>JAPTMU010000045.1:0-132500 GCA_028583405.1 Pogonophryne albipinna | reverse complement strand
GATCGCCTCGACGACATGGAGAACCGGTCCCGTAGAGTCAACCTCCGGATAATAAATATTCCAGAGGGCAGTGAAAAAGGCCGGGACCCGACCGAGTTCATATCCGACCTGCTGATGGGAAGCCTCGGCCCCGATGTCCTCTCCAAACCCCCGGAGCTCGAGAGAGCACATCGCTCACTAGCGCCCAGACCTGGACCGGGAGGTAGACCCAGGCCTTTTGTGATATGCTTTCATCGTTTTCAAGAGAGGGAGAAGGTGCTTCGCTGGACCAGACAACACGAGCTTAAGTACCGCGACACATCGCTGCGAGTGTACCCAGACGTCAGCGCCATCACTGCAAAGAAACGAGCTGCTTTCAACAAAATCAAGCAAGCCCTCTACCAGAAAGGAGTGAAATTCAGGCTTCTCTTCCCCGCTCGCTTGCAAGTCTCGTTTGAGGATGGAACGTTCACTTTTGAGACTCCGGAGGACGCGCACGCATTCTACAACGAGCGGGTGATGGGCAAAGAGTAGGGGGCAGTATGGTGTTCCTGGCGGCCACCCAGAGGGTTTCTCCAAAAGACTGTATTCTTCCGTCTGCTTGGAGGAAGCCGTCTGCTCCTGCTACTGCATGCTGCCCCGTGGACTGCATGCGGTCACCTTGAACGAGCGCCGTGGTGACCATGGAAACGGGTCGGCGCGTGAGTTGTGCTTACTCTCCGTGTGTTCCGGGAGCGACGTGTATAGACTCCATGTATTTTTCTTTGTTACGATGGGGACTTTGTTTACTTCAAATTGCACGGTGTGGTCGCCGCATGTGATTTTATCACCATTTGTTCTGTTCTGATTACGATGGTAAACATGTTATGTTTGTTCCAATGAGACGGTTAGGCTATCAGGCACTTTATTTAATTATTACTATTATTACCTCTTTCTGTTTGCTTTTATCTCTTGCCATATGCCATCCTGCAGTAGAGTTTCTTAAGTGGGATGTTGTTGTTTTTTGAGGTAATTGTTTAGGCAAACTTATTGACGGCTTGTTTAAAGGTGAGGACTAATGTTGCTTCACTGTAATCATATATGTTCTTTCAAATGTGGGATATTATTATTTTTTTATTTTTTATTTCATATTGTTTAACTGGTTGAGCTCTGAGTAAGAGTAGGTTATGGAAGCAGAAAGGGATACCCTGTTGGGAGTGAAGATGTGGTCACGCTTGGTTTGTATAAGGGAATGGGGGGTGGGAGGGTTGTTGATTATTGTTTTTTTTTTTGTATGTGTGTTTTTCTTATTATGTGTTTTTGTTTTGCGTTCTCCCCTTTTCCTTTGGCTCGGGAGTCACGTCAGCCATGGGAGAGTTAGTGCCCCTCGTCTCCTTATGATATGACGACTCAGGGTAAGAATCTTCGCTTTATCTCCTGGAACCTGAAGGGTGCCAACCAGCCCATCAAACGTAATAAGGGAATGACTCATTTAAAGCAACTTAGGGGTGATATTTTCTTTTTACAAAGAAACCCACCTTCGTTCCTCAGAGATTGGCCTTCTCAAGCGACCTTGGATAAGGGATGTATTTCACTCTAAATTCCCAGTTAGGGCAAGAAGTGCGGCTATCCTTATACACAAGAATGTTCCATTTGAGTTATCAAACTCCATTGAGGACCCAAATGGTCGATTTGTAATTATTTCTGGTAGACTGTGTAGTATGCCGGTGGTTATGGCCTGTGCTTATGCTCCAACATGGGATGATGATACATTTATTAAACATTTTTTCTCCTCACTCCCTAAAGTTGATGACCACTACTTAATTATCGGCGGCGATTTCAATTTAACTCAAAACCCCTCCCTAGACAGGTCTTCCTCTAAGCCTCTGGCGTTATCCAAGTCAGCTAAAGTCCTTGACACGTATAAATCTAGTTTAGGTTTATTCGACCCATGGAGAGCTAAATCCCAGTCAGTTGAAGCCTTTTCATTTTTTTCACACGTCCATCATTCGTACTCTCGGATAGATTTTTTTCTCTTGGATAATTACTTTCGATCAGAGGTCCACTCATGTGATTACCATAGCATTGTTATCTCAGACCATGCCCCCGTATCTATTGATATTAGCTTTCCTAGTCGGGTCCCCTCATCCAGACAATGGAGACTTAACTCCTCCCTACTAGCCCACACTTCCTTTAAAGAATTCCTCCATACGCAGATCTCCTTGTTCTTTGATACTAATGATTCTCCAGAGATCTCTAGACGCACGCTATGGGAAGCATGCAAGGCGTTTATGCGTGGCCAAATCATCTCCTATGTCTCAAACCTAAGGAAGGCAGAAAGGCGAGAATCGGAGGCGCTCACTAAGGAGGTATTTAGAATTGATCAGTTGTATGCTTCAGCTCCTACCCCTGCTCTTTATAAGGAACGCCTTCAACTTCAGTCCAAATTTAATTTAATGTCCACATGTAAGACTCAGAAGCAGTTATTCCTCGCTAGACAACGTTTCTTTGAGACTGGGGACAAAGCGGGAAGATTATTAGCACACCAGGCGCGTGCAGCTACACTATCCAGATTGATCCCCAAGATCAAATCTACTTTAGGTGAAGTTTCCTCGGACCCGACAGAGATCAATAAGATATTTTGTTCTTTCTACACTAACCTCTATTCCTCCCAATGTCCTCCGGATGTTTGGGATGGAGATAATCCTCTAGATAGGACAGTTTTCCCCAAAATAAATGAGGATTTGTGTAAGGAGCTGGGAAGTCTGATCTCTATCAAGGAAGTACAGGAGGCAATTATGTCACTTCAGAACGGTAAAACTCCAGGCCCTGACGGGTTTTCTGTTGAATTTTTTAAGTTACTCCCTGGCACAATTGTACCAGCCCTCCAGAGAATGAGTCTTTTGCTGAGGGCCGCCTGCCTCCCACCCTGTCGGAGGCCTCCATTTCTCTTCTGCTTAAGAGTGATAAAGACCCTCTTATGTGTGGTAGCTATAGGTCCATCTCCCTCTTAAATGTTGACCTAAAGATCCTGTCAAAGATCCTAGCCCAACGCCTACAACGGGTCCTACCAAGTATAATATCGACTGACCAAACAGGTTTCATGCTTGGAAGACACTCGTTTCATAATAATAATAATACGTTTTATTTCGAGGTGCCTTTCAGGACACCCAAGGTCGCCTTACAGTGTATTTAAAAGTTAAAACAGCTAAAACAAAAACGGAACACAATGTAATCGAACCGACAAGGCAATACAGCAGCATAAAAGCATAAGACAGGCAAGACAAGAGTGTGGAGTGACGGAGTGAGAGGATGATCTGTGATAGCAGTTTGAATGTGTTTTAGAGTGAGTAGGCCAGTTTAAACAGGTGGGTTTTGAGGTGGGATTTGAATGTCGTGATGGAGTCAGACTGTTTGATGTGTGGAGGCAGAGAGTTCCATAGCCTGGGCGCGGTGCAGCTAAAAGCCCTGGCTCCCATGGTGCTAAGGCGGTAGGTGGGGACAGTCAGGAGTCCGGCTAAGGATGAGCGCAGGGAGCGGGAGGGGGTGTATTCCTGGAGGAGGTTTGAGAGATAGGTGGGGGTGAGGTTGTTGAGGGCTTTGTATGTAAGCAGAAGGTTTTTGTAGTCAATCCGGTGCTGAACAGGGAGCCAGTGAAGTTGGATGAGGATTGGGGTGATGTGGTCAGACGATTTGGTACAGGTAATGATCCGGGCAGCCGAGTTTTGAATGATTTGGAGTCTGTTGAGTAGTTTTGTGGGTAGGCCAGAGAGGATAGCATTACAGTGGTCAATCCGGGATGTGACAAATGCATTAACCAGGATTTCGGTGCTGGATTGTGAAAGGGATGGGCGGAGTCTGGAAATGTTGCGGATATGGAAGAAGGCAGTCCGGGTGATGTTTTTTATGTGGGGTGCAAACGAAAGGGTGCTGTCCAGGATGACGCCAAGGCTTTTGACTTGGCTGGTGAAGGATACAGGGAAGCCGTCGATCATGATGCTTGGGGGTGGGGTGGTTAGGATTTTGGAGAGGGTGTTTTTTGAGCCGATGAGCAGGGCCTCAGTTTTACTACCATTTAGCTTCAGGAAGTTCACAAGGAGGCTCTTGAATATCATTGGCTTATCTAGTTCATGCAGTCCGGAATTGATTATTTCACTAGATGCGGAGAAGGCCTTCGACAGGGTGGAATGGAGCTTCCTTTTTTTTGTGTTGCAGAAATTTGGTTTCAATTCAAAATGTATATCTTGGGTCAAATTGCTTTATGCCTGCCCAGTCGCCTCAGTCCACACAAACGGTCTCCAGTCTGCCCCATTTCCCCTTTATCGAGGTACCAGACAGGGCTGCCCTCTCTCCCCCCTCTTATTTGCCATAGCTATCGAGCCTTTAGCAATCTGGCTGCATCAGGAGGGTGGGTTTGAGGGCATCACCAGAGCTGGGAAAGTTCATAAATTATTGTTATACGCCGACGACCTCCTTTTATACATGTCTAATCCAGCTGCCTCTCTTCCCGTGGTTCTAGATATCCTCGACAAATTTGGGTCCTATTCAGGCTATAAACTTAACCTCCACAAGAGCGAAGTTTTCCCCATCAATTCTACAGCTAAAAGTATACCCCCAGCTTTTTTCCCTTTCAAATATTCTACAGACGGGTTTAAATATTTGGGGGTGCATATTACTGACTCAATTGATCGCCTTTTCTCAAAAAATGTCTCTCCTCTCCTTGAGAGGTGTAAACTGGACTTTGTCAGATGGTCTGCACTCCCATTATCCCTAGTGGGTCGTGTTAATTTGGTTAAAATGGTTGTTTTACCCAAGTTTCTATGTATTTTCTCACATATCCCCATCCTTATTAAGAAGTCTTTTTTCAAAGTGCTCGATCAACTAATAAGCTCTTTCCTCTGGGGCAAAAAAAATCCACGCATCAGAAGATCAGTGCTACAGCTCCCAAGGGCTCTTGGAGGCTTGGCATTGCCCAATCTCCTACACTATTACTGGTCCTGTAATATTCATAAACTTTTATACTGGTTTAACAATGCTGCAGACGGCTTACGCCCCACGTGGGTGGATATGGAACTTGCATCGTCTAAACTCTCTCTTCACTCCCTGGTTTGCTCCCAACTCCCTCTGTCTATCTCCAACTTCACCTCAAATCCAGTGGTAACTAACACCATTAGAATTTGGATTCAATTCAGGAAGAGCCTAGGCCTCCATAGGGCCTCAGATCTCTCCCCCATTGTAAATAAAAATCTATTCCTTGCACCGATATGGCCTTTCGGACTTGGTTTGACAAAGGGTTAACCAAATATAGGGACCTCTACAACCAGGGGACTTTTATGTCCTTCCCTGAGCTCTCGAAGAAATTCGACCTGCCTAGAACCCACCTATTTCGTTTTTTTCAGACAAGGCATTTTGTCCAGAATCAGAACCCCAAATTCCCGAGTCGTCCCCCAGAAACCCTGGTTGACTTGTTAGTGGCGCTTGATCCCGAACAAAAGCGGCTAATTTCTAGCATTTACAGCCTTATCAGTTCTGCTATTGACAGCCCAGCGACCGGCCCCAGGGATTCTTGGGAGCAGGAGCTTGGAATCACACTGCCCGATGATTATTGGCAACAAGTTTTACGGTTGGTTCACTCCTCTTCAATCTGTGCAAGGCACGGCCTCCTACAGTGTAAAGTGGTGCACAAAGTTCACTACACTAACTTGAGGCTTTCTCGGATTTACCCCAATGTAACTGACTCTTGTAATAGGTGCAAACAATCCCCAGCAAATCATTCCCATATGTTCTGTCTCTGCCCTAGGCTCACCACATTCTGGTCCGATGTCTTCAAAACTCTTAGCACAGCATATAATACTACTATCCTTTCAGATCCTCTCTTGGTCTTGTTTGGTGCCCCCCTGCAGCCTGTCACCTCTAAAGTTATACAGACTGTTCTAGCCTTTGCCACCCTGTTAGCCAGGCGACTTATACTCCTCAATTGGAAACACGCTCAACCTCCATCTCATAGCAGGTGGGTGAAAGAAATGTTACTGTCCATTAGACTCGAAAAGCTTAGGTTTTCCCTCAACTGCTCCTTAAGTTCTTTTGAAAAAACGTGGAGACCTTTCTTAAATCATATTGAATCTCTGACATCCCTGCCTGACTGTGACGACTGAGCCCCCCCCCTTTTTTTTTTTTTTTTTCATACTTATGTATTTGTTGTATGTATTTTGTACTGTTTTCATTTTGTGTACTGAGAAGTGTTCTCCTTTGGGTGGGATTGTGGAAGGGATAACATGACGGGGAAAAATGGAAGAATGGAACTTCTCACTGCTCTGTTGTTTTGTTGGTCTAATTGCTTCCAATAAAGAAAGTTGATAAAAAAAAAAAAACCTGCTGCTGGAGATGTAGAGGATGGGGGGGGGGACTTCAAACTGTGAGTGTTTTATTGTTATTATAAAAACACTTTGCTCATCACTGAACCAGGGATCACCTGCACACACACATCTCTGAAAGACACACTAAACAACACAAAGACACAACAAGAACCCAACAGTTGAACTGGTATCGATGGTCTTAGTGTTTCGGGATTAGAATATGAAGCCCTCCTGTTTAAAGAGAGTGGGGGGCTCCTCTGATAATGGAGCACTTTATAAACTCACCTGCTGCTTCACACACTGATGAGGCACTAACGGCATATGTCATGTGGTAAAAGCATCAGAGTGTGTGTGTGTGTGTGTGTGTGTGTGTGTGTGTGTGTGTGTGTGTGTGTGTGTGTGTGTGTGTGTGTGTGTGTGTGTGTGTGTGTGTGTGTGTGTGTGTGTGTGTGTGTGTGTGTGTGTGTGTGTGTGTGTGTGTGTGTGTGTGTGTGTGTGTGTGTGTGTGTGTGTGTGTGTGTGTGTGTGTGTGTGTGTGTGTGTGTGTGTGTGTGTGATATATGCTGACCCAGTATCTGTTTAAAGGCGTGATGTAGGAATAAAAGCAGCATGTGACTCTAATGCAGACAGGAAGTGACAATTATCATCATTATTTATCATTCATCTGCTTTTGATCTCCATCATATATATAATATATTGTGTGTCAGTGCATTCTCAGCCTTCACTGGTCAGCAGGTGGAGGCTGAGACAGAACATGATATGCTCAAGTGTAATGATGTGGTCTAGACATTCAGGTCTCTCTCTCTCTCTCTCTCTCTCTCTCTCTCTCTCTCTCTCTCTCTCTCCCTCAGTGTAATTGACTGAGTGATCTGTCTCCAAAATGTCATTATGTTTTCACAGGTTCCTGTGCGTGAGGAGGAAACTGACCTTTACATCTGAAGTCTCTCTCAAGAAATAATGTCACTGTCTCTACTTTAAAACACGTTGGGAGAGTTTCTGATCCAATTTCCAAAGAGTGTTCTAGTTAATGCTGATCTCTTCTTCACACAGACGAGAGGAGGAGGAGCCGTGATCACCACCTGGACACACACCTGGAGGAGGGCCTGCCTGCACACACACACACACACACACACACACACACACACACACCTGGAAGAAGCTCTGCACACACACACACACACACCTGGAAGAAGCTCTGCACACACACACACACACACACACACACACACACACACACACACACCTGGAAGAAGCTCTGCACACACACACACACACACACACACACACACCTGGAAGAAGCTCTGCACACACACACACACACACACACACACACACACACACACACACACACACACACACACACACACACACACACCTGGAAGAAGCTCTGCACACACACACACACACACACACACACACACACACACACACACACACACACACACACACACACACACACCTGGAAGAAGCTCTGCACACACACACACACACACACACACACACACCTGGAAGAAGCTCTGCGCACACACACACACACACACACACACACACACACACACACACACACACACCTGGAAGAAGCTCTGCACACACACACACCTGGAAGAAGCTCTGCACACACACACACACACACACACACACACACACACACACACACACACACCTGGAAGAAGCTCTGCACACACACACACACACACACACACACACACACACACACACACACACACACACACACACACACACACACCTGGAAGAAGCTCTGCATACACACACACACACACACACAATCTACACATCATGTCTCTCATGTGCTGCAGTGTAATGTTGACAAACCGACCTGTGCTCTCTGAGACTCTCAACATGAACCCCCCCCTCCCCCCCTCCTCTACAGATGGTGTAACGGGAAGACCTGATGCCCCTCACTGACTCTCTGAGGGGCTGTGGCTGATGGAGCTGATCTCTGGATGTCTCCGGGTGAAACGGGACGAAGTGGAAGAGACTACCTTCTCTCAGACGTTTACCGGGGAGGGGGGGTCTACTTACTCTGTTGTTCTGTGGGAACACTCATCTGATAGAGAGGGTTTACAGGAAGTCAGAGAAGAAGAACAGCAGGTCCAGCATCGACTTTGTGAGGGAGAAACTACAGACAGGGACCAAGAGTTAAAGCTCTGTGCTAACTAGGGGTGCAACAACTTAAAATCGATGACCAAATTAGTTGCCAATTAATTCAGTCGTCGATTAGTTGGTGACGTCATCACGTGTGTTTTACGCGCCGTTAAGCTCCAACGTTATCGGTCTTTTTATCGGTACTGGAGACATTTAAAAAATATGTCATGTATTATTGCTACAAAAACATTATATCGCAGTCTTAGTGTCGCCGACTCGTTTCTAATATGCAAAAAGACAAAAATATGCGTCTATGTTGTATTTTCGATCTTTCCAATCGAGACGAGATCTCTCTCCCCGTCTGTGTGCGAGGGGGCGGGGCAGTTTACACACGCAGCTGCTACATGCAGCAACACACTGCGGAGATGGCGGAGAGAAGCGCTCCAAGGTGTGGTTAAATGTTACCCGTCTCGATATGGACAATGCTTGTTGCCAATAGTGCAATAAGAGTTTAGCATGTAAGGGCGGTAACACGAGCAATTCGTCTAAACATTTATCAAAAGTGCTCCACATTCAGACGGAGGAATGCACCGGGTTCGACTGTCTTTCTAGCAGCTCTGTAGCCCCATCCACGAGTAACGTTTCCACGTCAGGTGTTATGTATGCTAGCAGCAACACACGGAGTTAACTCCATGATACAAACATGGGTTAATGATTAGAGGAAACTGAGTTATTTATTTTGTTAAAGTTTCAGCTATTCTGTTTACAGTTCTGTCATCACATTATTTAATACCATTTGTTAAAACATTGTTGTTTCTTTTGATGTGAAATATTATTTATTTAATTTAAATAAAAAGCAATGTTAATTCTGTAAACAATTTGTTAAGTTAATTCAATAATATATGTATTTTTGAATCAAGTATTCATCTTTATTGTCTTCATTCTTTTATGAGGGAGATGTTGGAGTGAACAGACAAACAGGGACCAATGTGAAGTTAAAGCTCTGTGTAACACTAACCCACTAACCCGAGCATAGGAAGTAACACTAACTAGCCCTACTTTAACTAACCCTAACACACTAACCCTAGCATAGGAAGTAACACCAACTAGCCCTACTTTAACTAACCCTAACACACTAACCCTAGAATAGGAAGTAACACCAACTAGCCCTACTTTAACTAACCCTAACACACTAACCCTAGCATAGGAAGTAACACTAACTAGCCCTACTTTAACTAACCCTAACACACTAACCCTAGCATAGGAAGTAACACCAACTAGCCCTACTTTAACTAACCCTAACACACTAACCCTAGCATAGGAAGTAACACTAACTAGCCCTACTTTAACTAACCCTAACACACTAACCCTAGCGTAGGAAGTAACACTAACTAGCCCTACTTTAACTAACCTTTGACCGGAAGGCATATCCGGTGGATTTCAAGATGGCGCCTGTGTCGGCTCGCCGCTCCCTCAGCTCTCTGCCTTTAGCTATCCTGTTTTTGTTTTATGTTTGTCAGAATGTCTCGGCTCTGCTCGTCTATGATCGCCAAGCTCTCCTCCACCTAAGACCCTCACTGGAGTTTATACTGCTGCCCAAACCTGCATCTGGCAACCGTAAATCGACTAACTGCTGCCTTTGACACTGGATCATAGTATCCTGTTGTCACGGCTTGAACAGTCCGCAGGCATTACAGGCTCTGCTCTTGCATGGTTCAGGTCTTACCTGACGGACCGTAGCTTCTCAGTGCAGCTAGGTGTCTTCTCCTCTGCCAAAGCCCCTCTTACCTGTGGGGTTCCCCAAGGCTCGATTCTGTGCCCCATCCTTTTCCTATTGTACATACTGCCCCTAGGCTCAATTCTTACAAAACATAATATCCCCTTCCATTGTTACGCTGATGATGTACAGATCTATCTGCCTCTCAATCAAAATGCCAACTCACTACAGCAGTTGAAGGACTGCTTAACAGAGATCAAATCCTGGCTGAGCCAAAACTTCCTCAACCTCAATGAGAGCAAGACCGAGGTTATCTTTTTTGGACCCCGACCTCCAGCCTCTCCGGTTGATATTCTGGGCTCCCTCAATAAAAACATCCTCCCCTCTGTCATGAACCTTGGAGTGACCTTCAACAGCGCCTTTAAATTTGATAAGCAGGTCAGCACTGTAGTCAAGACCTGCTTTTTCAAAATACGACTATTGGCTAAGACCAAGTCGTTTTTATCTTTTAAAGACCTAGAAAGGGTTATTAACGCCTTTGTTACCTCGAGACTGGATTACTGCAATGCTCTGTATGTGGGTATGGACCAGGCCTCAATTAGACGCCTGCAGCTAGTTCAGAATGCAGCTGCATGTCTTCTCACTGGCCATAAAAAGCGTGACCACATCACCCCAATTCTGGCCTCACTGCACTGGCTTCCAGTTCGGTTCAGAATAGATTTTAAACTCCTTTTATTTGTTTTCAAAGCCCTAAATGGGCTGGCTCCTGCCTATATAGCCGAACTCCTTCAGCGCTACACCCCAGGCAGAGCCTTAAGGTCGGCTGATCAGCTGCTGCTGATAATGCCTAAGACCAGGCTCAAAACCCGAGGGCATCGAGCTTTCGCAGCGGCTGGCCCTAGGCTCTGGAATACTTTGGCCCTCCATGTGAGGTCGGCCCAGACCCTGGGGGGTTTTAAATCAACACTTAAAACTCACTTTTTCTCTCTGGCCTTCTAGGCTTCTCTTATCAAGAATACCTTTTATCCAGGCCCTTTTCCCTCTCTAACCTCTCGAGGTTTATTAGAGGGAAACGGTTTGCAGAGTGGCTTAGACAGGCCGGGGAGTGTTACAATTCGTAGACACGGCGTACCTCACTATCTCTCATCAATTTCCAACTAAGGCTCCAGTGGGGACCTTGTTCCCTGAGTGTGCCTCTCCACCTATGTATCTTACTCTCTTACTTGCTACCCTTTGCCCTCAACCTATTCTAAGGGAGTGCTTGTTCTTCCGTCTGTCTGTCTGTGTCTGTGTATTCTCTTGTTCCGATTAACCCAGCCACATTTTTTCTTGTTTTGTATCTATATCTACGCCGGGATCCGGAGTCGAGGCTGATCCTCTTGCTGTAGTCCTGTGTCTTGGATCCTCTATCCTGAGATCTGGATTAAGTCGTGGACTTCGGGTCGTGGCTGAACCTGTCTCTGCGGTCCTGCCTTGGGTCTCGTCATGCTGCTTCCCTGATGGCTTCCACAGGATTGTAGCTGACATCCTCGTGGATTCATCTTCTTATTACAGACACATGCATTTCCTAACATTCGGTCTATATCAGGGCTTCTCAAACTCCGGACCAAGGTTCGGATCCGGACCGGACTGCAAATCAATCCGGACCGAACCCTGTGTCCCATTATAAAAAATAAAAATGTAAAGTGGACCTATTATGCTATATTGGAAAAAATATATTGTAGGGCCAGACCTATACAAATATAGGTCTGTGATTTTTTTTGCTTAAAATACCAAACAGTTCACCCATTGGCATGCCTCATACTGCTCAAACCCCTCTTGTGCAGCACTGTTAGAGAAACGCTGATTTTGGGTCCTGAGCTTGAAAAAAAAAAGAGGAGGCGGAGCTAATGCCTGATCATGTTGTAATAAAACGCCATCCTGTTCTAAACCACATCAAGGATTATTTCTGAAATAGTATGGATCTCAAATGCTTTTTCTCTTGCGGGTTTATCACAAGGTGAGTTCCTTTCTTTATTTCCTGCTTTTTAAACACATGTGCTCTCCAGTACAGGTTAGCTCTGAGTGTTAGCGAGGCTTGCTAATGTAAACAAAGACGAGATTACGTCCAAAACACGTTAAAAACGCGTCAGGCATTGTTTCTGATAGCAATTTTCTGTGGGTCCGCTGACGATTTGACGTCAGATTGGCAGCAAATCTGTATCCGCTCGTTGTACCCCTGTTTTTAAAAGATTTGGGTACGGAGGAAAAGAGAGCGGGTTTTATTTTCTGACGCTGCGTGAGTTCCCCGACGCACGGGGACACATATTTATGTATAAAATACATCACAAAGTGCATTTTGCATGATAGGTCCCCTTTAATGTATATTGTCTTGTGTCTGACGCGTTCTGAGAATGAACGTGCATATATTTACTTGTGTGCGCGAGCGTGACACGCATTTAAGTTAACCACAAGTTTACCTTGACTTTCTAATGCTTCTCATACAATTTTTGCCGAGGTTCAAGGCATTGGCTACAGACAAACAGTGCCATTTCTCCCACTAGTTCAAGCCATGATACTGTATGTACGTATGTATGTATGTATGTATGTATTGAATGTCTGTGTGTATACAGGGGCGCGGTTTACCGACAGGCAAGTGCTTGGACCAGAAGGGGGCCCCCAAATAAGGTAGATTACTCCAATACAATCCAACTTTATTTATATAGCACTTTAAAACCTCCTGACCAAAGTACATGCATAGCGCGCCGAAACTGCTTCTTAATTTCAGTTTCATTGCTCCGCTCCGGGGGTGTGGGGGGGGGGGGGGGACTTTACTGGCATCGATCCGGACCATTGACCTTGTATAAAATTCACAAGTGGACCTTTAACAAAAAGGTTTGTGTACCCCTGGTCTATATGCTGTAAAATGTATTATCTCTTGGATTTACACACGGCATCTATTGCACGTCTGTCCGTCCTGGGAGAGGGATCCCTCCTCTGTTGCTCTCCCTGAGGTTTCTCCCATGTTCCCTTTAAACTGTGGGTTTCTCTGGAAGTTTTTCCTTGTACGGTGTGAGGGTCTAAGGACAGAGGGTCTAAGGACAGAGGGTGTAAGGATAGAGGGTCTAAGGACAGAGGGTCTAAGGACAGAGGGTCTAAGGACAGAGGGTGTCGTTTTTCTCATACTGATATTCAAAACAATCTGTGCTGTTGTATTTGCTGTAAAGTGTCTCTACTGTAGGCTATTTTTATTATATGTACAGCACTTTGGCTCCACCAAACATCCTTTATAAATGTGCTTTATAAATAAAACTTGATTTGATTTGATAACCCTAACACACTAACCCTAGCATAGGAAGTAACACTAACTAGCCCTACTTTAACTAACCCTAACACACTAACCCTAGCATAGGAAGTAACACTAACTAGCCCTACTTTAACTAACCCTAACACACTAACCCTAGCATAGGAAGTAACACTAACTAGCCCTACATTAACTAACCCTAACACACTAACCCTAGCATAGGAAGTAACACTAACTAGCCCTACTTTAACTAACCCTAGCATAGGAAGTAACACTAACTAGCCCTACTTTAACTAACCCTAAACAAAGATCAACCTGAGACAACAAGGAGACGTCCTGACCTCCTCAGAAACATGAGACAGGGTTAAGACCCTCCTGTGTTTCTGATGCAGCCTCTCCTCTTCCTCCTCGTCCTCCTCTTCCTCCTCGTCCTCTCCGTCTCTCTGCTGAAAGAAGCCGATGCCGTTGCTATGGGTTATTGACATGGAGAAGGAAGCACTTTGTGAGTGTGTTGGGAGAGGAAAGCTGGAACAGGAACACGCTGACCTGCAGAGAGAACGTTGTGCCGTCTTTACTTCCTGTCACTCTCTTTTTCTGTCATTACAGGACAGAGATCTCCTGTAATGATGATAAAGACGCATTTATAGAAGTCTCTGACCTGTCAGAAAGAAGAGCAAGTTAGGACTGATATCAAAGTGTCTGGTTCCTCTGATGGACTTCATAAAGTTCTGCTGAGAGCAGCATGGAGGGGGCTCTTGAGATGTATAAGCCTTTGTTAGCATAATGTACACTAAGCAGTGCATTGCATGCTGTGTACAGGTGTGTGAGGCATCATCAGAACACACTGCAGGAACAGGAAGTGTGTGTGAGGCGTCATGCATCATCAGAACACACTGCGGCACCGTCAACATCTTTAACAACGACTTCCAGTTCGACGTTTCTCGCAGAGAATCAGGAGCAGTCCTGAAGAACTCCTCCTGGAACCTCAATAATTCATAATGTCTGTCCTCAGCTCAGCTCTGAAGCATCACTGATGTTATTTATGAGTTCCTGTGACAGACCTGGGGTCAGTCCTGCCCAACTGTCCTCTCCTCTTCTTCCTCTCTGTTGTTGTGCTGCCCTCCTCCTCCTCCTCTTCCTCCTGCAGCAGAGGAGGGTCCGGGTCGGGCTTTAATTATTGATGAAGCTGCAGCAGCACTACTTCCTGTAAGGAAACACAGAAACTACAGCTACTCTCGTGTTAGTGTGAACATGCAGATTGATAGGAGCTCAGTCCGCTCTAAAACTATTTTAACTTTCTAAACAGAGGAAGTTAATCTGAGTTTAGACGTCAGGCGTTCACCTCTCATTCACGTGTGTGTGTGTGTGTGTGTGTGTGTGTGTGTGTGTGTGTGTGTGTGTGTGTGTGTGTGTGTGTGTGTGTGTGTGTGTGTGTGTGTGTGTGTGTGTGTGTGTGTGTGTGTGTGTGTGTGTGTGTGTGTGTGTGTGTGTGTGTGTGTGTGTGTGTGTGTGTGTGTGTGTGTGTGTGTGTGTGTGTGTGTGTGTGTGTGACTGTAAATGGCATTAGCAGCATCAGAGTAACTGTTTAATTTATTCATATTTCACTCATTATTATAGAAATCTAACAAAATAAATGCTGTTTCTCTTCCTGCAAATGTTGTGGTTGCTGAGCTGTGATTGGAGGATTGCTATAAAAGGGCGGGGTTTATCTGACGGTCCATTATGTCCAAAGTGAAGGCAATTTAAGGGTTACTCTGCAAGGCCGTGTCACTTTACAGAGACACAACATATAGCCACCATTACTGCACCCCCACACTAACTAACGTTTAGGAAATAAATGATGACGTGTCCTCAGCGTCTGGGTGTGACAGAGACAGGTGAGCTGAGGCCAATTAACACAGGAAAAGTCCCAGTGAGGACATCTTCCTCCCACTCACACTGTCAGTCATCACCATTACACAGTGATCACCAGAGGGGGGCTCTTCTTCAGGGGGGGCTCCTCTCAGAGATAATATGCTCTTTGTTTACATACAGTAATCCCCACTGCACACAGAGTAACTAAAGTCATTCTCCTCGACACACCTGGGAAATAATCTTCCAGCGTCTGATTCATCCGTGCTAATCCTCTGCACAGATATCCACATTCCCAGCATGCATTGTGCCCAGGAGGGACATCTGATCATGTGACCATAAACCGTCAGTGTCTCTGCAAACCACATCTTATTTTACTCCTACAAAACATCTTCTCTCCTCACCTAAATCAGGGCTTAAAGAGTGTTAGAGCCAGTATTTTTTTATAAAAAAGGCCACCTAATCGTGACGTCTGTAGTCAACAGAGTAAAGACTACAATTCCCACGGCGCCTCCTCTAAAGTGAGAGAGCTGGGCAGAAAGATGCTGTCGAGGCTCAGTTTTTAACTGTTCAACTAGCCTACTGTTTAAAGGGCCCATGTCATGCTTCTCTGGTTATGACCCGTCCCCTTGTGTGTTCTGTAGCTTCTGTTACGAACTCAGATACTCAGGATATAGGACCCAATTGCAACGACCCAGGAGACAGAGGTAAAGTACTTGTAAGATACTTTATTTTCAGTAGGTGAACAAAAATAAACACTATCAAATCTCAAAATGAGATGACATAAGGGTACGAAAGAAAAACGCTCACGTAGTGAGGAACAAAATCTTCTTAGTATCAAGGAGAGCATAGATCTGACCTATGAGACAAGACGAACTGACAATGAACACTGGGAGACTGGGGAATTTAAACACACGACCAAAAGACACAGGTGGAAACAATCAGGGGCGGGGCTGATGAGCACGGGAGACACACAAGAGGTGGATAATCAGGAAGCCTGGAATTACAGGTAAAAACACAGAGAAGACCTGTCTCTGCTGCCCCAGAACGCCTCGTTGGAGATTTCTCTTTTTCCACATAACGTCATGCGGTTCCCCGAACCGAAATGGACCAATCCGCAGAGCTGCTCACACACCAGGAGGGGTGTGGACCTTTTACCCTGGTTGGTAATAGACGAGTTGGGATGGCGGAGAAATGCTCTCTGCAGACCCATTCTCACAGCGTTATAAACATTTTTCTTACTCAATATCAAGCCACACTTATTGTTTTTACTTCGGCTGTGAGTGTGTGTGTGCTCAGGATGAGTTTCGCGCTGTCCTGCTGTATCGCAGACCCGGAAACCACACCAGTAAGCCAGCTCACTGAGCAGCGAGCCTCGCAAGGTCCAGACCAATCAGAGCACACTGGGTTTACAGGGAGGGGGGGCAGGAGCTCTGTTATGTTGATATGGCGTAATTTGAATTAAATACACTATTTAATTTAAATCAGTTTTATTCTGAAAAACCGGAAGTTCACTAACTATTAACTTAATACTTTTATTCTGAAAATTATTCACTTCCGGTTAGCATTAGCATGTGGCGAAATGCTGCATTTTCAAACCGTGAATCAAAGGTGAAATGACATGTGATGTTGTACACCGAGCACACTGGGTTTAGCACTCATTTATTACCGCTGAATAACGTTTATTAGGGAATGTTTAAATAACCACAGACACCAGAATGATATAATTTAACAACAGAAAAAGGCAGGAATTGCATTGGACCGGCCCCCGACGACGCCGGCCAATAGGAGAAGACCTCAGATGACAACAGGAAGAGCAAGCCAATAATTGACCCCTTCTACCTGCTGACCTGGACTGACCGGTCGGATGAGGAGAGCGCCTCCACTCGCACATTTCATTTTGTACACCACCGCATCTTTTGTGTAATTAAATGCTGTTAACTTTTATAAGCTTCCCTTGACTCTTTTCAGTCTCTCCTGCCTTCAGGGTTTTTGAATTACTTACAACAGAGAGTGAATACACAGACTATACAGAGATGCTGTATGAGAAACCAATGTGAGTTTGGAACATTGAACAATGTACATCTATTCTAGTAGACCTCAACACTGGAACTATGATCAGTAGAAATGGCCATGACATGGGACCTTTAAGTTACCAAGTTATACAAGCCTTACCATAGAAAGAAAGAAAGAGTAAGTTGTTTGTTATTTTATTTGAGTTGTGCCTCTTTTTTTTGACTATTGTAAAGGCCTTGTTTTCTTTGTTGCATGTGTGAAAAGTTTCTTATTTTATTTTGAGCATTGCAAAATATCATCCCACCATCGGAGGCCAGGCAACTCTTCAACTGTGAGTAACACAAATATGAAGGAAAGAAAACGAGTTAGAAATGTCTGTTTTAGGCGTCTAGTGTTATCTGTGTTGGTTATTCTCGCGTCCAGGAGAGAAGCTTAAAAGGAGACTAAATGGAGTCTCTGAGATGGGGTCAAATTGGTACTTTAATTAAAAATAAAGGCGCGGTTATGTTACAAACAGGATTTTGTTCGACAGAAAAAGCAGCTCTGTCTCTGGGATCTCGCAGGTGAAGAAAGAGGTCGAACCCCTCAGGTCCCGCTGTTTTTATATCCTCTGCTGGCTCCTCCCTGCAGGCCGGCTCTCCACGTTTTAATGTCCGTTGTTTTGCATATCAGAGAATACAGACATTGTACATTCAATATATATCTAAACACGCCTTTTCTCTTCCTTAACTCTTTCATGACTTTTCATTTAACACATTCTAAACGCTGTAATCAATACTCCAAAAAATACAGGAAATACTCCACGGCAGTTTGGTTTCCGGTCGTTCCGGAAGTTGTCACATGCTACCCACATCTGTAAACAATAACGTACTCAAATAAACTGTACCTTCATTTAATATTCAACAACAATAATAATATCTCGACGTCTGAAGTTGTAGTGTTGAAATCAGTAAGTTTCGGTGTGCAACATCATATCATATCATATCGCTGCTAAATTCACCTCTATAGTAAATGATATATTAGCCTCATGCTAAATGCTAACCGGAGATGAAGGATTTTCAGAATAAAAGCTTAACAACTGGTTGTGCACAGGAACTTCTGGTTTTTCAGTATAAAACAGCTTTTAAACTGACGGTATGTTTTATGGTTCATTATGCTATCAAAACATTGATTTTAATTTCTAACAGTCCCTCCTTACACACCTAAAAGGTGTGTATAATACTGAAATCAATGAGTTCTTCATCTGAACTCTACATAGTACATAACTCATATCAAAAACATAAAATAAAAATGGAATGTTTCGAATAGCCTCAACTTTACAAAAATACTTTGACTGTTCAAACATAAAAGCTTTCCCTTGTGCATAACTTCTAGTGTTAACATTCAATATGGTTCTTCAAAATAGCAGCAATGGCTTGGTATCAGAACATTTCTTCCTCCCTCCTTTCACAGAAACCGTTCTCATACCACGCTCAGTGTTAAGGCACTTGTTTTTACAAAGTGAAAAGAAACAACCCATTTTAAAATAGTAATGATTCTAAAATGCATGAAATCTATCATATAGAACAGTGAAAAATAATAAAAATGAAATAAATTATCTTGGACCAGTGTAATGTAATAATACAAATAAAAATACACTATCTTGGAATAGTATAAGTAAATTGAAATGGATTCACGCTATTTTAGCATTTTATTTTGCTCACTTCTTCACATGATTTCATCATTTAGAGAATCACATCGGCTGGCCATTCATTGAACAATCTCATCTCTGAACATCCATATCATTTAAACTCATTCAAACTAACTCATCATTTTCATCAACATCTGTATATGGGGGTGGATCGTCCTTTTCTACTAGCATTTGTAACTGTCTCCTCATGAGAAATTTACCCTCCCTCCTTTCATACCATTTAAGGTATGAAAGTAATATGTTCTCGAGAAGAGGCCGTTGTGATCAATCGGTATTTTAGGACATGGAATTAATGCAACATCTAGGCCTCCCCTGGGCGCCCCTATGCTATCCTTGTACCCTGGAGCCTAAACTCCCCCTGGGACTGGTCTCTTAGCCCTACTGGCTTTGGGGTGTTCTCCATGTTGTTTAAAAACATCACTGGCTGTGCTAATGCACAGGTCCCAGCCCAATCCTGTGGCAAGACTGAGTACAAGGTTTTAGTTCCATGATACCACCAAACATCTACTCTGGGGTACGGCACTTTAGACAGTCATTTCTGGGAGAAGATTTTGGTCAATTACAACAGTTGTAGAATTTCATCACTTAAAAGTTCCTACTTGGTGGCTTTGGGTGGTCTGTTCTAATACAGTGATAAAGTCCCTGAAATGGTGTGAAAACTGGTGTAATATCAATAACGCATTACACTAATTTATTTTCAATTCTGGTCTACTTAAATAACTATGCTGAGCCCTTTTAACAGTGTGTGGAACCTTGGGTGCCCGAGCATGTGATAATTACTCCCTCCTTTAACAAGGACTTTAAAAACAGAAGTCATTTCATTAATGGTTTGTAGTTCAATTCAGGAATTTTCACTCTTGGCAGATATGTTTCTCCTTTTAAATAACATCTCTAAATGTCAGGTCATCTGGCTAAATGGACGAGCATTAGGAGGTGGTGGCACTTGTCTTTTAAAACTCCTACTCTGGTGCTGTGCGCTCCCTCTGAAGCTGCAAGTAAGATTTAAAACATCTGCAGGGTGGGTTGAGCGACCCCTTCTCCCTGAACGATATTGGTTGTCAAAAATATGCACCATTAAAATGAGTGATGCAAGGCCCCCCATGTATTACTCCCAATTATACTAGTTTTTCAAAATTAAAATGTTCAATCGCTCTTTGCCTAGTGTCTTTTTAAAACTCTACATCTTGGACGACAAACAAATGTTGTTTCCACCTTAACAGTTCTCCTATGATAATAACCATGCTAGATTGGAATACTTTCTTTGGCCTGGTTCTAGCTCTACCTTTAACATTTTACATTCAAATAAAGATTTGCCTGCTATCTATATTGTAACAAATTAAATCTTCCCCAAATTCTCACATGAATAAGAATCTCTATAAGAATAATTTGTTTATATGATGAAAAGATTGAATAATATGTTCTACCCTCAGTGTGTTTTTAGGATTATTTTCTAATAAGTGTGTTTATGTGTAAACTCACTCACTCCCGTGTTCCTTCTCTCCCCTCTGGTTGTCAAGCCACGACCCCCTCACGTTCTGCTGGACCACGCAAACTCCTCTGGTTCCGTCCTCTGCTCCGTCCTGTCTTCTCCTCAGTCCATCCGCTCTTAGATCCTCCCGCTGTAACTCTTTTCAGTGGCCCAACTGCTTTGCATTTCATCTCCTCCTTTTCAGTCTCTATGCTGTTGCATGGAGGGCGTATTCCGCTCTCATGTCCCACACTCTGCTCTTGTGCCAAATCTCGTGGCTCAGGCTGGAACTTCATGTCCTGTACTGGGACCGATGAGAGTTTGCCTCTTTGTCAGCATGCTGGTTTGGTTCTGGATGCCTCAGGTGGAGATGGTTCTGGATGCCTCAGGTCGTTGTTGGTTCAGCTCGGGTTCTCTGTCTTTTCGATGGAGGAGGAGGAGTCTCCTGTGGTGAGGTCATTTGTCTGAAGATGGGGTCGTAGCATTCTGACAGGCAGAGAGAGAGAGAGAGAGAGAGAGATCTCGGGACGCATTACCTATAGCTAATTCTAACACACTGAGGTTAAATATATCCAATCCTTTCCACGCTATTTTCCTAATCTTACTATCTGTCTTAGATGTTAAATGTCATCTAAACCCAATTAATGTCTACTAATGGTTGTGCCATATCCCTAAACATTGTTTCCACCAACTGTAACATGGCTCCTCCAAATAACTCTTTCAGGAAACCATTTTCTTCTATAAATTAAAAATACCTACATGTTTCAAGCACCACATATTTCACACACTATAAAAGAACGTCCCCATATTTTCTCCATCACTTTAAATCTCACTGTTATTTAGAACATAAGTAACTTCTGTGACAGGACATATCTGCAATGTCGCCACAATCTGCTGGGGAATTTTGTTCATAGAGTTTGTACGTACAAAGCTGTACTTGTGGGTTAGTAGCCTGTTTCTACTGTAATCATTTTCAATAATTGTGCTCAGGTCACCGGTCGGTTGTCCATAAACTTAACAGGGGGTGTTTCTGGTACAGACTAAAACATGGATCCAGTGTATTTGGAGATTCCCCTAATCTTTAAATCCCCATCACTGATTATCCCGATCACTTAAACCCATCTCATCATTTGATACAAGAACTGCATATATGGGGGTGAATCATCTTGATTGTAACCGCCTCACCTTTGGGACCGAGTATTTCTAACTCCTCCTCTTGTTGCTCAGCTGATCTTTTGGCTCTGGGGATAAGTGAAAGTCTCTGAAACACAGCTGGAGTTTTTTTAGTGATGTGGGCATTATCTATGAGTGGACTAATGTATCCATGTCTTACTTTATATTGTACTCCCCATCCAACCAGAAAGGTGCCAAGTGTAATGAGCACAATCAACAATGCTATTATGACTCTTATCCCTAGGGGACCCCACAATTGCTTTGGCTTTGTTCTTGACATCATCTCTATTTTATCCCTGGTTGTGTCAGTTACAGACTTTAAATAATGAAAGCTTATTTTCAACATGAGGGCAAGACAAGATGGCAACTGATTTTCCAACCTCTAACCTGAAGAACAAAGGGATTTGAAAACACACCTCGTGTCTCTCACAGGGGAGTTTAAATAATGGCGGGGTGCAATCTTGTCAAGAAAATTCAACACAAAACAACACTGTAGTTTAAAATAACATTTCTATCTAGTTTACTATGAAAAATGGGCTTTATCTTATTGATATCATCACTTAAAGTTAGGAACCCTTACGCATAAGTTATAAACCTATCTGCGTAATATTTGACTTTATAGTCCACTATTGGTCAACTGCTGCCATTTAGACACGTTAGGTGGGAGTACCATGGAGACCTATCAGCGACTATTAAATGACCGTCGTCAATTTAACGTAATGCTGCTGTAATTCCAAATACCGTATTCCACCCGCAATATCTTGGTTGAAAATAGAACAGTTATGACCACTGATAAAGGCTTACACCTTAATCAAGCCTTTTTCTCAAAAAGGACTTTTTTAAAACAGTTCTCAACTGTTTTCGACTAGCACTGTCTTCAGTTACTCAACCCTAAGTTGATTCGCTATGCCTTGTTGGTTTTCAATTACTTGGTCCTTAACCAATTCGCTATGTCCCATAGATCTTAACAATAATCGTTAAATGGACTTATATATCCTTACGTCATAGGCTAACTAACTACTAACGTAACAAGAGACACCTACATGAAAACCCAACAAGACACCTACCCGAAGTACAATGACCACACACACATTTATATTTAAAATACAACACACACACACAAATTAATAGCATGCAGGGTTAAATGTAAGAAAAAGAAGAAATTTGAACTCACCCTGCTTGTGACAAAGCAACGCCCCAAGGTATATAATTCTTATTGTTATAAATTTGGTTGTTTTAACATTAAATGCACAGCTATTTTCAGGATCCGCTGGCCTCCGTCAGACACACACATTTAACATTGTCCTGCATAAACTATGAGGAATTCGACATAACAGGTTTCCTCTTACCAAGTCTTTCGAGCTCGTTGTGTGTCTGAACGGACGCCGCGTTCCCGGCAAACAGCTGGTTGTTAGTCTCTCCCGGTCCTACGAAAATCACGTCAGGGTCACCAATTATTATCTGTGTTGGTTATTCTCGCGTCCAGGAGAGAAGCTTAAAAGGAGACTAAATGGAGTCTCTGAGATGGTGTCAAATTGGTACTTTAATTAAAAATAAAGGCGCGGTTATGTTACAAACAGGATTTTGTTTGACAGAAAAAGCAGCTCTGTCTCTGGGATCTCGCAGGTGAAGAAAGAGGTCGAACCCCTCAGGTCCCGCTGTTTTTATATCCTCTGCTGGCTCCTCCCTGCGGGCCGGCTCTCCACGTTTTAATGTCCGTTGTTTTGCATATCAGAGGATACAGACATTGTACATTCAATATATATCTAAACACACCTTTTCTCTTCCTTAACTCTTTCATGACTTTTCATTTAACACATTCTAAACGCTGTAATCAATACTCCAAAAAATACAGGAAATACTCCACGGCAGTTTGGTTTCCGGTCGTTCCGGAAGTTGTCACATGCTACCCACATCTGTAAACAATAACGTACTCAAATAAACTGTACCTTCATTTAATATTCAACAACAATAATAATATCTCGACGTCTGAAGTTGTAGTGTTGAAATCAGTAAGTTTCGGTGTGCAACATCATATCATATCGCTGCTAAATTCACCTCTATAGTAAATGATATATTAGCCTCATGCTAAATGCTAACCGGAGATGAAGGATTTTCAGAATAAAAGCTTAACAACTGGTTGTGCACAGGAACTTCTGGTTTTTCAGTATAAAACAGCTTTTAAACTGACGGTATGTTTTATGGTTCATTATGCTATCAAAACATTGATTTTAATTTCTAACAGTAGTGGCTTGATAGAAAACAAGGAAGGAAGACACGAGAAAAAAGAGGTCCAGGAACTCTGAGAGTTGTGGGTCTCGCTCTTTGCTCAAGAGATTCTGTCAGTCTGTTGGTTTCCAGTGAAATATCTCAGCCCATCTTGCAGCTACACCTGGTGCAGACACTCCTCTGTGATCTCTCACTGTATATCATCACGCCAACATCTTAACATGTCTTGAGATCTTGTTAGACAGTGACAGTCTCTTCCAGTCCCTCAGGATGAATTCTGCTGTTTCTGCAGACGATCACTTTGAGTTGTTCCTCCCATCACCTTGCTTCTTCACTTCTTTAATTACCTCCCCCTCTCTCCTCCTCTCTTTGTCTTTGATTTCCTCCTCCGTCTCTCTGGCTCTCAGTGATCAGCGAGGTCAAGAGCGATACCCAGCAGTGAAGAGGAGATAATCCTCCGTATTAAAGCCTGTAAAAGCTGCTAATACCAGATCAAACAGGGACTGAGAGTCTGATCAGTATCTGAGGAAGCTGTGTCTGTCACAAAGAGACTCTGAGAGCAGGATTAAAACCTGTGTGTGTTAACACCTGTGTGTTAAAACCTGTGTGTGTTAAAACGTATCCACGAGACACCGTGTGAATCAGATGCTCAGCAATAAGCTGCCATCATCAAAACCTGGTCAGTCTGAGACGCTTCCACGTGTCTCTGTAGCGTGCCACAATGTACCGTATATGGGGCGAAGCCTGCGAGCTAGTTTCGGCAGTCAACTCGAGCACTTGTGCTGCATTCATACATAACGCCCCTTGCCACTCTCCAACCAACCAAACAGAGTCTCCTTAATATGCCGCTCTATTTAACGTGCAGATCCCTCTCCATGCATTGCTTGCTGCTGCCGTTGCTGCAGCTACTTCCACGTCGCTGCTGCTCGCTGCCCCACCACCACCCCAGCTTCACCCCACCACCACACCAGCTTCCACCCCCACCACCACCACCCCAGCTTCACCCCACCACCACACCAGCTTCCACCCCCACCACCACCACCACCCCAGCTTCACCCCACCTTCACCCCAGCTTCCACCCCAGCTTCCACCCCAGCTTCCACCTCAGCTTCCACCCCAGCTTCCACTTCAGCTTCCACCCCACCACCACCCCAGCTTCCACCCCAGCTTCACCCCAGCTTCACCACACCAGCTTCCACCCCCACCACCACCCCAGCTTCACCCCACCTTCACCCCAGCTTCCACCCCAGCTTCCACCCCCACCACCACCCCAGCTTCACCCCAGCTTCCACCCCACCACCACCCCAGCTTCCACCCCCACCACCACCCCAGCTTCCACCCCCACCACCACCCCAGCTTCCACCCCCACCACCACCCCAGCTTCACCCCACCACCACCCCAGCTTCCACCTCAGCTTCCACCCCAGCTTCACCCCAGCTTCACCCCACCACCACACCAGCTTCACCCCAGCTTCCACCCCAGCTTCACCCCAGCTTCCACCCCAGCTTCACCTCAGCTTCCACCCCAGCTTCACCTCAGCTTCCACCCTAGCTTCACCCCAGCTTCCACCCCCACCACCACCCCAGCTTCACCCCAGCTTCCACCCCCACCACCACCCCAGCTTCCACCCCAGCTTCACCCCAGCTTCCACCCCAGCTTCACCCCAGCTTCCACCCCAGCTTCACCTCAGCTTCCACCCCAGCTTCACCCCAGCTTCCACCCCAGCTTCACCTCAGCTTCCACCCCAGCTTCACCCCAGCTTCCACCCCCACCACCACCTCAGCTTCCACCCCAGCTTCACCCCAGTTTCCACCCCAGCTTCACCCCAGCTTCCACCCCCACCACCACCTCAGCTTCCACCCCAGCTTCACCCCAGCTTCCACCCCCACCACCACCCCAGCTTCCACCCCAGCTTCCACCCCAGCTTCCACCCCAGCTTCCACCCAAGCTCCACCCCAGCTTCCACCTGTAGGCTCGGGGGGTTAGTTATCTAATCATCACTCATCGTGCTATGCATATCTGTGGAGTGATGAGGCCGAGTCTAGTCGCCAAACTCAACTATATGCTGCTTCTAATAAACATGTTAAAGAAACACGTAAGTTGTCTGACTGAACTTACAGTATTGTGTCTTACCGTATCGTATCATACCGTATCGTACCGCATTGCACCGCATCGTTCCGTATCTTACCGCATCTTACCGTGTTGTACCATATCGTATCTTACCGCATCGTACAGTACCGTGTCTTACCGTACCGCGTCTTATCGTATCGTACCGTGTCTTACCGCATCGTACCATATCTTACCGCATCGTACCGTGTCTTACTTCATCGTACCGTACCGTGTCTTACCGCATCGTACCGTATCTTACCGCATCGTACCGTGTCTTACTTCATCGTATCGTACCGTGTCTTACCGCATCGTACCGTACCGTGTCTTACCGTATCTTACCGCATTTTACCGTGTCTTACCGCATCGTGTCTTACCGTACATTACCGTATCGTACCGTGTTGTATCGTATCTTACCGCATTTTACTGTGTCTTACCGCATCGTACCGTACCTTACAGTACATTACCGTACCGTACCGTGTTGTATCGTATCTTACCGCGTCGTATCGTAACCTATTGCATTGCATCGTCTTGCATCGTAGCATAGTACGAAACCAGTTAGTCAGTTGTGTAACCTATTGTTGAGTTGTTTTTTATTATAAGGGTCTGCTCGATGCTCATAGTCCTTTTCCTCCACAGTGAGAGTGTGTGTCTGCAGTTACAGGAGCCAATGATCTCACAGAGTGTGTGTCTGCAGTTACAGGAGCCAATGATCTCACAGAGTGTGTGTCTGCAGTTACAGGAGCCAATGATCTCACAGAGTGTGTGTCTGCAGTTACAGGAGCCAATGATCTCACAGAGTGTGTGTCTGCAGTTACAGGAGCCAATGATCTCACAGAGTGTGTCTGCAGTTACAGGAGCCAATGATCTCACAGAGTGTGTGTCTGCAGTTACAGGAGCCAATGATCTCACAGAGTGTGTGTCTGCAGTTACAGGAGCCAATGATCTCACAGAGTGCAGGGGTAGACCATGGATGTATAATAAGAACTGGATACAGCGTGGGAGGCGGGGCCTCATTCATTCCTATGAGAGTTGCTCATTAGCGCATGATGATAAAATGGCCCAACTTTTGAGAGAGTGAAACGTCACAGATTACCCGGCATGCCTGAGAAGTACCCGTATGTGCGCTCATAGCGCATGCGCAACTTTAACCAAAATGCTCGTTCACATCAAGCACGTCAATTTGCGTACACGTAACAGCACCGCACGTTCATGACAGCATGGATGGATTTGATATTAACGAGGCGGCAGTTAGCAGCTAGCTAGTAATTATGCTAATGTCACATCAATCGTTATGCACTTATATTACGCTGTAACAGGATCTAGTGATATCCAACAGAGCTTCATTTAGCATGAAAGAATGATTGCACTGTATATATATATACTTATAATAATAAGTAATATTAACTTTATTTAATACAACATTTACGGTACAAGATTGAATCATACAGCCCATGTAGTATGATAATGAATTACAGCAAACATGTGCAATATATCCATTATTACAGCTCCGTGGGATGGCAGTAAGACGATATGGGTCCGTTCTTATTGTGCATCCATGGGTAAAGATAAACGCAACTCACATTGGTTTCTCAAACAGCATCTCTGTAAACTACGTGTATTCACTGAATTTCACTCTCTGCCTTTAACGGCTCGTTGTAGCTCCAATAGCTCCAGCCCCCACCCTCCCGGAGTCCCTGTGAGCACAGTGTGCTCTGATTGGTCGGGACACGTATCATGAACGTGCCGGGTGGCGCGGTCCCGTGGGTTAGATGCGCGTTCATAATGCAGAGGGAAATAACTCTCAGAATAACGTTATTAGCACATTATTACAACTTGAGGAACGAATGTTTTTAATAAGGGCTATACAAGTGTTCATACTGGGTAGTTTATTTAGTTTAAAAAAAATTATCCAACGATTTACAGACCACTCTTTCCCCATGTAAGTCAATGGGAAAAAGCGTTTCCGGGCCTGGCAACCAAACGGAAGTGTAGTACTGCCGTTTGGCCAGCACGAATATTTTCATGTGAGTCCGGCGCACTTCCTGGGGGCTTGGGGTAGACATTAAGGGTAAAAAGCCACTGGCCCTCCGGGCCGGTGGAATTGTATTGTCACTGGCCCCACCATTGTAACCACTGGCCCGGAGCATTCGTCCAAAAGAAATCGACTAATAATGAAGAAAATTAACACATTTGTTGCAATAGTAATTTATGCACTAACTACATTACTACATTACTACAACAGTTGAACAATCAGTTCTTCCTCATTTTCCTCAATTGTTCATATTTGGTTTATTAAAATAATGATATTGTGGTCATTGTTAAAAAAATTCTGCTATTATTATGAGTATTATTATTTGTATAATGCACTTTCTGCCTTCCTGTCATCAGGAGTTAGAAATGTAATGGCTATAGATTAGATTAGATCCTTCATTATCATAAACTGCTGGGACATTTCCCTAAAGCCAATACCTTTATATTCTCTACTCTTCACTTACTTGTCAGCAGAGGTCGGCATTGATGTACAGAGCCGACAGAAGACCTTGTTTATATTGGCATCATATTGAGAGGTGCAGTGACTCGTCCTGAAACCAGGAAGTAAGCTGCTGGTTCCCTCCACAGAAAGCAATGGGATTTCTCCACAGGGTTTTGGAAAATAGCTGGAAATAAGGTCTGTGGAAAACAAACCTGTTTGATAAATGCACGTTTTGTTCAGCCGGATAATCTCCACATGTCTACCCTACTTTTATAATTTTAGAATCATAAATCTAATCGATAGATTATAAAAGGGTTTTAGGACGCGGCACTGCACCACTAGAAGCCAACTCCATCGATCAAGCTGGCTGAAACGTTCTCTCCCTCTTCTTCTCATGCTCCCTGTCACTCTCCTTTAACTCCTCCGGTGACTTTCTTTTATTTGAAGATCATTTTTTTCCCGGCGCTTGGCCGGTTACCGCTGGTATTAAAAAAATGTTGGCGAATGGTTAGGTGGCGCGATAGTCTGTAGTGAAGGAGCGCGCTCCCGCTCACGGGAGCCTGCTCGCACTGCGCTCCGCAGCAAACAGCTGTTTGCTTTTCACCAAACAACGACAAGCGACTCACGAAACGCTATGTTGTAGCGTTGATAAACAAAACAATTCAACAAAATTGCTAGTCAAAATACCAATACCACAGGAAACATTTTTTTTTAAACAATATTTTTAGTGGCCCGAGCGGGCAAGTGGAAAGTACATTATGCTGGACCGGGGTGTCTAAATAGTGCTTCCGGGCCAGCGGGCCATTTATAATGTCGAGCCCTGGAGTGTGTGTCTGCAGTTACAGGAGCCAATGATCTCACAGAGTGTGTGTCTGCAGTTACAGGAGCCAATGATCTCACAGAGTGTGTGTCTGCAGTTACAGGAGCCAATGATCTCACAGAGTGTGTGTCTGCAGTTACAGGAGCCAATGATCTCACACAGTGTGTGTCTGCAGTTACAGGAGCCAATGATCTCACAGAGTGTGTGTCTGCAGTTACAGGAGCCAATGATCTCACACAGTGTGTGTCTGCAGTTACAGGAGCCAATGATCTCACACAGTGTGTGTCTGCAGTTACAGGAGCCAATGATCTCACACAGTGTGTGTCTGCAGTTACAGGAGCCAATGATCTCACACAGTGACCCGAAAGACCAGCCATTTATCATTATAAGCAGCAGAGACAGGTAAATCAAAGGCTGGACCCTCTTTACTGCTCTATGACACACACACACACACACACTCAGACACACACACACACACACACACACACACACACACTCAGACACACACACACACACACACACACTGTACTGTAGCTGTTGGACCAGTGACAAAATGTCTCTGCTGGAGATTAAATAAATGAGCATCAGAGCAGAGGAGATAACTGTGTGTGTGTGTGTGTGTGTGTGTGTGTGTGTGTGTGTGTGTGTGTGTGTGTGTGTGTGTGTGTGTGTGTGTGTGTGTGTGTGTGTGTGTGTGTGTGTGTGTGTGTGTGTGTGTGTGTGTGTGTGTGTGTGTGTGTGTGTGTGTGTGTGTGTGTGTGTGTGTGTGTGTGTGTGTGTGTAGGGGCAGTACATTAATACAGTTTATTGATAATTTGTTTGTTTAAACATCTGAAGAAAATTGTGCTGCGAACACAGGAAAAACTTTGTTGCATTGTTTGACATCAACACAATGATGTCACTAGAAAACTCCAGCTAGTAGAATATCAAAGTGCACTGTATAGGACATGAGATCTCGAGACTGACTTAGACTTTGCAAAGACTGAATGAATGTGAATTGATTTGTCAATTTCTGACTGTTACAGTAACACTGACCCACCGACAAGGTGATTTTATTTTGGCAATGGATTTCTGACTAGGCCATATTAGTTGAACCATTGTGAGACATGACGCATGCACTTTGTCTGACTCTGCATGATCCCTGCATGGCTTGATGACTATGGAACTTGATTTCTAACATTGCTGATTCTTTTTGACAGGTGAAAGTTTTCCTGATGATGAGTCACAGGACTTTGAAATAACTTTGTATGTGAAGATGAGTACTCTGAAGTATCTTATTTGGGAAACATGGTCTCTATAGTTTGGAGGACAATGTTTCCAGGAGGGGTATAATGGGTTTATTGTTCAATTTAGTAATTTCATTTTAAGAACCATGACCTACGCACAGTAGAACAGTCCCTAAATCAAATCAAATCAAGTTTTATTTATATGGCACATTTATAAAGGATGTTTGGTGGAGCCAAAGTGCTGAACATAAAATAAAAATAGCCTACAGTAGAGACACTTTACAGCAAATACAACAGCACAGATTGTTCAGAATATCAGTATGAGAAAAACCACACCCTCTGTCCTTAGACCCTCTGTCCTTAGACCCTCTATCCTTAGACCCTCTGTCCTTAGACCCTCTGTCCTCAGACCCTCTATCCTTAGACCCTCTGTCCTTAGACCCTCTGTCCTTAGACCCTCTGTCCTCAGACCCTCTGTCCTCAGACCCTCTGTCCTCAGACCCTCTGTCCTTAGACCCTCTGTCCTTAGACCCTCTGTCCTTAGACCCTCACATCGTACAAGGAAACACTTCCGGAGAAAACCCACAGTTTAAGGGGAACTTGGGAGAAACCTCAGGGAGAGCAACAGAGGAGGGATCCCTCTCCCAGGACGGACAGACGTGCAATAGATGCCGTGTGTAAATTGAAAAGATAATACATTTTACAGCGATGACTTTACTGAACTGCTGTCTATAGTGTGTATTGACTTTGACCGTCTAGTCATTGTTCGTGATTTTAACATCCATGTTGACAACCCCCAGGACAGAGGGGCTAAAGAACTGTTTTGTGTTCTTGATAACTATGGCCTGACTCAGCATGTGACGGAGCCCACGCACGATAAGGGGCACACTCTGGACTTAATTATCTCAAAGGGTCTGAATATATCTATAAAGAGAGACTTGGCATCTATAATTTGGAATTTAAATTTGCCCGACAGTCTTTCTTCTCTGATATCATTACCAAAAACAAAAACAATGCACGTGCCTTGTTTGCTACCGTCGACAGACTAACTAACCCCCCAGTGTCAGTAGCCTCTGAATTTCTATCCACCAGGGCGTGCAATGATTTTGCCTTCTTCACTGACAAGATTCAGAAAATCAGACAAGCAGTCTGTGCCTCTGCATCAGGTACAGCAAATGTGTTGTCCCTATGTCCACTTAACATCAATTCAAACACCATGACACAATTCCATCAGATTAATGATAAAAACCTAGAGGACATTATTCAACTTCTGAAATCCTCCTCCTGCTGCCTTGATATTATTCCAACAGGATTTTTCAAAGATGTTTTTCCTTGCATGGCCTCAGATCTACTTCACATAGTAAACAAATCTCTTCACTCAGGTATTTTTCCACAGGCCCTGAAAACTGCAGTCATTAAACCGCTCTTAAAAAAGAATAATCTAGATGCTTCAGTAATGAACAATTATAGGCCCATATCAAACCTCCCATTTCTAGGTAAAATCATTGAAAAAGTAGTTTTTCAACAGTTGAGTAATTTCTTGCATTTTAATAACTGTTTGGATGTGTTCCAGTCAGGCTTTCGTCCAAACCACAGCACTGAGACTGCTCTTGTAAAGGTCTTCAATGACATCCACTTAAACACAGACAGTGGCAGAACTTCAGTGTTAGTATTATTAGATCTCAGTGCTGCGTTTGACACTGTTGACCACAGCATATTACTAGTACTTTCAACTGGTCTGCACTTGTTATTAATGAAACTGATATTGATGAAACTGATTTGCTCGACTGTCTCTCAAATTGTAATGATTGTGTGCATTGCTTGAATTGTACTTAACAGACTGTATGTGGTTTGTCTTGTGTGTCATGTTTTGCATTTTGTCTTTTTGTTTATGTATGTCTGTAAGTTGTTGCTCTTGTCGGGACCCCCTTGAAAACGAGATGGTGCATCTCAAGGGGTTTATCCCAATCAATAAAATGTCTATATATTAGACCGACTGGAAAACTGGGTGGGACTTTCGGAAACAGTTCTAAATTGATTTGAATCCTACTTAAAGGACAGGCAACGAATATTTATGTACTCCTGAGACCATGTTTGTTTCTCTCAGACATGAACAGTGATATCCCGCCTGCTGATCCCCACACAATAACCCCCCCCCCCATAAAGACGTCCTCTGAGTCCAGTAAACAGATCGTGTCTGAGCGAGTCCTCGCACGGCTGAGCGCTCCACGCTGCGACCGCACGATGTTTGATGGGATTAGTGAAGCTCTCATCTCCCAATTAGATGTTCAGAGACACGTGTATCTGCAGGGATAACGAGCCCCCCCCCCTCTGAAGAGCTGCTGGAGGGTGACAGATCTGTTGTTGCTCCTATCATCTCCTTTAGCTAATGGTGCGTTCAAGTACCTGTCAGGACAATGAGAGGAAGAGTCTAACCAACACGTCACACAACTTTCTCACTACATGTTTCCTCCACAACAACAACAACAACAACAACCTCTGCATTCCTTCAAGAACCCAACTGATCAACACAAAGTTAAATCCAGCCTTTACTTGTTTCATAGCTACAGTATCTGTTCACTGAATACTCACAGGTGATGCAGTACTATGTGTACCTGTATGAATACTCACAGGTGATGCAGTACTACGTGTACCTGTATGAATACTCACAGGTAATGCAGTACTATGTGTACCTGAATGAATACTCACAGGTGATGCAGTACTACGTGTACCTGTATGAATACTCACAGGTGATGCAGTACTACGTGTACCTGTATGAATACTCACAGGTGATGCAGTACTATGTGTACCTGTATGAATACTCACAGGTGATGCAGTACTATGTGTACCTGTATGAATACTCACAGGTGATGCAGTACTATGTGTACCTGTATGAATACTCACAGGTGATGAAGTACTACGTGTACCTGTATGAATACTCACAGGTGATGCAGTACTACGTGTACCTGTATGAATACTCACAGGTGATGCAGTACTACGTGTACCTGAATGAATACTCACAGGTGATGCAGTACTACGTGTACCTGTATGAATACTCACAGGTGATGCAGTACTACGTGTACTTGTATGAATACTCACAGGTGATGCAGTACTACGTGTACCTGTATGAATACTTACAGGTGATGCAGTACTACGTGTACCTGTATGAATACTCACAGGTGATGCAGTACTACGTGTACCTGTATGAATACTCACAGGTGATGCAGTACTACGTGTACCTGTATGAATACTCACAGGTGATGCAGTACTACGTGTACCTGTATGAATACTCACAGGTGATGCAGTACTACGTGTACCTGAATGAATACTCACAGGTGATGCAGTACTACGTGTACCTGTATGAATACTCACAGGTGATGCAGTTCTACGTGTACCTGTATGAATACTCACAGGTGATGCAGTACTACGTATACCTGAATGAATACTCACAGGTGATGCAGTACTACGTGTACCTGTATGAATACTCACAGGTGATGCAGTACTACGTGTACCTGTATGAATACTCACAGGTGATGCAGTACTACGTGTACCTGTATGAATACTCACAGGTGATGCAGTACTATGTGTACCTGAATGAATACTCACAGGTGATGCAGTACTACGTGTACCTGTATGAATACTCACAGGTGATGCAGTACTACGTGTACCTGTATGAATACTCACAGGTGATGCAGTACTACGTGTACCTGTATGAATACTCACAGGTGATGCAGTACTACGTGTACCTGTATGAATACTCACAGGTGATGCAGTACTACTTGTACCTGTATGAATACTCACAGGTGATGCAGTACTACATGTACCTGTATGAATACTCACAGGTGATGCAGTACTACGTGTACCTGTATGAATACTCACAGGTGATGCAGTACTACTTGTACCTGAATGAATACTCACAGGTGATGCAGTACTATGTGTACCTGTATGAATACTCACAGGTGATGCAATACTACTTGTACCTGAATGAATACTCACAGGTGATGCACATGGTGTTTCCTCTCCTCTGATTGGCTGTAATATGAGTGTAAAGTACAGGTGAAGGACAGGTGTCAATAATAACATCATTAAAGGTGCGTTCTCCTAACTTCAGGAAACAGAGAGCTCTGTGTTTGGGACACCAGGGAACAATGATTTTTAAATATATATTAATTATATTAAATTATAATGATATATTCAAGTTGTTGTGTTGTTAGCTGCTGTAATAAGAGGTGTGACTGCATCTGTCTTCTCTACATGACGTTTCTACAAGGTCAATATCTCACTCTTTCACTCTCTCACTATCTCACTATCTCAATATCTCACTCTCTCAATATCTCACTATCTCACTCTCTCAATATCTCACTCTCTCAATATCTCACTCTCTCACTATCTCAGTCTCTCACTATCTCACTCTCTCAATATCTCACTCTCTCTCTAGCTCACTCTCTCAATATCTCACTATCTCACTCTCTCACTATCTCACTCTCTCAATATCTCACTCTCTCAGTCTCTCACTCTCTCAATATTTCACTCTCTCAATATCTCACTCTCTCAATATCTCACTCTCTCAATATCTCACTCTCTCACTATCTCAGTCTCTCAGTCTCTCACTATCTCACTCTCTCAGTCCCTCACTATCTCACTCTCTCAATATCTCACTCTCTCAGTCTCTCACTATCTCACTCTCTCAATATCTCACTCTCTCAATATCTCACTCTCTCTCACACACACACACACACACACACACACTACATACATAAAGGATGTCATCATCATCTATGAACCCTTATCAACATTGAGTGTGTGTGCGTGTGTGTGTGTGTGTGTGAGTGTGTGTGCGTGTGTGAGTGTGTGTGTGTGTGTGTGTGTGTGTGAGTGTGTGTGTGAGAGTGTGTGTGTGTGTGCGTGTGTGAGTGTGTGTGTGTGTGTGTGTGTGTGTGTGTGTGTGTGTGTGTGTGTGTGTGTGTGTGTGTGTGTGTGTGTGTGTGTGTGTGTGTGTGTGTGTGTGTGTGTGTGTGTGTGTGTGTGTCCTTGGTCAAACAAAGGAGTGAGAGCTTTACATTCGGAGCTGAAACTCTTTATAATAGCCTCTGTTTGATTCGCTGACAGAAGGGAAAGAAGAACCACGATGGAACATTTCAACATTGATCTGCCAGACGTCTCTCTGACGTTGAGAATATACGTAGTAAAACATGTCATGATGTGTGACGGTATGATAAAGCTCTGTCATCTCCTGTAAATACACACAGAACATATTGATATAAAACACACTCCAGAGGCCTGTACCACGAAGCAGGATGTTCTCTGAGCGGCTAACTTCAGGGTAACTCTGGGTTTCCGGTCCTACGAAGCTGGTTCTCTTTTTAGCGGGCTAGATCTCCATGGTAACTGATGCTGAGAGGCTAGCCTGCTCCGGAGCAGGTTAGGTTGCAGGCTAAGAGATCAACTCAGTGAAAGCACCGCCTGCTGACCAATCAGAGCTCAGTGAGCGGAGTTTAAAGCGATCAAGTCATATTACAGGAGAAAGGAAATACAGAAAAGCTGCCGTTGCAGGAAAGACGGCCGGCAAAAATCACCGACTGTGTGAACGTGAACATGAATAGAATATCACCTCCATCTTCAGAGCAATCTGACTATTATAACATTAGCGTTAAGAAAGCTGACTGAAATATCTGCCACAACATAAGTAACCGGATCAGAGTAACATTAAGTACAGTCCGCGGCATATCACTTCATAATGTATCATATATCTCCTGATCTGAGTCAGCTGAGCCGTATCTGGCTGTGCAACACTCACAGTGTCACATACTGGATGCAGAAGGATTATTTTAAGCAACACATTAAGTTGAGGAAACACTCGAGTCAAATGTAATGAAAGTCAGATGGTGTCTTAGACGGGGCAGTGATATCATAAACCTGTTAATGTACGCATTCAAACACTTGTTCTGTTACCAGCTGTGTTCACCTTGCAGGTGCAGCTCTGTGGCTTTGATCCTGGATCAAGTGTTTAAGTCATGTTTAAAGTTTAACTTCTTCATATGTCTAATATTATAGTTGACTTTTCATTCAGGAAGTATGACGCTGCGCTGTCAGTACGCTTCTCCATGTCTGTGATTGGTCGAATGCTCCAGATACCACCCCTCTCATGTGAACTCGCACCTAACTAGATAGGACACGGCTGGCTTGAGCGATCCACTTGATAACCAGCGTCGTAGTACAGTTTAGCGAGAGCGCGTATGTTTTGGATTAGGCCAACCGGCTAACTCAAACATATCCAGGTTAGGTTGAACCAGCTTCGTCGTACAGGCCTCTGGTTTAGAGACGTCACAAACCACTGTTTAAGAGACGATAGGTATAATATGTTTTATTTTATTTATCTTTTTTATTATGGGATGCATTTACCTTGAGGTTTTCACTTCTGTGTTCCCATCACCAGTGGGGGGTGGCTGGGAGTGGCCACGGCCACCCCCAGCTGAATCCTGGCCACCCCAAACACCCTCACCACTGGGGGCCCAAACTATTTTAGAACATTAAGAAAAAAATGTTTAAAGGGCCCATTGCATGCTTTTCTGGTTATTACCCGTCTCCTTGTGTGTTATGAAGGTGTCCATGCATGTAAACAGTCTGCAAAGTCAAAACCCCTCAAAGTACACCCTGTAGGGAGTAAAACTCTAACACAGAAAAGACCTCCCCCAAAAGCCTCGTTGGAGATTTCTCAGTTTCCATTGTTTACTTCCTGCCCCGCGTGACGTAGCTGCACCGCGTGACGTCACTTCCTCTGCCAGCCGACCATATTAAGTGTCGTAAAACCTGCTTCTTTTCAAAGCTCTATCTAGTCATGTCGCGGAGGGTCTGTTGCCTGTCTTGTGCGGAGAAATCCACAATGTTTGCAGTACCGAAGGTCAGAACCGCGACGAAGTCAGTGGTTGACATTCCTTTGTAACACTGTTCCAGCTGATTTACCAGCCGGTACTGTTGTGTGTGCGCGGCATTTCACGGACCAAAGCTTTAAAAACTTAACAATGTTTAGCTTCGGACTTGCAAAGCTGATATTGGAGGACGATGCTGTTCCTACTTTGTTTGGACCAGCGGGAGATTCGGGTACACAACCTGTAAGTATTCATTGTGGTTTGTGTATTTACTCTGTTTAAAACAAACAATGTATCTACCACGACTGTGTAAATGCTATGCTATGCTAATGCTATGCTACCGAGGTAAACACGAGGGCTAACGAGCATTCCCAGACCTCAACACCGATGTTAGCACATGGCCTTACATGTATCTCATCGCAGGAGAATGTCTGCAAACACACACGAAATACTCATAGATAGTATACTCCGGGTGATTTAACCGTACGGTCAGTAATTACAGTTGCCGTTCGTGTATTCTACCGAGCTACCATTAATAAGCTAAGCTAGAAGCTCTAACCTAGAGATGTTATGAAAAACATTGTTTTCATGCCAGCTACAATGAATGACCGAACGTAGCAGACTAACTGTATAATATTGCAATTGTAAGATGTTCTTGCTAAGCCTAGTCCATCACAGCACGTCATTTCCACACTATGGCTTGAATATTAACTTGTGCATGTGCTTTTTTTTTATCAGGTTTGTCCAAGAAACTTCTGAAACTTACACAGAACAAGGACTGTGACACGAAGTTGAAGAGGTGGCTGCGCAGCATAAAAAACCATGTCTACTGGAGTGCGACGAGCACAACCTCGGGGCCGGAGAAGGTGGCCAGGTGGACCTCACTGGTCAACCACCTACAAAATGTTCACGTGCATGATGACCCCCTGTTCCCCAAGTGCACACATCCTGTAGGAGCCGCAAGCGATGCAAATAAACCTTACCTAAAAGGTGGTAAGTTCAATATTTCACTTCCTTCATAAGATCAACAATATAGAATGTAAATATAACATTGTTGTTATGGCAAATTATTGTAATGTTCTGGTGATTTACCTAATGTCTTTGTCATTTTACTCAAGGCTCAATAACACTCGCCAGAGTTGAAACGATACTCACCAACAAGAGAGTTCTCAAAGATGTGCTAAAGCTAAGCCATCACTACCAGACCTCATCCCTGGAGTCCTTCCACAACTTAATTCTGCGTTTTACCCCAAAAATGTGGTTTTCCCCTTCATTGGAATGTTGTGCAGGTAATACACTGTATACTTTATTCTGTAGCATCTTATAACACAGTCACTGTTTAGTGGCATGAGGGTTTTATTCTGTCATAACGCAAAGTCTCATTTTATTTAGCTATTCTATAGGTTGTGTCTAGCAGCAATGCATCACAACGAGAATGCTGGGCGTGACCAAGCGACAACTGCTGCAGGGAAACTTGTCTTCAAATTGGCTTATCCAAAATCAAAGAGGGGAGAGTGTACGGTCAAGCCTGTTAAGAACGACCCTACATACAGTAAGTTGTGAAATATTGATTTTTATTTTTATTATTATTAACAGAACTTACATTTCAAATGATTAAAGATACAATGAACAATAAAAGTATTACATTAAATACAAAAAGTGAATAACAATAACAAATTATTTATACAATGCTTTCTTTTTCAGTCTATGTGGATGAGCTGACGAGGCTTGTGTTTCACAAAGTCTTTCTGGACCCGACACCCTTTGTGGACGAGCTGAAACGAATCCACGTCCCAGAGGACCTGTCAACTCAATTTGACAGGCCCCCCAAGGAGGAAATGATTGTCAGCCGTTTCTCCCGTTTCCCCCCAAAGGAGGTCGAAATCCTACATATTGTCCAGCCAGATCTGGAAACTCCTGGCGCACAACACACGACAAAATCACCACTCCGATGCCTCGTCCTAAATATCCCCAGCACCAGCTTACAAAGCTGCGATACGCAAGATATCGAAAACGCCTATCAGGAGAGGAATGGATGATGTACAGTGTATAAATATACATTCACACATTTTGTACATTTGTAAAAATAAAGTTTGATGGAAATACTTAGTAGCCTTTCTTTCCTGAATGATTTGCTCCTATAACATATCATTCATATATAGCAAACCATGATTTGATTTTTCATCAAATGGTAGTAGTTTATTACAGGTAACAATAACTTACTCTTCTTCCGTTGTATTTGTCAAAGGTCCGAAACTGTATTTATAAATATTGTGGAGATTCTGCAGGGTGTATGGGTTCAAGCAGTTAGGCTCTAGTCCTGGGTGGTCAACCATGCAGTTAATGGGTTCTGGAACTTGCAACCTATGAAGGTAAGATGTGTTACAAAACACGTTTAGCAATTAAACCAACTATGGGAAAGGTTTACAAAATAAACATTCAATTACTAAGGAAGTAATAAAAGTGCATATAATAGTCTATTGACTTGAAAAATATATATGCTGTATATCTTGGTATATGTGTGCTACTGTTGTTGTTTTCAGCTAGCTGCCGACATAATGTAACTAAGCTAGGCTACCTTTCTTATGCTATTGCAGCACACGTTCTCCGTCACTTGGCATCAAAGCGCAGTTTCCACAACGGCACCCAAGTAACAACAGTTGTAGGTACATCTGATGACATCTGAAATGTAAGACATCTACTAGATAAAAACGTACCACAATGACACTGTTTGGTCTGCTCTAGTGAACGGCGAGGCAAGACTCGCAATTTGGTCTATTCTAGGATCGAACGGAGGTTCGAAATTGTATGCTATATGTAAGCTATCTATTTATCTATATAACTCTCTATCTATCTATCGATTCTCAAATCTAGTGTTGCTAAGTACCCGCTAAACCACTTTACGGCAGATGTCAACAGGGGCAGAGCCTCTCTGGTGGTTGACTAATCAGAACAGAATGGCAGAGCTGACCAATCGGAGCACACTGGACGCACAGGAGGGTGGGGGCAGGAACTCCATCGAGCCGTTTAGCACAGGGAGTGAAAACTCATACTATACAGAGATAATGTATGAGAAACCAATCTGAGTTTGGAAAATTGCACAGTATTTTTCTATTGTAATATCCCTCAACAATGGTATTATGATCAGTAGAAAGGACCATGCAATGGGACCTTTAAGTAACCTTTCATCATTCATCAAGAAATTAACATTAATATGACGTTATATTGATAATGTACTCACTAAACTTACAATTCATTTAACTTCTTTTCTTCCAAAAGTGAATTATCCAAAGCCTCTGTACACCCCCTTCTATTTACATGTAATGTACCGCCGGCACTTTCTAGCAGAGAGTGAGAGCATGGGCCCTTCTCACTTCTCTTATTTTTAATTTCCTTGCTCCTCGGTCCTCGGTCTCACCGGAAGTTGATTTGTCTGCGCCATCTTGAGTAGCGTCCCAATGGCCTTATTTTTGCCGGAGGAGCGAGGAACGAGGAGAGAGGAGCTAGGACCGAGGAGCGAGGAGCGAGGAGCGAGGAGCGATAATGGAGGAGCGATAATCGAGGAACCACCAGACCATCCTCCGATGAAACCCTCAGACACTCGCCCCGCCCCCTTACTGTGTATCGCTCACTGATTGGACGAGGCAGTGCATGATCTGATCTCATGCTTCTTGACATGAGAGCAGTTTCCCAGCGGAGTGAAGAAAACACATGAAACTCACGGGACTCACTCCTCAGTTTATACCGTGTTTTGTTTCAATTCATGTTTCATTTAGTTACAAATATGTGATATATCTGAACAACAAAGTGCTCAAAAATCATTTTATTCATTTATTGGAAACATTTTCATGATCACTTTTTTCGTTTATACATTTTCATTTATTGTCATTTCCATTCAGTCAGTCATTAAGTGCTATTAAAATGTGAATGTGCTGCATATCCACACAAACACACAAAGTGTGCAATCCAATGAATGTTAATCTAACTGGGTTTTGATAGATAACATGTCTCTTTTTCTTCTCTCAATTATTTTATTTCTATTGTGCACTCTAATCAATATTAATCCAACTATTGTTCGTTTATACATTTTAAGAATGGCGTTTATCTTTTTTCAGAATGAGTTCTTATTTTATTTTATTTATTGGGGTCTACAACAGATGATACAAATGTTAGTGTCAGCTGTGCAGCGTCATCACAAACGGACGTCGCTTCACGTGACGCTCCGGAGGAAAGGACGTCCCATTGCTCTTAAAACTCATTCCCTGCTTCTCGTGGTTTCCTTGCGTCTCTCCATGCTTCCCTGGTGGGAGGGACTAGACGCAGGGAAACGACGCAAGTGAGGGACGCAAGGAATCCATTGAACCGAAGTGAGAAGGGCCCGGGAGCATGTGAGGAGCAGGGATGCTAGTACTTACGTGTGAACGATGTCTCAACGACTCAACAGGCTTTCAAAAGAGAAAAGAAAGGAGAGAAAGAGAGAGGGGCTAAAGGGCGACAGCATGTCACCCAGTTTCTCAAAGAAAAGGTGGGTGTGGTCTATGAGTGGTGGAAATGTGTCTGTTAGCTACGCGTAGTCCATTGTAAATAATAATTGTTGTGTTTTTTTTGTACTAAGCTGACATTAAGTGCTGTTAATATCTATACAGGTTTTTCATTTCACTGCTCTTTCAGCTGACATTTAGTAAATGCAGGTACATTTTTAGCAGCTATTCATACTAAATGGGTTCACTCCCCCGAAGAGGGGACGCTGGCGTGTTTTTCGCCGCTCTTCTTGTCAACGCTTATTCCTCGTGTCTATCACTCCCTGCCGTCAAATCTTTTTCACATACACAGCGAAAAGATTGTTCTGCTCTGGTTTTGTGTTTCTGCCTTCTCCGTTGCTCAGCTGATTATGTTTGGCTGCTGTTTAGTTCCTAGCCTCTGCCGTCCTGCCATTAGCAAAACGAGCTCACCGTCGTGCTCTGCTCTCCGTGGAATCCCCGCTCCGGAATACCCCGACTGGGCTCCTCTCTGCCCCGCTCCCTGGACTATCCACGACCCCTCCCTCAGTCCTGCCATCTCAACTGGGCTGTTTTCCATCACCGCTGCTGAGGTTCGAGGTCCGGTTTCTACCAGGCTAATGGTGCTAGCTGCTAGCTGGCTCGCTGTTCTTCCCACATGCCCTACCCCGGAACCTGCGGTCTTCAGACTCTGGCCCCCCGCACCAACCTGTGAACCTTCGGGGACAGAGCCTTCAGTATGGCAGCCCCCACTCTCTGGAACGCTCTCCCTGCGGAGATCCGCAACATCCCCACACTTGACGCCTTCAAAAGGGCCCTCAAGTCCCATCTGTTTACCAAGGCCTTTGGCCCTAAATCTATTTGTTGCTTTGTCTAAACTGTTCGTCTGACTGCCTTTTGTTTTGTTATGTTTGTTTATACTCCTGTTCTTCCTTGTAAAGTGACCTTGGGTATCATGAAAGGCGCTATAGAAATCCAAGTTATTATTATTATTATTACTAAATCAGTCGTCCCTCCCCCTGGTGCCAGGATCAACAGATCCATCTCTAGGCTCAGCAGCCCTGTCCCCCCATAGGTGTTATATTTTCATAGCTCAGTGTCAGTAAACATTGTGCAGTTAGTATTGGACTACAAGATAGATGCAAGCCTGTACAGGTAGAGTTAGCATAAATGAGCGGGTTGGGTTCTGGAGGTGTGGTTACAGCAGTGTGCTTGGTTGGCGTGGCCTGGGCCTGGGCCTGGGCCTGGGCCTGGGCCTGGGCCTGGGCCTGGGCCTGGGCCTGGTGGTGGGGCCGTGATATATTTCCATGGGGCCCAGAATCCCTGGCGTGTATCCAGAGGTCAGGACCTATAACACATTGACTACCCAATAGCATCGTGAGGCTGAACAGAAGGACCTGTTGACTATGTAAATGTAGTCTTTTAAAAAAACAAAACATTTACTGACTTTTTTAGGATAGCTTAAAGTAATGTTGTAAAATTACAACCGGGGGCCTTACAGGGTTAAGGGCTATTGTTTATTGTTATTTACTTGAAGATGTTTATTCTTAACCAATCATTTCATTTAAAAACTCTTCTTTAAATGATGTGTGTGTGTCTCTGTGTTCCTGATGACACACTGAGAGAATGAGCTCATCGTGCTGCTGATCACCAGAAGCTACACAGTCTGTATATTGCACTACATTTGTATAATGTAGCTTCGTTGATACTTTGCCTGCGGGAATACGAAAAACATAGTTAGATATACTGGATATTATTTGATCTATTCCACCACTTAATCCCAAATAATGTAGAGGTGCCTTAAATAACCCCTTATTTTCTAGTGAGATGTATTTTTATGTTCATATAATAGTGATTTCAATGCCACCCCAAAATGATCACTGGTTCCATCCTGGCCGCTGAACATGTCCTGGCTCCGCCACTGCCCATCACGTTGCCATGGAGACAGTGAGTCTGTCAGTGTGTGCACGGCTTTACATTACAACACATGTGGACAATTACTATAATACACACACGCACACACACACTCTGACCCTCAACACGCAATAACTTCCCAAAGTTTCAGTGCAATTATCTGACTGAGTAATTAGCCGCTAATTAGCGACACCTCACACACTCCATGTTCCCAGTTCTGAAGTTAGAACATGATGTGACTTCTCCTGATGCTCCTGAACACACCACTCACTGTGAGACGTTGTTGTTCGTAATCCCGTAGATAATCTCAGAGTGCTCGCACGCACACACACACTCACTCACTCACTCACTCACTCACTCACTCACTCACTCACTCACTCACTCACTCACTCACTCACTCACTCACTCACTCACTCACTCACTCACTCACTCACTCCCTCACACACACACACACACACACACACACACACACACACACACACACACACACACACACACACACACACACACACACACACACACACACAATTAAGATGATATTGATGTGTATGAATTTATTTCTGGTGTAATTACAGATGTGATGGGTTCCAGATGTTGTTTGATGATGAACCGTCAGAGGAGCTGACCTCTGACCCGCAAACTGCTGATCCTGTCAGCTAATTAACAAACATCAATTAGTTACAGAGTACGGAGTGTGTGTATGTATGTATGTGTGTGTGTGTGTGTTTAAACGGAGAGTGTGTCTAAAGGAAGCGGAGAGATTTCAGACTCCAATCACTGAAACACACCTGCTGTTGTTCTGATTCTGAGAGATCACACCTGAACACTGAGTCTCCAATTACACGTGTGAAGTCCACACACACACACACACACACACACACACACACACACACACACACACACACACACACAGATCCGCTGCCATGTATCAATCAGTCTCTAACAGCGGGGTAATTGGAACAACATGAAGAAGAATGAACCGTCAGAGAGGAAGAGGAAACTGCGTGAGTGTGTGTGTGTGTGTGTGTGTGTGTGTGTGTGTGTGTGTGTGTGTGTGTGTGTGTGAGAGTGTGTGTGTGTGTGTGTGTGTGTGTGTGTGTGTGTGTGTGTGTGTGTGTGTGTGTGTGTGAGTGAGTGAGTGAGTGTGTGTGTGTGTGTGTGTGTGTGTGTGTGTGTGAGTGAGTGAGTGAGTGAGTGAGTGTGAGTGGGGGTGTGTGTGTGTGTGTGTGTGTGTGTGTGTGTGTGTGTGTGTGTGTGTGTGTGTGAGTGTGTGTGTCTGTGTATTTTTTCCTTTTCTTAAACAGAACATTATTTATAATTAATGCAGCACCCCCCCTCTATCTCTTCTTGTTCTTCTCTATAAGCTAATTAACAGTCATGTATTAATAACAGAGCGTCGTGCACTTTCACGTTCACTATCACGTGCACTATCACGTGCACTCTCTTTACATACGGGGTGTTTCTCAATGTCGAGGAGGCTTCCTTGGTAGCACATGTACCTCCGAGTCACTTCCTTCAGAAGCGAGGCAAGAATCCTTCCTAGCCTCGGAAAATGAAGAATGGTGGAACAGGCTAACAGGCTAACAGGCTAACAGGCTAACAGGCGAGCAGGTGAGCGTCATGTGAGAGGCCCCGCCTTAAATGGAGCGCGATTTTCCGCCAAAGATTTGGAAAATGGTCCGTGCGCAAAGCATTGTGGGGATTTTAAGACCACGGAGTCTACACATGTGCAGCCTCGAAATTTCCCGCAACGAAGTACGCCGGCCTCGGTAGAATTCCAAGCATCCTGGACATTGGAACGTCCTTCGTCGGGACTCGATGACGTAGCATCCTTGAAATAGTGGCTCTGGAGCAGCTTTACTCGAGATGGAGAAACACCAACAGTCTCATTCACCAACAACTTCCTGCGTTTGTTCTGAAATCTGTTCAGTAACCCCACAGCCTGGTTGAGGATCGGAACAACCAGGAAAACCTCAAAGAACTACAACATGATATAAAAGGACTACAAACATGGGCAAAACACACACAGACAGACTGTGACGGGGCTCTATTTGTCTGTTCACAAACACTGGCCTAGTCGGTTGGGTTACGCTCCAAAAAAACTTTATTCTTAACAGCAACAAAAAAATAACGAAACAGCACACCTTAAACAAACAAAATAAAAGACCAAAACAGGCCGTCCATCACTCATTCAGAGTAAACATGTTCTGTTGTTGCCTTCTCTGCAACAAACTCCCAAACATGTCCCAGCTGTTGCCTTTACTGCAACATTCTTCCGAGTGATCTCCTCCAGGGCCAAAGCGTCCATTTTGAACTCATAGCCCCTCCCACAGGCTTACCGTCAACAGGTAACGCGATTACCTCAAACCACATTGTCAACATAAAAAAATCCGACCCAAACATAAACAGCTTAACCACCTCTTAACAATCATTTAACAAATGTGTGGTGTGTGTGTGTGTGTGTGTGGGTGGGTGGGTGGGTGTCGGCTGTCAGTGGCGGAGTCAGTCACTCATGTGATCCGCTCCGTCACACAGACACACACACACAGACACACACACACAGACACACACACACAGACACACAGATTTTTCATGTTAGATTTTGTCTTAAAAACACGCTGCTTTCTGCTCAATAAGAGACACAACCTAACCGATAAGGTGGAGATTTTTTACAGTGTACGCACACAGGATATTAAAAGAGAAGGGAGGGGGGGTGTGTGTGTGTGTGTGTGTGTGTGTGTGTGTGTGTGTGTGTGTGTGTGTGTGTGTGTGTGTGTGGGTGTGATCATTAATATTGACATTAAGAACTTTTCTTTATCTGCCCTTCCAGCAGCGGCTGCACAATAAAGAATAATAAGATTCTGTTTACTCAGATATCAGCTGTATCTGTTCTGAACTCCAGCACATAATACAAGAACTGCTACAGAAGAGAGAAATCTGATATCTAAGAGGAGTAGGAGGAAGAGGAGGAAGACCCTAACCCTCCTCCTCTTCTTCCTCAGAGAGTCTCTGTCATGTTGTTAGCGTTACTCCTCTTCCTTATTATGCTCAGTGACAAAAGCACAGCCGTGATAAACGGCAGCAGCTAATTAAAGAGAGACAGGAGCAATGACGTGTTACACAATATACACACAGAAATATACACACACACACACACACAGAGAAATACACACACACACACAATATACACACAGAAATATACACACACAATATACACACACACACACACACAGAAATATACACACACACACACAATATACACACACGATGTTTCTACACACACATAAACTAAAGCTAGAACAGTCCTATGATGAACAGATACTGTTATTAATACTGAGGTCCTCCTCTCTGCTGCACACACACACACACACACACACTGAAACACAACGTGTGCGTCCCTTTTTTCCACTGTTGCAGGAATAGCTAATATATGTGCTAATGTGTAACAGCTGTCTCTCGTGGTGTGGATTAAAGCAGCTTTCATCAGCTGAGCCGCTGCAGATATTAAAGCTTAGCAAGGTTTCTGACCTTTCAGACTGTGGGGGGGAATTAAAGGATCACTGGGGGGGGGGGGGGGGGTCTCATCAGGAGCATCACAGATATGAGCTGTGGGACTAAATATATACTCCTGCAAAGGGCATCCCATAATCACTGCAGAGGAGGAGAATCCACCTTAAATATCCTCCTTAAATATCGTCCTTAAATGTGTGTGTGTGTGTTTGCGCGCAACAGGTTTTTCCAACAGAAGACAGATGAGGCTGTGACACACACACACACACACACACACACACACACACACACACACACACACACACACACACACACACACACACACACACACACACACACACACACACACACACACACACCTGCTCTGAGTTTCTCCTGTAAACATATTTTATTTTTACAGTTTGTTCTGAACACATTTTATTTTATTTCCTGGGTGTAAGAGTCCTGTGGACTGATTGGAGGAGACTCAGATCAGCTGCTCCTGGGAGTGTGTGTGAGGAGTGTGTGTGAAGTGTGTGTGAGCAGTGTGTGTGAGGAGTGTGCGTGAGCAGTGTGTGTGAGGAGTGTGTGTGTGTGAGCAGTGTGTGTGTGAGCAGTGCGTGTGAGCAGTGTGTGTGTGAGGAGTGTGTGTGCGTGTGTGTGTGTGTGTGCCTTTTCTCTAATAATCTTTGCATTTAAGACCTCTCCTTGTTGCTAACTCCATGTCCGTGATGTTTCCAGTTTAACGTGAGAGAAGTTATCTGTAAACCAGCCGAGGTGTTTCTTTAAATATCTCTCAGATGTGAAGGTTAGTTCCTCCCACGCTCCTCATCGCTCACAAACAAACCTAATTAGTGGAGGAGCAAACAGCTGCTGCTAATCACCTCTAACACTCTCTCAGTGCTAACGGGAGATTCTGTGTGTGTGTGTGTGTGTGTGTGTGGGTTTGTTGTTAACTTCAGGACGAGATGGTCATTCAAAGTCTCAGTAACTCTCTCTCTGTTGAAAGGACAAAGTTAGCCTGATATTGAGTACACACAGATCTGTCTGAGGAACAATGACGAAGAAATATCTGCTATTATTATTATTATTATCATGATGTGAGAGCACTTTCATTCATATGTTTAATACTTATATTTATGTATAATCCACTCCTTTGCTTTAAATCTATTGAGACAGAAATAAAATAAAAACTGTAGAAACCTAAATCACTTTATTACTGAAATGTGTTTGATATCAGATCTTTCTTAGCAACGGAGGAACGCTGCACAGATCCTCTGCTCCTGGACCTGTTGTTGCACCTGGTCGTGTCTTTATCTCATATCGGAGCACTGTGATTGGCTGTAAGAGAATCAGAGAAACAGACGAGAGGCTCTTCTGGTTTCAATCAGGAAGAGATGGAAGATCTGTGGGGGCGTTTGAAAGTAGGAACATATAAATAATACACAGATATATGTGCTCTTCATGCTCCCCTGTATACCTGCAGCTTTCTGGTTATTTTGAATCATGGAGTGGTTTCCTGGCTGTCCGTTGTCTTCGTGATGTGTTGCCAGATAGTGCTCTCCTCCTCCCTCTGTCTGACTGATGGCTGCTGGCCGTCTGTCAGATAGTGAGCCGGCTGAATTACTGCTAACCAATGAAGACATTAACTCTTCCCCTCTGCACACCTCTCCAATAAGTCTCTGGATCACAGGAGAAGAAATCCAGCGGAAAGTCTGTTTCTGACACACACACACACACACACACACACACACACACACACACACACACACACACACACACACACACACACACACACACACACACACACACACACACACACACACACACACACACACACACACACACACACACACACACACACACACACACAGAGTCTCTGACAGGAGAAGCTTGGAGCTATGAGCTGTTAGCGTCGATGGCTAAATGTCATGTGATGCATGAAAGCAGCAGAAAGTAAAGAAAGGAGATGTTTTACTCAGATCTGAGTCTCCTCTGACCCCCCATCAACTAACCCCCTTCCCTCACTGGGAGCTTCCTCTTCAGACAGTCTACTCCTCCCTGAGTTGATGGTATTTATTACAGCGGAAACACTTTTAATCAAGTTGAACGTTTAGAGGTGGGCGGATGAATTGTTGCACAGGACCTTTTAACATCTGAAACAATGATTTGAGTTTTGTGTGTGTAAAGTTTCAGGTTTTGAAACTCTGTTCTCCCCGTGTCTTCCTTCCTGTGTTTTCCCTGCTCCCTGATTGTCTGGTTGTGTTCATGTTGCTCAGGTCCCCCCCCCCCCCCCCTCGCCTGCTCCTGCCGTTTTTGATGTTTTACCAGCTTTTGATTTAATAACAGCTCACCTTCAGTCTGTACTGCTTTTGGGTCTAAAACCCTGACAGTATCAGTCTTAAATCTTAAACTTATCGTATGATGATCAGTGGTATCAGTAGTATCAGTGGTATCAGTGGTATCAGTAGTATCAGAAGTATCAGAAGTAGTATCAGTAGTATCAGTAGTATCAGAAGTAGTATCAGTAGTATCAGTAGTATCAGTGGTATCAGTAGTATCAGTTAGTATCAGTGGTATCAGTGTTATCAGTAGTATCAGTAGTATCAGTGGTATCAGTCCTAGTATCAGTGGTATCAGTAGGTAGTATCAGTAGTATTAGTGGTATCAGTGGTATCAGTAGTATCAGTGGTATCAGTGGTATCAGTAGTATCAGTGGTATCAGTGGTATCAGTGGTATCAGTCCTAGTATCAGTGGTATCAGTAGGTAGTATCAGTAGTATCAATGGTATCAGTGGTATCAGTAGTATCAGTAGGTAGTATCAGTGGTATCAGTAGTATCAGTGGTATCAGTGGTATCAGTGTTATCAGTGGTATCAGTGGTATCAGTGGTATCAGTGGTATCAGTAGTATCAGTAGTATCAGTAGTATCAGTGGTATCAGTGGTATCAGTAGTATCAGTAGTATCAGTAGTATCAGTGGTATCAGTAGTAGTATCAGTAGTATCAGTAGTATCAGTAGTATCAGTAGTATCAGTGGTATCAGTAGTATCAGTGGTATCAGTAGTATCAGTAGTATCAGTGGTATCAGTAGTAGTATCAGTAGTATCAGTAGTATCAGTGGTATCAGTAGTATCAGTGTATCAGTATCAGTAGTATCAGTGGTATCAGTGGTATCAGTAGTATCAGTAGTATCAGTGGTATCAGTCCTAGTATCAGTGGTATCAGTGGTATCAGTGGTATCAGTAGTATCAGTAGTATCAGTCCTAGTATCAGTGGTATCAGTAGTATCAGTGGTATCAGTAGTATCAGTAGTATCAGTCCTAGTATCAGTGGTATCAGTAGTATCAGTGGTATCAGTGGTATCAGTAGTAGTATCAGTGGTATCAGTCCTAGTATCAGTGGTATCAGTGGTATCAGTAGTATCAGTAGTATCAGTCCTAGTATCAGTGGTATCAGTAGTATCAGTGGTATCAGTAGTATCAGTGGTATCAGTCATAGTATCAGTGGTATCAGTAGTATCAGTGGTATCAGTAGTATCAGTAGCAGTATCAGTGGTATCAGTGGTATCAGTAGTATCAGTGGTATCAGTGGTATCAGTAGTATCAGTGGTATCAGTGGTATCAGTAGTATCAGTGGTATCAGTGGTATCAGTCCTAGTATCAGTGGTATCAGTAGGTAGTATCAGTAGTATCAGTGGTATCAGTAGGTAGTATCAGTGGTATCAGTGGTATCAGTGGTATCAGTGGTATCAGTAGTATCAGTAGGTAGTATCAGTGGTATCAGTGGTATCAGTAGTAGTATCAGTGGTATCAGTCCTAGTATCAGTGGTATCAATAGTATCAGTGGTATCAGTGGTATCAGTAGTATCAGTAGTATCAGTCCTAGTATCAGTGGTATCAGTAGTATCAGTGGTATCAGTGGTATCAGTAGTATCAGTAGTATCAGTCATAGTATCAGTGGTATCAGTAGTATCAGTGGTATCAGTAGTATCAGTCGTATCAGTGGTATCAGTGGTATCAGTAGTATCAGTAGTATCAGTGGTATCAGTAGTAGTATCAGTGGTATCAGTGGTATCAGTAGTATCAGTGGTATCAGTAGTATCAGTGGTATCAGTGGTAGTATCAGTGGTATCAGTAGTAGTATCAGTAGTATCAGTAGTATCAGTGGTATCAGTAGTAGTATCAGTGGTATCAGTAGTAGTATCAGTAGTATCAGTGGTATCAGTGGTATCAGTGGTATCAGTAGTATCAGTGGTATCAGTAGTAGTATCAGTGGTATCAGTAGTAGTATCAGTGGTATCAGTGGTATCAGTGGTAGTATCAGTGGTATTTACATTACATTACATTACATTACATTACATTGCATTTAGCTGACGCTTTTATCCAAAGCGACTTACAATAAGTACATTCGATCAGGAAGACACAACCTTGAAGAAAACAGAATCATATAAGTACATCAGGTTTCATAGAGCCAAACATTTCAAGTGCTACTCAACTGGCTATAGATAAGCCAGTCCTTTATTAGTATATAAGTGCTCTGTTAGCAGTTCTTTGTTAGTGATTCTATCGCTCGAGGTGGAGTCGAAAGAGATGAGTTTTCAGTCTGCGCCGGAAGATGTGCAGGCTTTCTGCTGTCCTGATGTCAATGGGAGCTCATTCCACCATTTTGGAGCCAGGATAGCAAACCCACGTGTTTTTGCTGATGGGAACTTGGGTCCCCCTCGCAGCGAGGGTGCAGCGAGTCATTTGGCTGATGCAGAGCGTAGTGCACGCACTGGGGTGTACAGTTTAACCATGTCCTGGATGTAGGAAGGGCCAGATCCATTCGCAGTACCAAGTACCATTGTCTTGAAGTGGATTCTAGCAGTTACCGGAAGCCAGTGAAGGGAGCGGAGGAGCGGAGTGGTGTGGGAAAATGTTGGAAGGTTGAAGACCAGACGAGCAGCTGTATTCTGGATGAGCTGCAGAGGTCGGATGGCACATGCAGTTAGACCAGCCAGGAGGGAGTTGCAGTAGTCTAGGCTTGAGGTGACGAGAGCCTGGACCAGAACCTGCGTGGCTTTCTGGGTCAGCTGGGGACGAATCTTCCTGATGTTGTAAAGCGTGTATCTGCAGCAACGGGTTGTAGCAGCGATGTTTGCAGCGAAGGACAGGTTGTTATCTAGGATCACACCCAGATTCCTTGCAGTCTGAGTCGGGGAAACAACAGAGGTGCCGATGTTGATTGTCAGGTCAAGAGTGGGACAATCTTTTCCCGGAAGGAAAAGCAGTTCAGTCTTGTCAAGGTTGAGCTTGAGGTGGTGAGCAGACATCCACTGAGAGATGTCAGCTAGACAAGCAGAGATGCGTGCGACGACCTGGGTCTCTGAGCGGGGAAAGGACAGAATTAATTGGGTGTCGTCAGCGTAGCAGTGGTATGAAAAACCATGCGGGCTAATGACTGATCCGAGCAAGTTTGTGTACAGGGAGAAGAGGAGGGGACCAAGAACAGAGCCCTGAGGGACCCCTGTAGTTAATTGACAAGGGTCGGACTCGGACCCTCTCCAAGTTACCCTGTAGGTGCGGTCTTTGAGGTATGAGGTGAGGAGGGAAAGTGCAGAGCCTGAAACTCCAAGTTCTTGGAGAGTGCGAAGGAGGATCTGATGGTTCACCGTGTCGAATGCAGCTGACAGGTCCAACAGGATGATGACAGAGGAGAGGGATGCTGCTTTGGCAGTGTGCAGTTCCTCCGTGACAGCAATGAGAGCAGTTTCTGTGGAGTGACCTGCCTTGAAACCAGACTGGTGCGGATCCAGACGGTTGTTCTGATGGAGATAACAGGAGAGTTGTTTAAAGACAGCGCGTTCAAGTGTTTTAGACAGGAACGGGAGGAGAGAGACAGGCCTGTAGTTTATAACATCAGACGGGTTGAGAGTGGGTTTCTTTAGGAGAGGGTTTGGAAAGTGACCAGAAGTTAGAGAAGTGTTGATGAAATGGGTGAGGAACGGTAGAATATCAGGAGCGATAGTCTGAAGGAGGTTTGAAGGGATAGGGTCCAGAGGACAGGTGGTAGGGCGGGCAGAGGTAATGAGGGTAAGAACCTCACTTGGAGAGAGAGGGGAAAAGGAGGTTAGTGTGTGGGTGGAAGGAGGGTCTGGTGACCCAGCGGTGAGTAAAGGTGAGTCAGAAAAAGAAGAGCGAATATCATCAACCTTTTTTTCAAAATGGTTAACAAAGTCGCTTGACAGGAGGGAGGAGGGGGAAGGGGCTTTGGGGGGGTACAGGAGGGAGGAGAAGATGGAAAATAGTTTTTTGGGATTGGAATAGGAAGATTGGATCTTATCTTGAAAGAAAGTGCTTTTTGCCTGAGAGATCGAAGCAGAGAAAGAGGAGAGGAGAGCCTGATAGGATAGGAGGTCGTTACAGTGTTTGGATTTCCACCGTTTCCGCTCTGCTGCCCTAAGGACAGTTCTATTAGCACGCAGTGCGTCATTTAGCCAGGGAGCAGGAGGGGACTGACGAGCCTGCCGAGATGTGAGAGGACAGAGAGAGTCCAGAAAGGATGAGAGAGTACAGAGGAGAGTTTCTGCAGCAGAGTTTGGAGGCAGGAGTTGGAACGAGTCAGAGGAAGGGAGGCCTGAGAGCACCGATGAGGCAAAGGTAGAGGGGGAGAGGGAACGAAGGTTACGGCGGACAGGTGCAGGATGAGAAGAGATTAGTTTGTTATGTTTGGAAAGGGGTAGAGAGAATGAAATGAAGAAATGATCGGATGTGTGGAGCGGGTTTACGGAGAGGTTAGAAGTAGTGCAGTTCCTTGAGAATATGAGATCAAGGACATTGCCAGCTTTATGAGTTGGTGGGGATGGAGACAGTGAGAAAGCAAAGGCGGTTAACAGATATGTTAGTTCGTCTATCTTCCCTGTCTGGAGGTTGAAGTCTCCGAGAAGTACAGCGGGAGGGCCAGTTTCAGGGATGTGTGAGAGGAGATTATCTAATTCCTCCAAGAAGTCTCCCAAGGCGCCTGGTGGACGGTAGAGAACAACAATGGTTAATTGTATAGGATGGGTTACTGTGACGGCATGGAATTCAAAGGTGGAAGGAGTGAAGTTAGGTAGCTTGAAGAGGGAAAAGCTCCATTTGGGAGAGAGCAGGAGACCAGTGCCACCTCCTCTGCCAGTGGGTCTGGGTGTATGGGAGAAGGAATATGCTGTGGAGAGAGCTGCTGGGTGGATGTGTTGGATGGAGTAATCCACGTCTCAGTGAGAGCAAGGAAATCCAGAGACTGCAGGGAAGCGTAGCCAGAGATGAAGTCAGCCTTAGGAACAGCTGACTGGCAGTTCCACAGGCCACCTGAAACTAGATGTTGGATCTCAGTGGAGCACGTGGGATAGACGAGAGCCGGCCGGTTATATCGATTACGAGATACACGGGGACAGTGATAATTGCGAGAAGAAACATGAACAGGAATGGAGAAAATACACATGATTATAGCATGGGGGGCTAGAAAGCTAAACTAAAGAAAAATAAAACACCAGCGGTAAGTAGCTCAATCAGAGTAGGATTTGCCTCCTCTTTGCCACCCTCGTGACTCCCGTAGGACTCCAATGTCTTTGTCAGTCTTTGACTCCAATGTCTTTGTCAGTCTTCGGCTGTCTGACGCTGAAGCTGACGCTCCAGGAAATAGCTACCTAAAAATGGACGCCTGATTGGTGAGTTCTCACAGCTGTGAGGCCACGCCCCTCTAATTAGTTACCTCTCTACAGCTGATGGGCGACAGCAGAGTGGCCCTGCCTATATTGTAATGCAGGCTTGAGTGCCCGACTGAGACCTGGGTTACAGGTTCACTTGAGCAGATCTGAGATTTAAAATCTCTCAAAAGCGCCGTTTTAGCTACAATAACTGCAGAACAATTATACAGAGTAGAATAAATGAAACAGAGAAGTCTAATTAAACAACAATATAACTTACAGTGGTTGCTGCGTCAATAGGTAGTGTCGTCACCCGGTCTCGATGCACACTGAGTTCTTCAGATTTTAAATGCGGTATTTGAGTGCTTTTTTGCTGGAAGATGACTAATTGGGGGAGCCTGAACGCACCATCAGGAACATGTTCACAGTGTGGGGGGGGGGGGGAGAGCCTGAACGCACCATCAGGAACATGTTCACAGTGTGGGGGGGGGGGGAGAGCCTGAACGCACCATCAGGTTCATGTTCACAGTGTGTGTGGGGGGGGGGGGGAGCCTGAACGCACCATCAGGAACATGTTCACAGTGTGAGGGGGGGGGGAGAGCCTGAACGCACCATCAGGAACATGTTCACAGTGTGAGGGGGGGGGGGGGGGGAGAGCCTGAACGCACCATCAGGAACATGTTCACAGTGTGAGGGGGGGGGGGAGAGCCTGAACGCACCATCAGGTTCATGTTCACAGTGTGGGGGGGGGGGAGCCTGAACGCACCATCAGGAACATGTTCACAGTGTGAGGGGGGGGGGGAGAGCCTGAACGCACCATCAGGAACATGTTCACAGTGTGAGGGGGGGGGAGTCTGAATGCACCATCAGGAACATGTTCACAGTGTGAGGGGGGGGGAGTCTGAATGCACCATCTGAACACTGAGGGTCTGTCAGCAGCTGAATGATACACACAGCAGTAAAGGGGGGGGGGGGGGTTAGTGCAACACAGAAAGCATCTCCTGGTGTCTGCAGAAACACATCAGCTGCAGACTGAAACATCCCTACATGAACAGAGGCTTTGATTGACAGGTTGTCCTTGCATGGTGCACAGAGGCTGAACCTACACACTGGTGTTTGTTTGTTTGTTAAGATATAATTTACTATAAAAGCCCCATACGAACTAAAAGTGTCACTTCTCACTGTCCCCTGAAGCCTGCTCTCTGAGCCAGTTCGACAGACCCTGGATATCTCTGAGTTATCTTAACTAACCCTAACCCTGGATATCTCTGAGTTATCTTAACTAACCCTAACCTTGGATATCTCTGAGTTATCTTAACTAACCCTAACCCTGGATATCTCTGAGTTATCTTAACTAACCCTAACCCTGGATATCTCTGAGTTATCTTAACTTAGCCTAACCCTGGATATCTCTGAGTTATCTTAACTAACCCTAACAAAGAGATCTCGCTAAGCGGTCCTACGACGCTGGTTATCAACTCGGTAACTCAAGCCAGGGTTTCTCTCTCCGGCTGAGAGCGCGTTCACATGAAAGGGGTGGGGTTAGCAACATTTGACCAATCACAAACAGGGACAAGCGTACTGACAGCGCAGCGTCATACTTCCTGAATGAAAAGTGAACTATAATATTAGACAAATATGAAGAGTTTGATCAGTTCTCTAAATGCTGTTCACCGGCTGGTCTCATCCTGTAGGACGAAGACAGTGATGGTGTGATCACTTCAACAGAAGAATGAAGCCTCCTCTTACAGATGATTTTCTTCTGAAGCCAACAACATATTTGTGTCTTCTTTCAACATCAGATCAATAAAAAGCCTCTTAGCTGCACTCAGCGACCGCCATCGAGCGCTGACCCGCCACGAGGCCAAAGACTGGAGGACTTTATTAACTATATTTAAATATATATATATATTTAAATTAATAAACCATCTTTTATTTTAGGCATGCAGGAAAGGCTTCAACTCTCTCTACAACAGGTTCTTCAAAGCTTTGAGAAGGTTTCCATCTCCCTGTCTCACGTTAGTCCTGCATGAGGACACTGTGTGAGGACACTGCATGAGGACCCTGCATGAGGACACTGTCCTCATGCAGTGTCCTCATGCAGTGTCCTCATACACTGTCCTCATAGACCACCTCTTTATCTTTCTAGCCTCTAACCCCAGTGCATTGTGGGAGGCATGGCAGGGGTTAACCTGCTCTTAAAGCCCCCCCTCCCTGTCTAAGCCTATAGCAGGAGACAAAGCTCTTATCTCCCCCCCCCTCCCCCTCCATTAGCCTCCACCAGCCTCACACTGCATGTCAATCAAAGCCGCGGCTGACATTTAAAAAGCTGTAAAGGACCGGTAGGAAATCACAGGAATTAATTGCAATGTGCATGTTCGTGTGAAATGCACACGTACACACAAGGACACACACACACACACACACACACGAGGACACACACACACTCCCCCTATCTTCCCACACACACGCTGCTCACCAGGAAATGTAATTACTTTACATTTCTTTGTGGAGGAAGGAATGGACAGGCCGGTTGAAGTCAGCGTCTCTGGGCGTAATTAACATGGAGCTATCAGACGTCTCAACTCTTCTTCCTCTCGGAGGTGAGGAGAAGCAGAGCCTCTTCCCTCAGATCAAGAGAAACGGTTACTCCTCCGATGCTGGGAATCATCACAGATCTGTGTTCATGTTAATAATCATAATAACAATAATAATACATGTTTTTATGATGACTTCCTTCAGTCTGTGTGGTTCTCTGAGCAGAGATGCAAGATCACTAGAGAGGCTTCAGGTGAGAAGACCTCTCTAAAGCTGCTTCACTTTAAGGGTTCATTTCAGTACTGATCCTTAGACTGATAGAAGTCTATGAGGAAATGTTCCTACTTCTCTCTTGATTTATTACCTCAGTAAATGTGATCAGTTATATTTCGGTCTCTGTCTTCTTTAAGGTTCAGTTAGTAAATGATGGTCCTTTTAGGGCAGGGGTGGGGAACCTTTTTCCTCTCAAGGGCCATTTCAATTTTTTCAACATCCTCCGAGGGCCGTACAAATTATTGACCTCTGCTTAAAAAATACTAAAATCACAGCCCATTCATTTGGCCTTTCTTTCATGCTGTGCAAAGAAAAAGCAACCTCTGAATCCAGATATTTTACCATGACTCGCGCATGCATGCACGTGCACGGTGTGGCATGCACGCACGTGCACGGTGTGGCATGACCACCAAAACAGAAAGATATGGACACAAGATGTGTGCACATTTATTTAGTTTCCTATCCATGTGGACATGATTTAAGTGGGGGGGGGGGACCTAACCTCCTCTAGGGGGGTCCGGGGGCAGGCTCCCCCGGGAAGATTATTTTTTAAACATTGAAGTTGAAAGCATCAATCTGGTGCACTTTGAGAGCAACATTAGGAGATCTATGGAAACCTCTCTCAACATCAGATGAAACAGAACTGGAAACAGATTTATTTTTCTTTATGGATATTTTACAAATCACTCTCCTTTCAAACTGTATTCTTGTTTATTAATAACAACTTTTTTTACTGTCATATAGTATTTTATTCCTGTTTAATTTATTCTCTTATTTTTGTACAACTATAATGATCATATAAAGATGTGCCTTTACCTCACTGGTTGGAGAAAAAGCTTCTTATATTTGTTAGCATAGCTAGCTAACCAGATGCTAATAACAACAAAGTTATTGACTGTATGATCAGAATGACAGATGAACAGATCGCCACTGGGCTTTCAGCTAAAGACACAGACACGCAGAAACTGCAGCATGTGTACGGCTCCTTATCGGTACTGCAATTAGTGAAGTCCCAGTGCCGCGTTCTGGTGCTCTCCGTCAGAACCATGGTCAGAACTGCACCCCTGTCAGACGAGACATATACCACGTGATGACACGTGAGGCTCGTGTTGTGTTCAAGGACCCTGACCTTGGCCAGGAAAAACAGGCACTCACTTGTTTAATTCTTTTGCGGTCTAGATTTTTTTTTTTTTTAAATGTACATGTGTTTATTAATTACCTGGAGGGCCGTATCAAATGGTCTCGCAGGCCGTATACGGCCTGGGGTTCGGAGGTTCCCCACCCCCTAGGGCAGGGGTGCCCAACCTTTTTTGAACCGAGAGCTACTTTTAAAGTTGCCAGTCTGCCAAGATCTACCAGTCCAAATAGAGATGCGTAGCCATTACTGACAGCCTACTACCAGGTAAATACACACTTCTACTTGTATAAAACTGACTTTTGTACGATTAATACTTCATAAAATACTATCCTTTATCTTACCTCTTTCTAGTCGACACACATACAAGTATTTAACTGAAGTTACACAGTGTTGTTGATACAGAGTTTATTCACACGTCACTACAGTGGGTAATGTTTTCAAGAAGCATTGAACAGTGCTGCCACATATGACACAGGAAAAAAAGAAAAGACTCTGAACCCTTTCTTTGCCATTATATAAAAATATTGTTGCTACAAAAGTATAAATGAGGCTTACTAATAAGACAACTCAGATCTGAAGCTACACAGGAATCTGCTGCAACAGTGCAATAAAAAAGACAAAATTAATAGAATCAAACTCTTTTTTTGTTGCATTTTAGTCGAGTATAAAAATAAATGCCTTTAAAATAGGATGCAAGCAACACTAGTTTCTTAACCTGAATTGATAATAGACTATAATCAATTTAAGTTTGCATTCTTATACCGTTTTGTACAATAATTATAATGAATAAGTTCAAACAAACCAAAACTTACAGCTGATTAATAACGGTATCTAACTTGAGTTTTTATTATATCAAAAACCTGTTGAAATGCTACTGTTATTTTTACTGTCCTCCAAAAGCGCGTCGGCAGCCTCCAGGAATGCTTCTTTCACAACTTCGCCGTCTTTGAAAGACTTCATGTGTTTCTCTGGAACGTGACTGACACGATAAGATGCTCTGGAGCAGCCTTGCTCTTGTTGTTGGGCCTGGTGAAAATGGACTGCTGTGCATTTAGCTGTCCTTTCAGGCCCCTCCCCTTTTGGAGCGTAGGGCAGAATTAGGAGGGAGTTCCGTCTCGTAGCGTCTGTGCACTGTTTTGAAATGCCGCTCCTAAATGACCCTTCTTCGATAAAGCCACGCTCACATTGCAGATGAGACAGATGGACTTTGAATTGGAATAGATACAAAAATAATCATCCTCCCACTCGGAGTGAAAATTATATATTTTGGGCTTTTTTGCTTCTGCCATAATTGCGGTCTTGTGTGTGTGCGGACTGTTGACACGGACAACGTCAGCGAAATAGTGCCCACTGCCCACCAGCCACGTCCCGACACATGGGGTCACGCCGGCCAATCACAAAGCTTTGGTGCGTTCAAGTGCAATTTAAACTATTGGAAAGCACGGAAAATGTGTGTGCATTGAGATTAACCATTAAGATGACATAAACATGAAGTCATGAACACTAACCCAGACATTAGTTGTCTAACTTGAACCTAGCTACGACACTAGCCTGTCTCTGCTGACCCACAATAAGGGGAATGTCAACACAGACACCTGTCAACCCGCACTCTGCTGTTCCTCAGCGCCGCCCCCCCTCCCTCTGAAATTATGAATGAAAAGCGTATAGTAATCATAGGTAACACGGCAGGGTCCGTGACAGTTAACGTCACAGCAGGCATAACAACAGCCTGTGTTTCTTGTGAGTGTTTCCCCGGGAAACAAACACAATACACACAAACGCGTCACAGATTATTTTGCTGTATTTGGCTGCCGAACAAAATCATGTAAGCAGCTCGCAACGTAACTAGGAGTCTAGTGGACGGTATCAGTACTACAAGTAAACAAATACAAAATAATAGTTTACTCTTTTTTTATTTTAATTAATTACGTTGTTTATAAATTAATCTGAGGGCCGCAAAAAGGCCGCCATTTGCCCATCCCTGGTATAGAGTATCAGACCTTACACAACTATGCACACACACAGTCGTACAGGAACACAAATCCCTGCAGAACTTTAAACACAGAGCTGTAGAAAAGTTTTCTTGCTGCTCTTTAATAATCATTCTTTATTAATGCTGTGACATTTTGGAGGTTGCTGTGCTCTGGTTTCTTCCTCTTCATTACGACACTCAAGAAGTTAGAGAAGAAGAAGAAAACAGCAAAGTTAGAAACATGCGTTCCTAGAAAGCTGGATTAATTTATTACTGACCGCATGTCCTTTGATCGTTGACCCTGTCAGTGGATTTGAAACAGGCGTTGGTCCACGTTTCTCTTCTGTGTGTGTGTGTGTGTGTGTGTGTGTGTGTGTGTGTGTGTGTGTGTGTGTGTGTGTGTGTGTGTGTGTGTGTGTGTGTGTGTGTGTGTGTGTGTGTGTGTGTGTGTGTGTGTGTGTGTGTGTGTGTGTGTGTGTAATTGATAACCTGATCTCAGAGGCGAGCATTCAAAAGATGAATATTTTCAATTACAGCGATCTCATTAGAGCGCTGACCTTCACGTCTGCTCTCTGCGTATCGATCGTCCGACCGCCGTCCACTGTGGCCTTTCTGAGGAGGCTCTCCACCACAACATCAACAACAAGATCAACAACAACAAACACAGGTTCAGGTGGAGCGTCATCATCATGAAGGAGACAGAAGGTCCACATTTCTTTAAACAGAGGAATTAGCAAGGTGTAGTTCATCAGAGTTCATGTCTGAAGTCCCTGATGAGCCAATCCTTCTTTTTAAAAACACAGTCAGCTTACTGATTAAATGACTGCAGTGACATCACTCTGGAAGACTGTAACTTCTGGAGTGGAAAGGGAAGGTAGTCTGCAGGATTTAAAATCTGTCGTTGGAGAAGATTTACTCAGTTGTTTTGCAGACATAAATATCAAACTGGAGCCAGCTGCTGTTTTAGTAAAAAACTACGCTCACCTCTCTGTCCTGAAGACTCTGAACTCATCACAGTCTGCATCTGCCTCTCTGTCCTGAAGACCCTGAACTCATCACAGTCTGCATCTGCCTCTCTGTCCTGAAGACCCTGAACTCATCACGGTCTGCATCTGCCTCTCTGTCCTGAAGACCCTGAACTCATCACGGTCTGCCTCTGCCTCTCTGTCCTGAAGACCCTGAACTCATCACGGTCTGCCTCTGCCTCTCTGTCCTGAAGACCCTGAACTCATCACGGTCTGCCTCTGCCTCTCTGTCCTGAAGACCCTGAACTCATCACGGTCTGCCTCTGCCTCTCTGTCCTGAAGACCCTGAACTCATCACGGTCTGCATTTGCCTCTCTGTCCTGAAGACCCTGAACTCATTACGGTCTGCATTTGCCTCTCTGTCCTGAAGACCCTGAACTCATCACGGTCTGCATTTGCCTCTCTGTCCTGAAGACCCTGAACTCATCACGGTCTGCATTTGCCTCTCTGTCCTGAAGACCCTGAACTCATCACGGTCTGCATTTGCCTCGCTGTCCTGAAGACCCTGAACTCATCACGGTCTGCATTTGCCTCTGTCCTGAAGACCCTGAACTCATCACGGTCTGCATCTGCCTCTCTGTCCTGAAGACCCTGAACTTGTGGTGATGTCTCTACGCGTCGTGGTGATGTCTCTACGTGGTGATGTCTCTACGCGTCGTGGTGATGTCTCTACGCATCGTGGTGATGTCTCTACGCGTCGTGGTGATGTCTCTACGCGTCGTGGTGATGTCTCTACGTGGTGATGTCTCTATGCGTCGTGGTGATGTCTCTACGTGTCGTGGTGATGTCTCTACGCGTCGTGGTGATGTCTCTACGCGTCGTGGTGATGTCTCTACGCGTCGTGATGATGTCTCTACGCGTCGTGGCGATGTCTCTACGCGTCGTGGCGATGTCTCTACGTGGTGATGTCTCTACGCGTCGTGATGATGTCTCTACGCGTCGTGGCGATGTCTCTACGTGGCGATGTCTCTACGTGTCGTGGCGATGTCTCTACGCGTCGTGGTGATGTCTCTACGCGTCGTGGTGATGTCTCTACGCGTCGTGGTGATGTCTCTACGCGTCGTGGTGATGTCTCTACGTGGTGATGTCTCTACGTGGTGATGTCTCTACGCGTTGTGGCGATGTCTCTACGCGTTGTGGCGATGTCTCTACGCGTCGTGGCGATGTCTCTACGCGTCGTGGCGATGTCTACGCGTCGTGGCGATGTCTCTACGTGGTGATGTCTCTACGTGTCGTGGTGATGTCTCTACGCGTCGTGGTGATGTCTCTACGTGGTGATGTCTCTACGTGGTGATGTCTCTACGTGGTGATGTCTCTACACGTCGTGGTGATGTCTCTACGCGTCGTGGTGATGTCTCTACGCGTCGTGGTGATGTCTCTACGTGGTGATGTCTCTACGCGTCGTGGTGTTGTCTCTACGTGTCGTGGTGATGTCTCTACGTGGTGATGTCTCTACGCGTCGTGATGATGTCTCTACGCGTCGTGGTGATGTCTCTACGTGTCGTGGTGATGTCTCTACGTGGTGTTGTCTCTACGTGTCGTGGTGATGTCTCTACGCGTCGTGGTGATGTCTCTACATGGTGATGTCTCTACGCGTCGCGGTGATGTCTCTACGCGTCGTGGTGATGTCTCTACGCGTCGTAGTGATGTCTCTACGTGGTGATGTCTCTACGCGTCGTGGTGATGTCTCTACGCGTCGTGGTGATGTCTCTACGCGTCGTGGTGATGTCTCGTCGTGGTGATGTCTCTACGTGTCGTGGTGATGTCTCTACGTGTCGTGGTGATGTCTCTACGTGGTGATGTCTCTACGTGGTGATGTCTCTACGTGTCGTGGTGATGTCTCTACGTGGTGATATCTCTACGTGTCGTGGTGATGTCTCTACGTGGTGTTGTCTCTACGCGTCGTGGTGATGTCTCTACGCGTCGTGGTGATGTCTCTACGCGTCGTGGTGATGTCTCTACGTGGTGTTGTCTCTACGTGTCGTGGTGATGTCTCTACGCGTCGTGGTGATGTCTCTACGTGGTGATGTCTCTACGCGTCGTGGTGATGTCTCTACGCGTTGTGGTGATGTCTCTACGTGGTGATGTCTCTACGCGTCGTGGTGATGTGTCTACGCGTCGTGGTGATGTCTCTACGCGTCGTGGTGATGTCTCTACGCGGTGATGTCTCTACGCGGTGATGTCTCTACGTGGTGATGTCTCTACGTGTCGTGGTGATGTCTCTACGTGTCGTGGTGATGTCTCTACGTGGTGATGTCTCTACGTGGTGATGTCTCTACGTGTCGTGGTGATGTCTCTACGTGGTGATGTCTCTACGTGTCGTAGTGATGTCTCTACGTGGTGATGTCTCTACGTGGTGATGTCTCTACGTGGTGATGTCTCTACGTGTCGTGGTGATGTCTCTACGTGGTGATGTCTCTACGTGTCGTGGTGATGTCTCTACGTGGTGATGTCTCTACGCGTCGTGGTGATGTCTCTACGCGTCGTGGTGATGTCTCTACGTGGTGATGTCTCTACGCGTCGTGGTGTTGTCTCTACGCGTCGTGGTGATATCTCTACGTGGTGATGTCTCTACGCGTCGTGGTGATGTCTCTACGCGTCGTGGTGATGTCTCTACGCGTCGTGGTGATGTCTCTACGTGGTGTTGTCTCTACGTGTCGTGGTGATGTCTCTACGTGGTGTTGTCTCTACGTGTCGTGGTGATGTCTCTACGCGTCGTGGTGATGTCTCTACATGGTGATGTCTCTACGCGTCGCGGTGATGTCTCTACGCGTTGTGGTGATGTCTCTACGTGGTGATGTCTCTACGTGTCGTGGCGATGTCTCTACGCGTCGTGGTGATGTCTCTACGCGTCGTGGTGATGTCTCTACGCGTCGTGGTGATGTCTCTACGCGTCGTGGTGATGTCTCTACGTGGTGATGTCTCTACGTGGTGATGTCTCTACGCGTTGTGGCGATGTCTCTACGCGTTGTGGCGATGTCTCTACGCGTCGTGGCGATGTCTCTACGCGTCGTGGCGATGTCTACGCGTCGTGGCGATGTCTCTACGTGGTGATGTCTCTACGTGTCGTGGTGATGTCTCTACGCGTCGTGGTGATGTCTCTACGTGGTGATGTCTCTACGTGGTGATGTCTCTACGTGGTGATGTCTCTACACGTCGTGGTGATGTCTCTACGCGTCGTGGTGATGTCTCTACGCGTCGTGGTGATGTCTCTACGTGGTGATGTCTCTACGCGTCGTGGTGTTGTCTCTACGTGTCGTGGTGATGTCTCTACGTGGTGATGTCTCTACGCGTCGTGATGATGTCTCTACGCGTCGTGGTGATGTCTCTACGTGTCGTGGTGATGTCTCTACGTGGTGTTGTCTCTACGTGTCGTGGTGATGTCTCTACGCGTCGTGGTGATGTCTCTACATGGTGATGTCTCTACGCGTCGCGGTGATGTCTCTACGCGTCGTGGTGATGTCTCTACGCGTCGTAGTGATGTCTCTACGTGGTGATGTCTCTACGCGTCGTGGTGATGTCTCTACGCGTCGTGGTGATGTCTCTACGCGTCGTGGTGATGTCTCGTCGTGGTGATGTCTCTACGTGTCGTGGTGATGTCTCTACGTGTCGTGGTGATGTCTCTACGTGGTGATGTCTCTACGTGGTGATGTCTCTACGTGTCGTGGTGATGTCTCTACGTGGTGATATCTCTACGTGTCGTGGTGATGTCTCTACGTGGTGTTGTCTCTACGCGTCGTGGTGATGTCTCTACGCGTCGTGGTGATGTCTCTACGCGTCGTGGTGATGTCTCTACGTGGTGTTGTCTCTACGTGTCGTGGTGATGTCTCTACGCGTCGTGGTGATGTCTCTACGTGGTGATGTCTCTACGCGTCGTGGTGATGTCTCTACGCGTTGTGGTGATGTCTCTACGTGGTGATGTCTCTACGCGTCGTGGTGATGTGTCTACGCGTCATGGTGATGTCTCTACGCGTCGTGGTGATGTCTCTACGCGGTGATGTCTCTACGCGGTGATGTCTCTACGTGGTGATGTCTCTACGTGTCGTGGTGATGTCTCTACGTGTCGTGGTGATGTCTCTACGTGGTGATGTCTCTACGTGGTGATGTCTCTACGTGTCGTGGTGATGTCTCTACGTGGTGATGTCTCTACGTGTCGTAGTGATGTCTCTACGTGGTGATGTCTCTACGTGGTGATGTCTCTACGTGGTGATGTCTCTACGTGTCGTGGTGATGTCTCTACGTGGTGATGTCTCTACGTGTCGTGGTGATGTCTCTACGTGGTGATGTCTCTACGCGTCGTGGTGATGTCTCTACGCGTCGTGGTGATGTCTCTACGTGGTGATGTCTCTACGCGTCGTGGTGTTGTCTCTACGCGTCGTGGTGATATCTCTACGTGGTGATGTCTCTACGCGTCGTGGTGATGTCTCTACGCGTCGTGGTGATGTCTCTACGCGTCGTGGTGATGTCTCTACGTGGTGTTGTCTCTACGTGTCGTGGTGATGTCTCTACGTGGTGTTGTCTCTACGTGTCGTGGTGATGTCTCTACGCGTCGTGGTGATGTCTCTACATGGTGATGTCTCTACGCGTCGCGGTGATGTCTCTACGCGTTGTGGTGATGTCTCTACGTGGTGATGTCTCTACGCGTCGTGGTGATGTCTCTACGCGTCGTGGTGATGTCTCTACGTGGTGATGTCTCTACGCGTCATGGTGATGTCTCTACGCGTCGTGGTGATGTCTCTACGCGTCGTGGTGATGTCTCGTCGTGGTGATGTCTCTACGTGTCGTGGTGATGTCTCTACGTGTCGTGGTGATGTCTCTACGTGGTGATGTCTCTACGTGGTGATATCTCTACGTGTCGTGGTGATGTCTCTACGTGGTGATATCTCTACGTGTCGTGGTGATGTCTCTACGCGTCGTGGTGATGTCTCTACGCGTCGTGGTGATGTCTCTACGCGTCGTGGTGATGTCTCTACGCGTCGTGGTGATGTCTCTACGTGGTGTTGTCTCTACGTGTCGTGGTGATGTCTCTACGTGGTGATGTCTCTACGCGTCGTGGTGATGTCTCTACGCGTTGTGGTGATGTCTCTACGTGGTGATGTCTCTACGCGTCGTGGTGATGTCTCTACGCGTCGTGGTGATGTCTCTACGCGTCGCGGTGATGTCTCTACGCGGTGATGTCTCTACGTGGTGATGTCTCTACGTGGTGATGTCTCTACTTGTCGTGGTGATGTCTCTACGTGTCGTGGTGATGTCTCTACGTGGTGATGTCTCTACGTGTCGTGGTGATGTCTCTACGTGGTGATATCTCTACGTGTCGTGGTGATGTCTCTACGCGTCGTGGTGATGTCTCTACGCGTCGTGGTGATGTCTCTACGCGTCGTGGTGATGTCTCTACGTGTCGTGGTGATGTCTCTACGTGTCGTGATGGCTCTACGTGGTGATGTCTCTACGTGTCGTGGTGATGTCTCTACGTGGTGATGTCTCTACGTGGTGATGTCTCTACGTGTCGTGGTGATGTCTCTACGTGTCGTGGCGATGTCTCTACGTGTCGTGGCGATGTCTCTACGTGGTGATGTCTCTAAGTGTCGTGGTGATGTCTCTACGCGTCGTGGCGATGTCTCTACGTGTCGTGGTGATGTCTCTACGTGGTGATGTCTCTACGCGTCGTGGTGATGTCTCTACGTGATGATGTCTCTACGCGTCGTGGTGATGTCTCTACGCGTCGTGGTGATGTCTCTACGCGTCGTGGTGATGTCTCTACGTGGTGATGTCTCTATGCGTCGTGGCGATGTCTCTACGTGGTGATGTCTCTACGCGTCGTGGTGATGTCTCTATGTGGTGATGTCTCTACGCGTCGTGGCGATGTCTCTACGCGTCGTGGCGATGTCTCTACGCGTCGTGGCGATGTCTCTACGTGTCTTGGCGATGTCTCTACGTGTCGTGGCGATGTCTCTACGTGGTGATGTCTCTACGTGTCGTGGTGATGTCTCTACGCGTCGTGGCGATGTCTCTACGTGTCGTGGTGATGTCTCTACGTGGTGATGTCTCTACGCGTCGTGGTGATGTCTCTACGTGATGATGTCTCTACGCGTCGTGGTGATGTCTCTACGTGGTGATGTCTCTATGCGTCGTGGCGATGTCTCTACGTGGTGATGTCTCTACGCGTCGTGGCGATGTCTCTACGCGTCGTGGCGATGTCTCTACGCGTCGTGGTGATGTCTCTACGTGGTGATGTCTCTACGCGTCGTGGTGATGTCTCTACGTGTCGTGGTGATGTCTCTACGTGGTGATGTCTCTACGCGTCGTGGCGATGTCTCTACGCGTCGTGGCGATGTCTCTACGCGTCGTGGCGATGTCTCTACGCGTCGTGGCGATGTCTCTACGTGGTGATGTCTCTATGCGTCGTGGTGATGTCTCTACGCGTCGTGGTGATGTACAGACACTAATGGGCTCCCAGCAGCAGCAGTGGATTAAGGGCAGCCACCTCGCTGTGTTCCTGCTCCTCTAAATGAAATGAGGCTTCATCTGTGTGTGTGTGTGTGTGTGTGTGTGTGTTTGTACTGTTCATTTGAAGAGGCTGACACGCTGTGATCTAGTTCCTCTGCTCAGGTCTGTCTAATTACCGGCCTGATCACCGGCTGACCTTTCACATTCAGGCTGGACAGAAGAGAGCGGCGCCACCGTGATAGAGCGAATAATAAGAGCGGGTGTGTGTGTGTGTGTGTGTGTGTACTGACCCGTGTTCCTCTGATCTCTCCTCTCTTTATCTTCCGTCTTGTCTTCATCTTTCCTTTCCTCTCTCCTTTCTTCCTTTCCTCCCTGGTTCTGTGTTCCTGCTCAAATTCATTGGCCTACAGCCAAACTGTTTTTACTGCTGCCTAAAACAATGGAATAACCCGCCTCCTCCGGTTTCTACTCTCAGGTAAAGAAAATGTCAGACTCAGAGTAATATAAGAGTTGACTCTGATCCTCACAGCTGATCACCGGTGATGGAGACTTTCACAATAAGAGAATAAGAGCGATTCTTTCTGAATCAAAGTCCTTCTCCAAGGTTCCTGAAAGCTGTTGGTGTTTGCAGAGTCCTGATGATGAGAGGAAGGCGTGGGTCAGGGGGCTGAATAACACACACACTTACGCTTACATGCACATTTTCATTTAATTAGCAGTTACCATGCGACGAAGTCAAGCTCCTGAGATCTCTGTGAGGAAGCAGCTCCTGATTATCTGTACACACACACTGTTACAGAAAAGGTCGAGCAAAAAACTAGGGATTAAATAAGCTGGCTAGAGTCACAAGAAATGATCCTTAGGTGCTTTTATTAACAGCCAAAAATGCTGAAAGACACAAAGTAACAAGGATTTACATAAAGAAAACAAAACCTCAATATATATATATACAGGTCGCGGACATAGGACTCTCTGCTCTCCTGCCACAGTCAGACTCCCTTCCTAAAGACTTGTGGCCAGGGGTTTAATACATGTTAAGCCCCTCCCCATAGGACAATCCACTATTTATATCCCTAACCAGTGTCATTCTCATCTACAAACACATTCACAATGCAAGACAAATTACCCAAACACAACAAATCAAATAGGTCAACATATTCTATCTTTCTGACCACAGAAGCCCCAAACAATAACATTTTTACACTTGCAAGAAAATTGCCACCCGTGCCCATGCACTACATGGTATGCTCCAATTGAGCACAGGTGTTCCCACTGATTGAGCCTCTACTTAAGGCTGCTTCTTTCTGTTGCTCTGTTTGGCCTTCACAACCTTGAAGGAGAGGGTAAGCAGGTTACTTGTATCTGACTTCAAATAAATCAGTTTTGAACAAACAATAACTTGGGTTTTATTTTATCAATGTCCAGCTAAGTTATTAATGTGTTTCCCTCAGTGTGTCTTTTACCATGCCCCTATGCCAACTGTGCTGAAGGCTTCTTCTTCACAGACACACACATAGTGATGGTGAGATGAAGCCTTATGAAGCTTTGAAGCTTTCCAGCCAATTGGTTCGCAAAAGGGTTCATCTCATGAGGCTTCATCATGGGCTTCATTTGAACACAAACCCCCTGCTGGTCAAAGTGTGTACAACAGGCAGATTGGACATCTCAACAGTGTGCTCTCTCTCATACCGAGTTCCCAATGAGTAAAGCCTTAGAATAACTCTAAACAACGAACATTAAATCATATTTTCATGGTAACAATATTGTTTTTATTCCAGTTGAATGATTGTGATTGAAAAGCCTAAGGCGGCTGGTAAACATTGCAAAGAGAGATTTGTATTCCTTAATAATATTCGTAAACTTAACCATGTTGTAGCCTGAGAAAGGCTAAACTATATCAAAGAATACATTTATTAACTACATTATCTAATTTAGCTGTAGCTTTTATAAACAACAACAAAGACTTATTGACCAGTCGTTGAACCAGGGACCCTGCGGTCAGGAGTCAACTGCTTTCCAGCTGAGCCACAGCACACACACTGAGTCTCCCTGAAAACACTGGATGATATTTATTCCTGTATTTATTCATTTATTGATGTTTTTATTCCTACATTTATTTATGCTTGTATCTATTTATACTTATGAAATGTTCCGACCTCTATATGAGTGAGGGTCTGAGCTCTCTTGATTCCATCGTGTCAGCGGGCCCGGGTACAGGAGGGGTAATATGGTTCTTATTATACATCCATGGGTATTATGAGCGTTGTGGTTCAACGGTTCAACCGATCTGAATCGCTTCCTGAAGCAGTCACGTGGTATCGACAGGCAGCGAGGCTTCGTTTGTCATAGATGACGTCACTGGCCCAAAAGGACACAAGCCTCGATACATGCTTCACAAAAAGCTTTGGGGATTACTCGACACACGCTCCGAAGCCTCGGCGCAATACGTAACATCACCACACACACACACAATTATCCTTCAAACAGACACAGCTGACTCCCCCCTCAGATCAGACACCACTTACAGGGTTTCTGTAAAATCACCACAGGTTGAAAACAGGGGGTTAACCCTAACCCACCATCATATGAAGCCTTCTCATTGGTTAAGGGAACACCTTGATGAAGATGGACAGGTGTCAGTAACCTGAGGAGTTCTGCACAAACACAATACTCATGATTTCATTTAGAATTATTCTCTGACGAGTTTCTACTCGGGGTTTATGATGCGTTGAGTCTTGGGCCGTGTCTCGTTTCTGAGATTCCCCTCCTCGACTCCTATCCTCGACTCCTATCCTCGTGTCTTAGTCCCGCCCACAGGAGATGCGAGCGGAGGAGCCGAGGAGGGTAGCGGAGGAGAGAGGAGGGGAACGGAGGAGAGAGGAGGGGAACCGAGGAGAGAGGAGGGGAGTCGAGGAGAGAGGAGGGGAACCGAGGAGAGAGGAGAGGAAGCAGCAGGCGGTTAGAGAAATGAGAACTCCTCTCCTCTGAGCGGTCATTTTAAAGAGATGTCCATTAATGATGACAGGAGGCACAGCAGCCCTCTGTCTGATGGACAGATGTGTTCATGACCACTTATTTACTTTGATTCATTCACAGTGCGGTGTAATGAGACAATAACAGACTACAGATGAGGACACACACACACATATATAAATATATACAATTTCAGAATCAAACAAGTATGAGAGCACTCTCATAATAAAAACGTAACACAATCAGAGACTGGATATATCCCCCCCTCCCTCCCCCCTCTCTCTCTCTCTGGTCGCTACAATGACGAAAAGAAATGACGGGCCAAAAGTTGTATTTACAAGTATTAAAAGTAAGCAGAGGACACCAAACCAACTGAGACCCGTCTGTCCGCCGCATCTACACACTGTACCACACACACACCTACACACTGTATCACACACACCTACGCACTGTACCACACACACACACCTACACACTGTACCACACACACACCTACACACTGTACCACACACACACCTACACACTGTACCACACACACCTACACACACCTACGCACTGTACCACACACACACTTACACACTGTACCACACACACACCTACACACTGTACCACACACACACCTACACACTGTACCACCTACACACTGTACCACACACACCTACACACTGTACCACACACACCTACGCACTGTACCACACACGCACCTACACACTGTACCACACACACACACCTACACACTGCACCACACACACCTGCAGCTCCTAAAGCATCATCAGGCTGCAGCCGTTGTGTATTTTATTTTGTGAAGCACTAAATGGTCTTAGAAACATCTGGACTCTTTGTTTGTAGATATCTACTAAACTAAAGCAAAGAGAGTAGGCCTGTTCTACTGAGTGATATATATTATACACACTGCTCTGCTTTCTGCACGGACCTCTTAGCTGTTCTCTCTGGAAACATCATTGGCTGAGATCAGTCCGGCTGTGAGTCACGACTCTTTGAAACATCTCTGTTCCCGGAAATGCATCCACGAAGGAGCCGTGGAGGACCCATCAGTGTCTCCTCGGTTAGAGCTCCTCCAGAGAGCCTCCTCTCTCCTCTCTCCTCAGTTATAGCTCCTCCAGAGAACCTCCTCTCTCCTCGGTTAGAGCTCCTCCAGAGAGCCTCCTCTCTCCTCTCTCCTCTCTCCTCGGTTATAGCTCCTCCAGAGAGCCTCCTCTCTCCTCTCTCCTCTCTCCTCGGTTAGAGCTCCTCCAGAGAGCCTCCTCTCTCCTCTCTCCTCGGTTAGAGCTCCTCCAGAGAGCCTCCTCTCTCCTCTCTCCTCGATTATAGCTCCTCCAGAGAGCCTCCTCGACGCTCGAATTGCATTTAGAGAAATGAGATGCCCTTCAACATGGCGCGCTGAAATCCATTTCCAGGTCACTACCGGAGGACCGAGGAGTCGAGGAGGGGGATTTGATTAAATGAGACACAGCCCAGGACCCTCAGTGTGTGTTACATGATGTCATTATTTCCCGAGTGTGTGTGAGTACTGTGAGCTGATTGGAGGAGACTCAGATCAGCTGTCTCCTGATGAGGAAGTGAGAGCAGCTGGGTGTGTGTGATGATCTACACCTGATCCTCTCTTATAAAGCTCACACACTCTCTCCTCTTCAGACCTCTCACACACACACACACACGCAGCTCACACACTCGGCTCTTCAGACCTCACACACACACACACACACTCGGCTCTTCAGACCTCACACACACACACACACACACACACACACACTCGGCTCTTCAGGCGGCTCACACACACGCAGCTCACACACGCAGCTCACACACGCTCACACACACACACACACACTTTCTGAGTGGAGGGACTTTGAGCTCTCTGAATCTGAAGTTAAATCTCTCCTCTGTAAAACAGCTGATCGGCCTCATTACAATAATGCACTGGTTTTCTCTGAAACCTTGAATTGGTCAAACAGTTTGAGAATAATAGCATTAAATGGACCTTTCTGCGTCTCTGTGTGAGTGATGAAGGACGCTGAGGGCGAAGGCGTCCGTCTCGTAGCTCTGAATGTTGGACATGTATTCAGGAGTAAAGAAGAAGACGTGCTTCAAGGAACAAATCAAACCTCCAGCGTCCGAAAGCCTCGTGGAGCTGCTCCAACATCTCACACTGTGTTCAGCAGGGAAATAAGATCTGACTGAATCCTCGTGTTATTAAAGAGAAATAAAGATAACCCAGCGACGCAGGGAGAATAGATCCAGCTTCCTCTAATATGATAGTTATATCAAATATCACATGAAGCACTCTCAATTGAAATCTTCCGTATGTGGACCATAATGAGTTTCCTGCTTGAATCCAATTTAAGAGCCTCTAATGGAGCCATAATGTTTCCCCGCATGGCAAATTAACAGCCGTGCACGAGGCGGAGCAGAAAGACACTTTCTTACTCACTTTGAGACTCTGCTCCCTGAAGAAATAACATGAGGGGGGGGGACCAGAGAAATGAGGAGAAATTATTAATATGACTGCACACGGCTTATTGCACACGTGCACTATTTAAATATTGGTTTCCACAAACAGTGCTGGATGTTAGAGTAATGAAGCAAGGCAGGGGGGGGGGTCTGTAGGAAACAGAGCTGCAGCTTCTTCTGTGACCGAGCGTCTCATATCAATCACACAATAACAGATTCATCAGGACCCCCCCCCCCCCCCCCCTCCTCCTCATCTCTGTCCTGCAGCCTCCTCTGGACGCTTTATGACAATATTACCAAAGCTATGTCACTTTGAAACACAGGATACTGAATACTATTTGCTGGTTATGCCAAACAGAATGTTCCACTTAGTCTATGCGGCGAATTCGAGTATTGACTTGTGTAAACTTAAAGAAATCCAAATACCTTTCAGGTTCCATTCAAAGTGCTCTATTAGAAAGTTCAATTGATCAGCTGGCGACTTACAACACGTTTTAATCAAACAAACCAACAGGCGTGCGGTCTAAACCTTTTCAGACTTCCTCTCTAGACTTCCTGCGGAGTCATTTATACTCAAGAATGAACACTACATTCTGCTTTCTATAAAGAATAACAAAATGTAAAACTAGAGAAGTCCATAAGCAAAACAAAACTTTACAAAAACTGTATAATTATAATTCATAGTTATTCAGTTCATTGAGTTGACTTAAAATAATATGCAATTGGCTCACCAACATAAATAAATGGCTCTTACACTATTATCACAAACAGAGACATCAACCAATCACGTCGTAGTAAACGGACACATTCATGTGTAGAAGAAACACATAATATCTGATTTGTAAAACATCACAGACAGAAAGGCATATCCGTCATTTAATGGTAAGCTATTGAAATTGTGATTCCATAGATGTGTCTCCCATCACCCAAATCCCCTGACTATTCTCTCAACTCAGTTTTTACATTCTGATATTCAAAGAAAATCAGTCTTTAAAAACTACAAGTCCTTTTCTATCAGCTGTGCACCGTTATGGTGTAAATATAACCTATCTACCGATTGGATCAAATATAAAAGTCAGCCGAATTACTATTGATACTGCAAGGAGACGTATTTTGTGAAAAGAAATGCAAGGTGTTGTTTAATTGTTGATATATTTATGATCCACGTCACGTTTTCAGTTTTGGCGGCAGTTCTCCAGTTTGTCCAGAAGTCTTCTCATCAGGGCTCTATAAATAAAGAACTACAGCAGATCTGTAATATGTAATGCAGCCGAACCGTGTATTACAATGCCGTTATGTGATGACTTCCAAAGAGAAAAGCAAGAACACTCGGAATTAATTTTTTTTTTTTTAAATGTTTTCGGATATCATATCACATTAACACCATATCCCAACATGCATTGCGGCTAAAACATCCAATCAACGAGCTTCAAGCTGAAGATCTTGGGTAATCTGTTCAGTGGGTTTGTGTGTATCCTCAAAATGTCCCTTATAGGCCTACGTCTGTTTCCGGTGACTTTATTTACGGCTAAAAAGCCCAAGATTATAGAATTAAACGAATAAATAAAAACAAGGATAATTGTGTGTTATTGGTGAGTAAATAACAGTGTGTTATTTAGAAAAGAATAACAAATTAGAAGGAAAAAAAGATTTAAAAAAAATACAGATTTCAGTATTTTGAGGCTCTGAGCCATTTCTTTTCCTCACAGACGGGAAAACAAGTCCGACATTATACGATTTAAAATAAAAACAAATAAATAAAAACATAAAACATTGGCATGTAATTTACGTTAGAATAAATAGAATGGTTTTGAATAATAGATGAGAGTAAAATCTACGTCACTTTACAGCCGAAACCAACGCTGTCATTTGAACGGCGATCAAGCCTGAAGCCACAGAGATCTTCTGTTACTGTCCTTTCTTCTTAGAGGAAGTACAGAAACACGTAACTCTGGATTTGTTTTAATGTTTGAGGTGCAATAAACGACACAGCAGCTTTTTGGCTGTTAAAACTATTATTTTCTGCCTCATGAGAGTAACAGCTGGAGAAATTACAGCCTCGCCTACTGATTTCAAATGTGTGCTCTAAAATGATATTTATAAATGACTATTATCATTATTATAAGCAAGACAATAAATGGTAAACATATGTAGAAAATAAACGTATTTGAGAAACGTTCATAACGAACGTAACGTGGGAGAAAATATGTTTCTAGCTAAACGTAATTGAGAATGCAGTTTAGTTCTGTGACGTAATTTTTAGGAGGTAGGGTTGTTGGAACAGTCCTTCGGCGGCACTCGATGAGTAGTATACCTGAAATATTGGCTCTGGAGCAGCTTTACTCGACATGGAGGAACACCCACACACACATGCAGGAACATGAGCACGTCCACAAGGACACACAGAAAAGAAGAAAACACCCATAAACCTCACAGCGGGCGGAACTTGTCATAAAGTCCGCGAAAATAAAGCCCACCCATTTAGAGGGAGGATATGATTGGTCAATTGTACTGTCATTTGACATCAACATTCCAACAGAAACTGAACAGGCAGATTCGAAGGATTTATTTCTTTAGAAATGTTATTTTAAATACAATTAAATCAAGTTAGTTTGGTAAAACTAATGAAAAATATAACATATTATTTTAAAAATAATATTTTTTAAAAATGTTTTTTTTTTAATGTTTTCAAATATATATCTTAGGCCCTCAGAGACGGCAGAATAAATGCTGCTCATCAGAACTGGAGGCGAGGCCAGGAGGCAGCTGAGGGGGATCAGAGGAAACATCTGCGTCCTTTTAAAGAACCGCTGATCACAGCAGGAACTACAACCTTCAGTTTATCCACAGCTTCACCTGAAGGAGCTGTGAGAAGTCCAGATGAAACCCACCCTCAACACGGTCCAATCAGCTGTTAGTCTGACATAATAATAATAATACATTTCATTTATAAAGCACCTTTCATGACTAAAAGCAATCCCAAAGTGCTACAAGGGGCATAAAATACATACTTAAAAACAGAAGTTTAATCAAAATAAGGTCTGTGGTTAACACTTATTCACGGGTTGTTTTACTATATAAACTCCATTAGTTAATTCTCACTGATGGATTCAAAGACGGAGGTTTCTAACAAGTTTCTAAATGAGACGACTAGACGTCCAGACTGATGGAGGCCCGTTAGCAAGAAGCCAATTAGATATTCATGCTCCGACAAAATGGATGTGTTCCCCTGTAATGAGACGTGTGTGTGTGTGTGTGTGTGTGTGTGTGTGTGTGTGTGTGTGTGTGTGTGTGTGTGTGTGTGTGTGTGTGTGTGTGTGTGTGTGTGTGTGTGTGTGTGTGTGTGTGTGTGTGTGTGAGCAGCTGTTTGAGCGGTGGCTGGAGGAAGAGGTGTGAAAGTGATGAATGAATGAACTTATTATTCTCTGGAGAAGCAGCAGAATAAAGACGCAGAACATCGGGATGAAATGAGGGAAAGCCAGAGGGAAGGAGATGAGGAGAGAGGAGATAAGGTGAGAGGACATGAGGAGAGGAGGAAGTGAGATACCCTTCCTTACACTGAACATATAGAAATACATCATCTATCCACAGACTACAGCAGAACAATAACCTTTACCTTCAGCTGTCACACACACACACACACACACACACACACACACACGCACGCACGCACGCACGCACACACACACACACACACACACACACACACACACACACTCAGACACACACACACACACACACGCACACACACACACAAACACACACACACACACACACAATCCGAAGGCACACAGAGATGTTTTGGGGTCTCATCTTTCTCCCATGGCCAGCAGCGATGGCGCTTAGCAAATGTCAACAGAAAGTAATGCACACACAGGAATCTGATTTGTTAAAGAATTGCTGTGTGTGTGTGTGTGTGTGTGTGTGTGTGTGTGTGTGTGTGTGTGTGTGTGTATGTGTGTGTGTGTGTGTGTGTGTGTGTGTGTGTGTGTGTGTGTGTGTGTGTGTGTGTGTGTGTGTGTGTGTGTGTGTGTGTGTGTGTGTGTGTGTGTGTGTGTGTGTGTTCGCCGTAATTCCCTCTTCCTTTCTCTCTCTGTGTTTCTGTTTGTGGAACTAATACATCAGTTTCAGCTGAAGCTCCTCCCCCCCCCATAATAACCAGTTTAATTCTGGGTGCTTGATGGGTGCATTCCTGCTTGATGTGTTAGCGTAGCGCTGCAGGAGCTAATCAGACAACCTCCTCTCTATTATTGCTCCAGCAGAAAGAAAGCGGAATTCAATAAAGCGACACCTTTGAGTTTCCTCTCTCTCTCTCTCTCTCTCTCTCTCTCTCTCTCTCTCTCTCGCTCTCTCTCTCCCTCTCTCTCTCCCTCTCTCTCGCTCTTTCTCTCTCGCTCTCTCTCTCCCTCTCCCTCTGTCTCTCTCTCTCTCCCTCTCTCTCGCTCTTTCTCTCTCTCTCGCTCTTTCTCTCTCGCTCTCTCTCTCTCTCTCTCTCCCTCTCTCTCTCTCTCTCTCTCTGTGTCTCTCTCCCCCTCTCCCTCTCTCTCTCTCTCTCTCCCTCTCTCTCTCTGTCTCTCTCTCTCTCTCCCTCTCTCTCTCTCTCCCTCTTTCTCTCTCTCTCTCTGTGTCTCTCTCCCCCTCTCCCTCTCTCTCTCTCTCCCTCAGTCTGCAGTGGAAAGCACTTTGATTTTAATAATGATATCTCCCTTCATTTCAGGCGCTAATCTAAAAGGCTTTGTGAATCACAAACAGCTGGAGGAACAAAATCTGAAACTGAAGCAGAGTCATCAGGAGGAACTGGAGACAGAATATATAAGATATAAAGAATATGAAGCCAGCCTGATGTATTTCACAAATGAAATACATTGTCCTGCTTCTCCGGTTCTGACCCGTCCCCTTGTGTTCTGTAGCTTCTGCCCCGTCCCCTTGTGTTCTGTAGCTTCTGCCCCGTCCCCTTGTGTTCTGTAGCTTCTGCCCCGTCCCCTTGTGTTCTGTAGCTTCTGACCCGTCCCCTTGTGTTCTGTAGCTTCTGCCCCGTCCCCTTGTGTTCTGTAGCTTCTGCCCCGTCCCCTTGTGTTCTGTAGCTTCTGCCCCGTCCCCTTGTGTTCTGTAGCTTCTGCCCCGTCCCCTTGTGTTCTGTAGCTTCTGACCCGTCCCCTTGTGTTCTGTAGCTTCTTCCCCGTCCCCTTGTGTTCTGTAGCTTCTGACCCGTCCCCTTGTGTTCTGTAGCTTCTGCCCCGTCCCCTTGTGTTCTGTAGCTTCTGCCCGTCCCCTTGTGTTCTGTAGCTTCTCTGCCCCGTCCCCTTGTGTTCTGTAGCTTCTGACCCGTCCCCTTGTGTTCTGTAGCTTCTGCCCCGTCCCCTTGTGTTCTGTAGCTTCTGACCCGTCCCCTTGTGTTCTGTAGCTTCTGACCCGTCCCCTTGTGTTCTGTAGCTTCTGCCCCGTCCCCTTGTGTTCTGTAGCTTCTGCCCCGTCCCCTTGTGTTCTGTAGCTTCTGCCCCGTCCCCTTGTGTTCTGTAGCTTCTTCCCCGTCCCTTTGTGTTCTGTAGCTTCTGCCCCGTCCCCTTGTGTTCTGTAGCTTCTGACCCGTCCCCTTGTGTTCTGTAGCTTCTTCCCCGTCCCCTTGTGTTCTGTAGCTTCTGACCCGTCCCCTTGTGTTCTGTAGCTTCTGCCCCGTCCCCTTGTGTTCTGTAGCTTCTGCCCCGTCCCCTTGTGTTCTGTAGCTTCTGCCCCGTCCCCTTGTGTTCTGTAGCTTCTGACCCGTCCCCTTGTGTTCTGTAGCTTCTGACCCGTCCCCTTGTGTTCTGTAGCTTCTTCCCCGTCCCCTTGTGTTCTGTAGCTTCTGACCCGTCCCCTTGTGTTCTTCTGACCCGTCCCCTTGTGTTCTGTAGCTTCTTCCCCTTCCCCTTGTGTTCTGTAGCTTCTGACCCGTCCCCTTGTGTTCTGTAGCTTCTGCCCCGTCCCCTTGTGTTCTGTAGCTTCTGCCCCGTCCCCTTGTGTTCTGTAGCTTCTGCCCCGTCCCCTTGTGTTCTGTAGCTTCTGACCCGTCCCCTTGTGTTCTGTAGCTTCGGCCCCGTCCCCTTGTGTTCTGTAGCTTCTGCCCCGTCCCCTTGTGTTCTGTAGCTTCTGACCCATCCCCTTGTGTTCTGTAGCCTCTGACCCGTCCCCTTGTGTTCTGTAGCTTCTGACCCGTCCCCTTGTGTTCTGTAGCTTCTGACCCGTCCCCTTGTGTTCTGTAGCTTCTGACCCGTCCCCTTGTGTTCTGTAGCTTCTGCCCCGTCCCCTTGTGTTCTGTAGCTTCTGACCCGTCCCCTTGTGTTCTGTAGCTTCTGCCCCGTCCCCTTGTGTTCTGTAGCTTCTGCATGTGAACGCTCTGCAGAGTCTCAAACCCTCAAAGTGCACCCTGTAGGGAGTAACACTCTGACACAGAGAAGACCTGTCTGAGCTGCCCCAGAACGCCTCGTTGGACATTTCTCTTTTTCCATTGTTTTCTTCCGGGAACCAAGTGAGGTAACGACCAACGCCCAAATGGACCAATCCGTGGAGCTCCTCCCACAGCAGGATCCCTTGGCCTCACTATCAAACGTGGGGGGACCGTTTATTTTCAACTATCAGGGAATCCCATTGACTTGCAGAGCTTTTCTCAGCCGCAGCTGCATGGGTCTCCACTCACAGTGCGCTCACACTGTCGGCTCCTCGAGCCTCAAAGGGCGGAGCAGCGAGCCCCCCAACGTCCCCCCAACACGGCCCCCAGACCCCACGCAGCATTCTCATCTGTTTCTCATTACTAGTGTAATTTCCTGGTTGCTAACAAACGCCATTGTAAAACATAAACACACATCAGAGCACAGTGGGCTCACAGGGAGGGGGGGGGGGGGGGGGCAGGAGCTCCAACAAGGCGTTTAGGACAGAGAGTGAACACACACACTATACAGCAGGGGTCTCCAACCTATTTTAGGATGAGAGCTACTTTCACAAAATAAAACAAGTCGGGGGCTACTTTTACTCTTTTTGTTGTTTTCTGCAGTGTATCTATTTAGCACATTATGATATGTTGACCTTTAACCTCTGGGTGCTGTTTGGCTCTGTGGGACCCTTTGCAGTGTTTACTAAAAGAACATGTAGCAATTTAATTATTTTACCTGCTTTATTTGGGGGTGGACTTCACCTCCTCTAGGGGGGACCTCACCTCCTCTAGGGGGGTCCTCACCTCCTCTAGGGGGGACCTCACCTCCTCTAGGGGGGTCCTCACCTCCTCTAGGGGGGACCTCACCTCCTCTAGATGGACCTCACCTCCTCTAGGGGGGACCTCACCTCGGGGGTCCTCACCTCCTCTAGGGGGGACCTCACCTCCTCTAGGGGTGACCTCACCTCCTCTAGGGGGGTCCTCACCTCGGGGGTCCTCACCTCCTCTAGGGGGGACCTCACCTCCTCTAGGGGGGACCTCACCTCCTCTAGGGGGGTCCTCACCTCGGGGGTCCTCACCTCCTCTAGGGGGGACCTCACCTCCTCTAGGGGGGTCCTCACCTCCTCTAGGGGGGACCTCACCTCCTCTAGGGGGGACCTCACCTCCTCTTGGGGGGTCCGGGGGCCTACACCCCCAGGAAGATGTTTTTTTAAATGTTGAAGTTAAATGCATCAAACTTGTTTATTCCTATCTTATGTTCCCTAGTTAGCATCCTTTCTTTCTCTTTATGCATATTCTATTAATCACTCTCCTTTTAAACTGTGTTTTGTTTTTGTACTGTCCTATAGACACACTGGAATGATCTCTGACTTTATCTATTAAATAGATAAAGGTGTGCTCTCCCTCTCTCTCTCGCTCTCTCTCTCGCTCTCTCGCTCTCTCTCTCTCTCTCGCTCGCTCTCTCTCGCTCGCTCTCTCTCTCTCTCGCTCTCTCTCTCTCGCTCTCTCGCTCTCTCTCTCTCTCGCTCTCTCTCTCGCTCTCTCTCGCTCTCCCTCTCGCTCTCTCTCGCTCTCTCTCACTCTCCCTCTCTCTGTCTCTCTCCCTCTCTCTGTTTCTCTCGCTCTCTCTCTCTCTCGCTCTCTCTCTCTCTCTCTCTCTCTCTCTCTCTCTCTCGCTCTCTCTCGCTCGCTCTCTCTCTCGCTCTCTCTCTCTCGCTCTCTCTCTCTCTCTCTCTCTCTCTCTCTCTCTCGCTCTCTCTCGCTCGCTCGCTCACAGAGGCTGTGTGCTCCTCCGTGACGATGACGGCTTGCGTTAAAAAATAAATAAACATATTTGTAAAGTGGGGGGACACAGACGGGACATGTCCCCCCTGTCCCCAGTGAACATTACGCCATGCATGTGTGTGCGTCAAGTGCAATAAATAAATATGCAAGTTGCAACACACACAGTAAAGGCTGCACGACAGGCTGTTCAACGGGGCTGACGTGTAGATTCTGCCAGAAGGAAAGTCACGGTCACGCTCCTTATGAAGCGGTGAGCTGCCGCTCCACACTGCTTTTCTTCCCGACTGCAACGCTGGTCCCGCAAATCAAGCAAGAACGTGATTGGTCAATATTCATTGTGGGGGGAGGAGGGGTGTTAGATAGAGATAGAGTTGTAGTAAGTAGATAGAGTTCGCTATGATTGAGGTTGCGTTTTGATTCTTTTAATACATTTCCATTTTTGTTTTGTGTATTTTTTACATTTTGGATTTGCTTGGCAAGCTAAGCGGGCACCGTGTTGGCTACCCCTGCTATACAGAGATGCTGTTTGAGAAACCAATGTGAGTTTGGAACATTGAACAATGTAAATCTCTTCTAGACCTCAACACTGGAACTATGATCAGTAGAAATGGCCATGACACGGGACCTTTAAGTTATTTTGTGCAGAGATCCAGAAAGAACTTCATGCACTTTAAAGCAAATGTTTACATGAGAGTCCCGTTAGGAGTCTAGTTCTGACAGTGGCGAACCGTGTCTCTCACAACTGGACCCCCCCCCCCCCCTCCGCGGCGTTATAATATCCGTCTTTTCACTGAATTGTCGTCTTGAAAAGGGAACTCACAACAATTCCGCAACAACTTCCCCTGTTGCACTTGTCATTTCAACGTTAAAAACAATAAAACGTCATGAATTGCTTCGTCGCATTCATCTAGATCCTCTGCCTCGAGCCAGTGAACTAGCGGGCCTTCTAGCACACCTGGAACCGAGGGGAACTCTGAAAGAACACGCCCATTGGCTACAAATCTATATCTGATTGGTTGATCAAACTGTCAGTCCAAACGTACGCTCTCATTCAGTGCAACGGCCAGGGCATTCGATCAAGGATGTAGAATACCTTGGTGAAGGATATTCTACCCAGAGACCCAGAACAAGATCTGATTGGTTGCTTTCTTTTCTAACACAAACCCACTGAAATGCGTAGAGCATGGTCCGAGAAGGACAAACAAATCAACGTAACACTGTGATATTACAGATCAACAACACAGATACTATTCTCATTTATTCATTTTATTTATATAATTAAATCGATGTTTTGTTTGTTTTATCTGAGTGTTCCAGGGTATTCTCTGAATACCTTGAAGGCCCTGACGGTTCGCCACTGAGTTCTGAGTCCTATTCAGAGTCCTGCAGAGTCCTTCAGAGCATCTGCTTCATTGATCTGTTACATCAGCTAACGTCCTGCAGGTGAGGATGATGACGAGGAGAAGAAGATGAAGATGAAGTTGAGGAAGAGGAGGATGATGAGGATGGGGAGAAGATGAAGATGAGGAAGAGGAGGATGATGAGGATGGGGAGAAGATGAAGATGATGAAGATGATGATGAGGAAGAGGAGGATGATGAAGATGAAATGCAGAGAGGAGCTGTCTGCCAGAGGCTGGGAGTTAGAGGGCCTGAGTGGGGCTGAGTGGGGGGGCGGCCTTTAAACACTCTCACCTGTCATCCTAATTGCTCTGAGTGTCAGAGCTACAGTCCAATTAGACGCTTCTCTTCATCGTCTGGGAGGAGAGCCACTTAATATTCCAATCAGACGCTCAGATATTTCAAATCAAACACGGCGACAATGACATTAATTATCAGAGTAACAGTTATCTGCAGGGAAACAAGTGATTAGAGTTGTCAATTAGTCGCTGAGGACGGGAGGAAACGCTCTGCCATTAGAGGACGAGAACAGGAAGCTCTCAGAGAAATGTTTCTGCTTTATTCAAAGAGCTGCGTTTAAAAAGCTCCTCTCTTTCAGAACAACAGTCCAACACAACGTCCTCTCTCTCAGAACAACAGTCCAACACAACGTCCTCTCCCTCAGAACAACAGTCCAACACAACGTCCTCTCTTTCTGAACAACAGTCCAACACAACGTCCTCTCTCAGAACAACAGTCCAACACAACGTCCTCTCTTTCAGAACAACAGTCCAACACAACGTCCTCTTTCAGAACAACAGTCCAACACAACGTCCTCTCTTTCAGAACAACAGTCCAACACAACGTCCTCTCTCTCAGAACAACAGTCCAACACAACGTCCTCTCTCTCAGAACAACAGTCCAACACAACGTCCTCTCTCAGAACAACAGTCCAACACAACGTCCTCTCTCAGAACAACAGTCCAACACAACGTCCTCTCTTTCAGAACAACAGTCCAACACAACGTCCTCTCTTTCAGAACAACAGTCCAACACAACGTCCTCTCTCTCAGAACAACAGTCCAACACAACGTCCTCTCTCTCAGAACAACAGTCCAACACAACGTTCTCTTTCAGAACAACAGTCCAACACAACGTCCTCTCTCAGAACAACAGTCCAACACAACGTCCTCTCTTTCAGAACAACAGTCCAACACAACGTCCTCTCTCTCAGAACAACAGTCCAACACAACGTCCTCTCTCTCAGAACAACAGTCCAACACAACATCCTCTCTCTCAGAACAACAGTCCAACACAACGTCCTCTCTTTCAGAACAACAGTCCAACACAACGTCCTCTCTCAGAACAACAGTCCAACACAACGTCCTCTCTTTCAGAACAACAGTCCAACACAACGTCCTCTTTCAGAACAACAGTCCAACACAACGTCCTCTCTTTCAGAACAACAGTCCAACACAACGTCCTCTCTCTCAGAACAACAGTCCAACACAACGTCCTCTCTCTCAGAACAACAGTCCAACACAACATCCTCTCTCAGAACAACAGTCCAACACAACGTCCTCTCTCAGAACAACAGTCCAACACAACGTCCTCTCTCAGAACAACAGTCCAACACAACGTCCTCTCTTTCAGAACAACAGTCCAACACAACGTCCTCTTTCAGAACAACAGTCCAACACAACGTCCTCTCTCTCAGAACAACAGTCCAACACAACGTCCTCTCTTTCAGAACAACAGTCCAACACAACGTCCTCTCTCAGAACAACAGTCCAACACAACGTCCTCTTTCAGAACAACAGTCCAACACAACGTCCTCTCTTTCAGAACAACAGTCCAACACAACGTCCTCTCTCTCAGAACAACAGTCCAACACAACGTCCTCTCTCTCAGAACAACAGTCCAACACAACGTCCTCTCTCAGAACAACAGTCCAACACAACGTCCTCTCTCAGAACAACAGTCCAACACAACGTCCTCTCTTTCAGAACAACAGTCCAACACAACGTCCTCTTTCAGAACAACAGTCCAACACAACGTCCTCTCTCAGAACAACAGTCCAACACAACGTCCTCTCTTTCAGAACAACAGTCCAACACAACGTCCTCTCTCAGAACAACAGTCCAACACAACGTCCTCTTTCAGAACAACAGTCCAACACAACGTCCTCTCTCTCAGAACAACAGTCCAACACAACGTCCTCTCTCTCAGAACAACAGTCCAACACAACGTCCTCTCTTTCAGAACAACAGTCCAACACACAACCCTGTCTCCTAAAAATTACGTTCCCACAGAACTAAACTGCATTCTCAATTACGTTTAGCCAGAAACGTATTTTCTCCCACGTTACGTTTCTTATGAACGTATCTCAAATACGTTTATTTTCTACATATCTTCTAGAAACTTTTCTCCCACGTTACGTTTCTTATGAACGTATCTTAAAAACGTTTATTTTCTACATATCTTTACCATTTATTGTCTTGCTTATAATAATGATAATAGTCATTTATAAATATCATTTTAGAGCACACATTTGAAATCAGTAGGCGAGGCTGTAATTTCGCCAGCTGTTCTCATGAGCGAGGCAGAAAATAATAGTTTTAACATGCCAAAAAGCTGCTGTGTCGTTTATTGCACCTCAAACATTAAAACAAATCCAGAGTTACGTGTTTCTGTACTTCCTCTAAGAAGAAAGGACAGTAACAGAAGATCTCTGTGACGCCAGATGTGGTGTTGTTAATGCGATATGATATCCGAAAAAAAAATCAGTTTAGGATGGCCGAAGACACTACACTACCCATAATCCCCAGCTATCGTTTTGACAAACCCCGATATTAATCTTCAAGCTCTGTGATTGGATGTTGGAGTGGCAGTGCGCCAAGGTTACGCCGAGCGTCAAGCTCTTTGAAATGGAACGAAACCACGGCAGACTATTCAAAACTGGACTTGAACGCCCCCCGAGAACTACACATGCTGGCTATTGTGTTTCGCAACATGTTCTCTATGGCACGTCTCTACTGGGAATTGTAGTTTTAAAAGACGTTTTCGTTTTTCCCAAAATTAGATGTTGACAGTATTAAACTGTGTACAGCCCTGGAGGCGATAGGAAACACATTGGTGTGTACAAATTTAAAACATGTAATTACTAAATGGGTGAAAATCGCTTGTATCCATAATGGGCAGCATTAATATATACCCACATGACAGCTCATTGTTACTTTGTAATTATACTCCACTACAATTCAGAGGTTAACCTGGTATTTTTACTCCACTACATTTATTTTAGTTATTTTGCAGATTCTGATTAATGATGTGAAATATAAACAACCCTTAAATCAGACTTTAGTTACACCTGAGTGAAATTCAGGGAAAGGTGATTGTCAAGTGCCAACAATCAGGAGAGATATTTGATAGTTGAGAAGACTAAACATTTATCTGCAGATATATATATAAAGTATATGAATTACTCGTTATTCTCTACTAATAGTTAATTAAAAAAAACTGTATATAATTGCTATGTTTGCACATCCCTTTCAAGATTTCAAGATTTTCTAAGGTTTATTGACATATCATATACACAACTACAGTGTAGTTATGCAATGAATGAAAAACTTGGGTCACAGGTTCCTCAACAGTGCATTACAAGACATCTATTAATATGTGTGTATACCTCCACCATTAAACTGTCGTATTCTGCACATTTATTATACTATCTACATACATAAGAGTATAATTAATGTGTATAATATCAGTTAAAAGAAGTGCTTCAACATAGTTAACATTGCAGGAAAGCAATATATTAGAAGTTAAGTACTTTGTCAGGCTTAATATTTATCTGTAGATAGATATCCCCAAAGCTTTTTTCTTATTTGAAAGAAGACCTTAACCTAAAGTACTCTTTAATGTGTTAATAAAGGTTAATTAGTTTGTCTGTTTTGCACATCCTCATATTAATATCTTTGTACATCCAGCACTAAACTGTTTTATTGTAGAGATCACTTACAGTATCTTCTTGATTTGTTATATTCTATATTTCTATCATTGACCTTCTACTTTCCCCCTCTGAAAGTATGTACTCTTAATATTTTTTTCATCAAATAACATTATTCAACAAAAATAACATTATTCAACAAAAATAATTCAATGACGTGCTTTAACCACTAGGCGGTGCACACAAGGTACACACAGCATACTAATAATAACTTTGTATTATTAGTGTAGGACACTTATGTATGTATAACATCTGAAGATGTGTAGTTTTATTCATGTTTTTACATAATTTTACAGGATATTGCTATACTATTTCTCATGTTTTACTTCTACACATTAATATCTGATTTGTAAAACATCACAGACAGAAAGGCATATCCGTCATTTAATGGTAAGCTATTGAAATTGTGATTCCATAGATGTGTCTGCCATCACCCAAATCCCCTGACTATTCTCTCAACTCAGTATTTACATTCTGATATTCAAAGAAAATCAGTAATATCTTTAAAAACTACAAGTCCTTTTCTATCAGCTGTGCACCGATATGGTGTAAATATAACCTATCTACCAATTGGATCAAATATAAAAGTCAGCCGAATTACTATTGATACTGCAAGGAGACGTATTTTGTGAAAAGAAATGCAAGATGCAGTTCTTCAAGTTTGTCCAGAAGTCTTCTCATCAGGGTTCTATAAATAAAGAACTACGGCAGATGTGTAATATTTAATGCAGCCGAACCGTGTATTACAATGCCGTTATGTGATGCCTTCCAAAGAGAAAAGCAAGAACACTGGGAATAAAGTATTATTATATATTTTTTAAATGTTTTCGGATATCATATCGCATTAACATCATATCCCAACATGCATTGCGGCTAAAACATCCAATCAACGAGCTTCAAGCTGAGGATCTTGGGTAATCTGTTCAGTGGGTTTGTGGTGTGTATCGCTCGAAATGTCCCTTATAGGCCTACGTCTGTTTCCGGTGACTTTATTTACGGCTAAAAAGCCCAAGATTATAGAATTAAACGAATAAATAAAAACAAGGATAATTGTGTGTTATTGGTGAGTAAATAACAGTGTGTTATTTAGAAAATAATAACAAATTAGAAGGAAAAAAAGATTTTCAAAAATACAGATTTCAGTATCTGAGGCTCTAAACCCCATTTATTTTCCTCACAGACGGGAAAACAAGTCCGACATTATACGATTTAAAATAAAAACAAATAAATAAAAAGATAAAACACTGGCATATAATTTACGTTAGAATAAATAGAATGGTTTTGAATAATAGATGAGAGTAAAATCTACGTCACTTTACAGCCCCGCCCACTTTTGGGGAAACCAACACTGTCATTTGAACAGCGATCAAGCCTGAAGCCACAGAGATCTTCTGTTACTGTCCTTTCTTCTTAGAGGAAGTACAGAAACACGTAACTCTGGATTTGTTTTAATGTTTGAGGTGCAATAAACGACACAGCAGCTTTTTGGCATGTTAAAACTATTATTTTCTGCCTCATGAGAGTAACAGCTGGCGAAATTACAGCCTCGCCTACTGATTTCAAATGTGTGCTCTAAAATGATATTTATAAATGACTATTATTATAAGCAAGACAATAAATGGCAAAGATATGTAGAAAATAAACGTATTTAAGATACGTTCATAATAAACGTAACGTGGGAGAAAATCTGTTTCTAGAAGATATGTAGAAAATAAACGTATTTGAGATACGTTCAAAACGAACGTAACGTGGGAGAAAATACGTTTTTGACTAAACGTAATTGAGAATGCAGTTTAGTTCTGTGGGAACGTAATTTTTAGGAGACAGGGTTGCAACACAACGTCCTCTCTCTCAGAACAACAGTCCAACACAACGTCCTCTCTCTCAGAACAACAGTCCAACACAACGTTCTCTTTCAGAACAACAGTCCAACACAACGTCCTCTCTCAGAACAACAGTCCAACACAACGTCCTCTCTTTCAGAACAACAGTCCAACACAACGTCCTCTCTCTCAGAACAACAGTCCAACACAACGTCCTCTCTCTCAGAACAACAGTCCAACACAACGTCCTCTCTCTCAGAACAACAGTCCAACACAACGTCCTCTCTTTCAGAACAACAGTCCAACACAACGTCCTCTCTCAGAACAACAGTCCAACACAACGTCCTCTCTTTCAGAACAACAGTCCAACACAACGTCCTCTTTCAGAACAACAGTCCAACACAACGTCCTCTCTTTCAGAACAACAGTCCAACACAACGTCCTCTCTCTCAGAACAACAGTCCAACACAACGTCCTCTCTCTCAGAACAACAGTCCAACACAACGTCCTCTCTCAGAACAACAGTCCAACACAACGTCCTCTCTCAGAACAACAGTCCAACACAACGTCCTCTCTCAGAACAACAGTCCAACACAACGTCCTCTCTTTCAGAACAACAGCCAACACAACTTCCTCTTTCAGAACAACAGTCCAACACAACGTCCTCTCTCAGAACAACAGTCCAACACAACGTCCTCTCTTTCAGAACAACAGTCCAACACAACGTCCTCTCTCAGAACAACAGTCCAACACAACGTCCTCTTTCAGAACAACAGTCCAACACAACGTCCTCTCTTTCAGAACAACAGTCCAACACAACATCCTCTCTCAGAACAACAGTCCAACACAACGTCCTCTTTCAGAACAACAGTCCAACCACAACGTCCTCTCTTCAGAACAAACAGTCCAACACAACGTCCCTCTTCAGAACAACAGTCCAACACAACGTCCTCTCTTTCAGAACAACAGTCCAACACAACGTCCTCTCTTTCAGAACAACAGTCCAACACACGTCCTCTCTCTCAGAACAACAGTCCAACACCACGTCCTCTCTTTCAGAACAACAGTCCAACACAACGTCCTCTCTCTCAGAACAACAGTCCAACACAACGTCCTCTCTCTCTCAGAAACAACAGTCCAACACAACGTCCTCTCTCTCAGAACAACCGTACCTAACCACAAACGTCCTCTCTTTCAGAACAACAGTCCAACACAACGTCCTCTCTTTCAGAACAACAGTCCAACACAACGTCCTCTCTCTCAGAACAACAGTCCAACACAACGTCCTCTCTTCAGAACAACAGTCCAACACAACGTCCTCTCTTTCAGAACAACAGTCCAACACAACGTCCTCTCTCAGAACAACAGTCCAACACAACGTCCTCTCTTTCAGAACAACAGTCCAACACAACGTCCTCTCTTTCAGAACAACAGTCCAACACAACGTCCTCTCTCAGAACAACAGTCCAACACAACGTCCTCTCTTTCAGAACAACAGTCCAACACAACGTCCTCTCTTTCAGAACAACAGTCCAACACAACGTCCTCTCTCTCAGAACAACAGTCCAACACAACGTCCTCTCTTTCAGAACAACAGTCCAACACAACGTCCTCTCTTTCAGAACAACAGTCCAACACAACGTCCTCTCTCTCAGAACAACAGTCCAACACAACGTCCTCTCTCAGAACAACAGTCCAACACAACGTCCTCTTTCAGAACAACAGTCCAACACAACGTCCTCTCTCTCAGAACAACAGTCCAACACAACGTCCTCTCTCTCAGAACAACAGTCCAACACAACGTCCTCTCTTCAGAACAACAGTCAACACAACGTCCTCTCTTTCAGAACAACAGTCCAACACAACGTCCTCTCTCTCAGAACAACAGTCCAACACAACGTCCTCTCTTTCAGAACAACAGTCCAACACAACGTCCTCTCTCTCAGAACAACAGTCCAACACAACGTCCTCTTCAAGCCAACACAACGTCCTCTCTCTCAGAACAACAGTCCAACACAACGTCCTCTCTTCAGAACAACAGTCCAACACAACGTCCTCTCTCTCAGACAACAGTCCAACACAACGTCCTCTCTCAGAACAACAGTCCAACACAACGTCCTCTCTTCAGAACAACAGTCCAACACAACGTCCTCTCTCTCAGAACAACAGTCCAACACAACGTCCTCTCTTCAGAACAACAGTCCAACACAACGTCCTCTCTCAGAACAACAGTCCAACACAACGTCCTCTCTTTCAGAACAACAGTCCAACACAACGTCCTCTTTCAGAACAACAGTCCAACACAACGTCCTCTCTCTCAAAACAACAGTCCAACACAACGTCCTCTGTTTCAGAACAACAGTCCAACACAACGTCTTCTCTTCTAGAACAACAGTCCAACACAACGTCCTCTCTCTCAGAAACAACAGTCCAACACAACGTCCTCTTCTCAGAACAACAGTCCAACACAACGTCCTCTCTCAGAACAACAGTCCAACACAACGTCCTCTTTTTCAGAACAAAAGTCCAACACAACGTCCTCTCTCAGAACAACAGTCCAACACAACGTCCTCTCTCAGAACAACAGTCCAACACAACGTCCTCTCTCTCAGAACAACAGTCCAACACAACGTCCTCTTCTCAGAACAACAGTCCAACACAACGTCCTCTCTTCAGAACAACAGTCCAACACAACGTCCTCTCTTCAGAACAACAGTCCAACACAACGTCCTCTCTCTCAGAACAACAGTCCAACACAACGTCCTCTCTTTCAGAACAACAGTCCAACACAACGTCCTCTCTTTCAGAACAACAGTCCAACACAACGTCCTCTCTCAGAACAACAGTCCAACACAACGTCCTCTCTTTCAGAACAACAGTCCAACACAACGTCCTCTCTTTCAGAACAACAGTCAACACAACGTCCTCTCTCAGAACAACAGTCCAACACAACGTCCTCTCTTTCAGAACAACAGTCCAACACAACGTCCTCTCTCTCAGAACAACAGTCCAACACAACGTCCTCTCTCAGAACAACAGTCCAACACAACGTCCTCTCTCTCAGAACAACAGTCCAACACAACGTCCTCTTTCAGAACAACAGTCCAACACAACGTCCTCTTCTCAGAACAGCAGTCCAACACAACGTCCTCTCTCTCAGAACAAACAGTCCAACACAACGTCCTCTCTCAGAACAACAGTCCAACACAACGTCCTCTCTCTCAGAACAACAGTCCAACACAACGTCCTCTTTCAGAACAACAGTCCAACACAACGTCCTCTCTCAGAACAACAGTCCAACACAACGTCCTCTCTTTCAGAACAACAGTCCAACACAACGTCCTCTCTCAGAACAACAGTCCAACACAACGTCCTCTCTCAGAACAACAGTCCAACACAACGTCCTCTTTCAGAACAACAGTCCAACACAACGTCCTCTCTTTCAGAACAACAGTCCAAAACAACGTCCTCTCTCAGAACAACAGTCCAACACAACGTCCTCTTTCAGAACAACAGTCCAACACAACGTCCTCTCTCTCAGAACAACAGTCCAACACAACGTCCTCTCTTTCAGAACAACAGTCCAACACAACGTCCTCTCTCTCAGAACAACAGTCCAACACAACGTCCTCTCTCTCAGAACAACAGTCCAACACAACGTCCTCTTTCAGAACAACAGTCCAACACAACGTCCTCTCTCTCAGAACAACAGTCCAACACAACGTCCTCTCTCTCAGAACAACAGTCCAACACAACGTCCTCTTTCAGAACAACAGTCCAACACAACGTCCTCTCTCTCAGAACAACAGTCCAACACAACGTCCTCTCTCAGAACAACAGTCCAACACAACGTCCTCTCTCTGAACAACAGTCCAACACAACGTCCTCTTTCAGAACAACAGTCCAACACAACGTCCTCTCTCAGAACAACAGTCCAACACAACGTCCTCTCTCTCAGAACAACAGTCCAACACAACGTCCTCTCTTTCAGAACAACAGTCCAACACAACGTCCTCTCTCTCAGAACAACAGTCCAACACAACGTCCTCTCTCAGAACAACAGTCCAACACAACGTCCTCTCTTTCAGAACAACAGTCCAACACAACGTCCTCTTTCAGAACAACAGTCCAACACAACGTCCTCTCTTTCAGAACAACAGTCCAACACAACGTCCTCTCTCTCAGAACAACAGTCCAACACAACCTCCTCTCTTTCAGAACAACAGTCCAACACAACGTCCTCTTTCAGAACAACAGTCCAACACAACGTCCTCTCTTTCAGAACAACAGTCCAACACAACGTCCTCTCTCTCAGAACAACAGTCCAACACAACGTCCTCTCTCTCAGAACAACAGTCCAACACAATGTCCTCTCTTTCAGAACAACAGTCCAACACAACGTCCTCTCTCAGAACAACAGTCCAACACAACGTCTTCTCTTTCAGAACAACAGTCCAACACAACGTCCTCTCTCAGAACAACAGTCCAACACAACGTCCTTTCTTTCAGAACAACAGTCCAACACAACGTCCTCTCTCAGAACAACAGTCCAACACAACGTCCTCTCTCAGAACAACAGTCCAACACAACATCCTCTTTCAGAACAACAGTCCAACACAACGTCCTCTCTCAGAACAACAGTCCAACACAACGTCCTCTTTCAGAACAACAGTCCAACACAACGTCCTCTCTCTCAGAACAACAGTCCAACACCACGTCCTCTCTCAGAACAACAGTCCAACACAACGCCCTCTCTTTCAGAACAACAGTCCAACACAACGTCCTCTCTCTCAGAACAACAGTCCAACACAACGTCCTCTTTCAGAACAACAGTCCAACACAACGTCCTCTCTCAGAACAACAGTCCAACACAACGTCCTCTCTTTCAGAACAACAGTCCAACACAACGTCCTCTCTCTCAGAACAACAGTCCAACACAACGTCCTCTTTCAGAACAACAGTCCAACACAACGTCCTCTCTCAGAACAACAGTCCAACACAACGTCCTCTCTTTCAGAACAACAGTCCAACACAACGTCCTCTCTTTCAGAACAACAGTCCAACACAATGTCCTCTCTCAGAACAACAGTCCAACACAACGTCCTCTCTTTCAGAACAACAGTCCAACACAACGCCCTCTCTTTCAGAACAACAGTCCAACACAACGTCCTCTTTCAGAACAACAGTCCAACACAACGTCCTCTCTCAGAACAACAGTCCAGCACAACGTCCTCTCTCTCAGAACAACAGTCCAACACAACGTCCTCTCTTTCAGAACAACAGTCCAACACAACGTCCTCTCTCAGAACAACAGTCCAACACAACGTCCTCTCTTTCAGAACAACAGTCCAACACAACGCCCTCTCTTTCAGAACAACAGTCCAACACAACGTCCTCTCTCTCAGAACAACAGTCCAACACAACGTCCTCTTTCAGAACAACAGTCCAACACAACGTCCTCTCTCAGAACAACAGTCCAACACAACGTCCTCTCTCAGAACAACAGTCCAACACAACGCCCTCTCTTTCAGAACAACAGTCCAACACAACGTCCTCTCTCTCAGAACAACAGTCCAACACAACGTCCTCTTTCAGAACAACAGTCCAACACAACGTCCTCTCTCAGAACAACAGTCCAACACAACGCCCTCTCTTTCAGAACAACAGTCCAACACAACGTCCTCTCAGCTTCATCTGGTGTGTGTTAGAGAATAACTAGAGGAAGCAGACACACATCAAACACAGCTGAAGCTCAATAACACACACACACACGCACTGACAGAGGCGAGGTCACCTGTCTAAGTGAACTGCGTTTAAAACCCTGTTGCATTGTGGGTATCACTGTGCGGTCACAGTGTTTGTGTTGCCATGGTGAATGTTGCACGTGCACTCTGCAGACGTGCACGTTTCCTTCAGGCTAAAACACAGAGGGAGATTCCTGTTTAATAAAAATACAGTTATTGTTGTTCCAGGTAAATGTTTAAATCTCCTCAGAATGACTTTGGTGTTTAATAAGCAGTTTAAACCCAACACTAAGCAGGTAGAGGATGTTTAAATCTCCTCAGAATGACTTCATGCTTCAGCTGATTCACTCTGATCAGTCTAAGCAGTTTAAACCCAACACTAAGCAGGTAGAGTACGTTTGAATCTCCTCAGAACGTGTCTAAGACGTTTTAAACACTGAGCGGGTAAAGCACCATACATACAGTATTGAGAGTTTAACACCAAAAGACCTTAACGTTATTATAGTCAGATTAACTTTGATTAGTCTAAATATTTTTGTTGGATATTTCCAATGTGTAGGTGACGTCCGTATTGTGTTGAGTACAAAATCTGTCACGAACGAGTTGAGAACCAAAATGCAACACACAGGAAACCAGGGAAAGTCGGTAAGCAGCTTTATTTTAAAATGTTTCACTTGAAAAGATGTGGTATGAGACAAACCGGCAGACACGGCTGGTCGGGTACAGGCGAGGGTTCCAGGAATAGGCAAGACGGGAGACGCAGGTACAGGCAGGGTTAGGGAGCAGGCGAAGCAGGCTGGTCAGGGACAGACAAGGTCGGAACCGGGAGAGCAATCTGGGAGGTAATGCGGGAAAGAACTGCATGCTGCGAAGTAGCACCTATATACCAGAGGTGGGGACTCGAGTCACATGACTTGACTCGAGTTGCATATTTTTGGACTTGAGACTTGCTTGACTAACATTGATAAAAGACTTGACTTGACTTTGACTTGGTATTCATGACTTGAGACTTGACTTAAGCTTTAGATAGATGACTTGAAAGGACTTGACTTTTTCAAATTAAATATTTGCGTTTGTTTTTGGATTGAGATATTACGTTTAGTTCTTTCGAAATGTGATTGGGTGATTATAGCGCCGTGCGCGCAAACCTGGCAACCCACTAGAAGGCAGGAGTCTCAGCTAACATGGCAGCGGCTAGCTTTACTCCACAAATAGTAACGTTTGGATTCAAGGATTATTTTGTCGATGACGGTAATAAGAAGAGAACAGAACATATGCAGGGTCTGCAGCATAAAGGTCAGTGACACGACCACCACAACATCCAACTTCATTCGTCACTACAGAAAACCACAGAGAAAGGTGCTTGCATGTGTTGTGTTAGCTAGAAAGCTAACGCTAAGTTTAAGCTACGTTAGACTTGGTTTCAAATCGATTAAGCAAAGAGAAGACAAAACGGTAAATGAACACTAGAACCGCCAAGGGAGAGAGAGAGAGAGAGAGAGAGAGAGAGAGAGAGAGAGATTTCTGTAAACTGTTGAATAATGTAGTTCATCTGCTTCTAGTAGTTTGTCTAAATGTGTTAATGATGTTGTTTTGTTTGAAGTGCATCATTCCTTGATTTATTGTAAATGAATCTTTCTGATCTGTTCTGATGATAAACTGAAGCCATTTCTAAATGAACCCAATTAAGTGAGTTTTAAATCTACTTAGTTTCTAAGGAAATGCTGAAGAGGAACAGATGAAATGGTCTAAATGATATCTCTGAGCTGGCGCTGTTGGCGCTTCTCGTGTTAACAGACATTTAAATTAAATATGTGTAATTGAAAATATATGATTTTCTCACCTGGAGTTCTGCCTTTTTGAACAGGCTTTCTGAGTCCTCGCTGTATCGTCTGCAGTTCTAGGGTCAATATGAATCTAATATGACTGTCATCGGTCTAAATTAGATTTCAAATGATGAACTGTGTAAGTAATGAAGGTCATAGTGTGCTTTGAATCCATTTTCATAACCTCTGTCTTTGAACTGATTGAAATGTGGAAACTGGGCTTTCTCATCAGAATGCCGTACGACTTGACTTGACTTGTTTGACTCTCACCACAGTGACTTGAGACTTGCTTGACTCTCACCACAGTGACTTGAGACTTGCTTGACTCTCACCACAGGGACTTGGGACTTGCTGGACTCTCACCACAGTGACTTGGGACTTGCTTGACTCTCACCACAGGGACTTGGGACTTGCAGGACTCTCACCACAGTGACTTGGGACTTGCTTGACTCTCACCACAGTGACTTGAGACTTGCTTGACTCTCACCACAGGGACTTGGGACTTGCTGGACTCTCACCACAGTGACTTGGGACTTGCTTGACTCTCACCACAGTGACTTGGGACTTGCTTGACTCTCACCACAGTGACTTGGGACTTGCTTGACTCTCACCACAGTGACTTGGGACTTGCTTGACTCTCACCACAGTGACTTGGGACTTGCTTGACTCTCACCACAGGGACTTGGGACTTGCTGGACTCTCACCACAGGGACTTGGGACTTGCTGGACTCTCACCACAGTGACTTGGGACTTGCTTGACTCTCACCACAGTGACTTGGGACTTGCTGGACTCTCACCACAGTGACTTGGGACTTGCTGGACTCTCACCACAGTGACTTGAGACTTGCTTGACTCTCACCACAGTGACTTGAGACTTGCTTGACTCTCACCACAGTGACTTGGGACTTGCTTGACTCTCACCACAGGGACTTGGGAGTGGCTGGACTCTCACCACAGTGACTTGGGACTTGCTTGACTCTCACCACAGGGACTTGGGACTTGCTTGACTCTCACCACAGTGACTTGGGACTTGCTTGATACTTGTAGGTCCAGACTTGAGACTTGCTCATGACTTGCACATGTAGGACTTACTCCCACCTCTGCTACATGCTAGTGGAGCTGATGGGTGTAACAGAGTGTGAGAGAGAAACAGGGTGTGACTCAGGTGAGAAAGGTGGCTGAGAAATGCTAATGCAGAAAATAGATAAGTGAGGGAGCAGACTGTGACAAAGTCATTGCAGCTGTGAAATAAGACCCCCCCCCCTCCCCCCCTGTATGACATGACAACGTTTTCTTGGGATATTGAATCAGCCTGCTTGAAATGAGAAGTGTGAATAAATAAACTTAGATATATTGTTTAGTCTTCGATGTCTTTACGGTAAATACATTCCTTATGTTGTTTTTGAATTCTTATTTGGGGAACATCAAGTAACATTGTGAACATAATCCATGATGGGTTTGATTATTTTTTTCCCTTGAATAAATATCTGTTATCAATAATTGTGTTAAACAAACCACCATACTGTGAGGTTTGTATCACATAGGATGACTCTTCTTAGTCCTGTTATTGTTAGGGCTGGGTCAAAAGTTCAGGACCTACAATGGCAGAAACCAGATGGATGCAGTTTTTTAACAAAGTTTAATAAAGGACAAAATGAAGGTGGATCGAGTTCACGCCGGTGGCGGCGGCAGGACTCAGGCTGGCTCGAGCAGACACTGGGAAACAGAGGAAGAAACAAGGTTACTCTTCAACAGAAACAGCAAGAGAAAATCACACTAAGCTAGGATACTACGACGTTCAGCTCTACCGAGTGAGACGGAGTTATCTGGCACTGGAGTGTGAACATGACCAGGGTTTTATGGAGGAGTTGATTAGATGAGTACAGGTGCTCCTCATGTGAACGAGCTGCGCCTTCTAACGATCACCACACTGCTTAATAAATCTGAATCCTTTAAGAGATTTAAACCCTCATTAATCATCCAGACCTTCATTAGACTGTCTCTGTTTCATGGACGTGTGTTTATTGACACAACCTTGATGAATTCTGGCAATATAGAGGCAAACAAGGTGTTAGAGGACTGTCTGCACACACACACACACACACACACACACACACACACACACACACACACACACACACACACACACAGCATTATCTCTGAGGGCTGCGGACACAATGTGCTGTTTGCTTTGTGATTATTATTTTCATTTGATAGGACAGTTTTTTGACACTTGCATTATAATATGGACGCTTTAATGGGGTTCAGAATAGTGTCACCTCAGTGTGTGTGTGTGTGTGTGTGTGTGTGTGTGTGTGTGTGTGTGTGTGTGTGTGTGTGTGTGTGTGTGTGTGTGTGTGTGTGTGTGTGTGTGTGTGTGTGTGAAGGTTTACCTTTGTAAATGTTGCCATTAGACATAAACTCTACTCATAACCCAGTCTGAGGCTGCTTCTCAATGTCAAGGAAGGATCCTTCAGAGCCTCTATTTCAAGAATGCTACGTCATCGAATCCCGTCGAAGGACTGCTCCAATGTCCAGGATCCTTGGAATTCTACCGAGGACTGAATCCTTCGTTGCAGAACATTTCAAGGCTGCTCATGTGTATCCTCTGCGGTCTTAAATTACCCACAATTCTTTGCACACGGACCAATTTCCACGGACTGGCACGGTGGCATTGATAATGCAGTAATGATGGGCCTGCACACTTTAAAGAATAGAGGGCCGTTTCAGTTTACTTGACATTTGTTAATTGTTAATGTTTTTTTTTTGTATCTGCAATTTGCTTGTGCGTGTGTTTACATTATTAAAAATACAATTTAAATGTGATTACACATACAATGCACAACCTATATATGCAAAATTGATACGGGAGAAAAGTGTTGCTTGCTTATTGTGCGGGAAGCATGAAATATATATATATAATATCTCTTCCTCCATCTCAAAACATTGATGGATAAAAGACAACAACAAAAATGTGTCCGTCTTCGATCTTCGCAAATCAGTTATGAGTCTTCAAACAAGTCGCTCTCAATAAGGCGGGGCCTCATATGACGCACACCTGCTCACCTGCTAGCCTGTTCCATTCTTCGTTCTCCGATACCAGGAAGGATTCTTGCCTAGCCTCTGAAGGACCTGACTCGGAAGGACATGTCCTACCAAGGAAGAGTCCTCGACTTTGAGAAACAGCTTCTGACTCTCAATGGCTCTGTTGTGATTGGTCAACCTCTCAGAGATGCCCCGCCCCTTAGCCCAGTGGCGGCCGGCCCATAGGGGCGCTAGGGGCGCCGCCCCCCCTCTTCCCACATGTTTGATTGTCATTAAAAATTAAAAATTAAAAAATATATCGTTTAAAATTGTTTTACGATGTCTAAAGATAAGTCACATGTTTCCTGCCTGGCCGCAGCGTGCATCATTACCCTCTCTCGTCCGGGCGGTAGAAAGGAGCCCTCAGCCGGAGCAGCAGCAGCCAACAAGCTGACTGTTGCTATCTGTAAACTATGCCGCCGAAACATAATTTCAGCCAATCCGCGTCGTCAGATCTGATGCTCAAAGGGCGCCCTGTCAGCGCCCTGTGTGTCTGTGAGTTGTTTGGACTCGTATCCAAGGTGACGCTACAGTAGTTGTCGAGGATGGCTGCGTCTCGGTGCTAGTGGATCGCCGGAGCTGTAGATTAACATTTACATGCTTATTGTAGTTGTAAGGGCAATGCCTGTAGCACCATGGAGCTTATGTGTGGGCTGGACCTGTGTTTACAGGAGAGGAGTGAGCAGAGGGTCGAGTTGTCGATTCTTGTTCAGTTTTCATCTTCCTCACCCTCTCAGACTTTGAGTTGCGCACGCTGCTAAAGAGACGCACTACCATGGAAACCAAACAATGGTGTAGCTGTATTAAAGTCCGAGTGGAACCAGTCCTGAGTAAATCTGATTTTGTCAGAAATCGGGAGAATGCGGGAGAAATATGACCCCGGGAGGAAACCGGGAGAGGGCAATGAAATCGGGAGTCTCCCGCGAAAATCGGGAGGGTTGGCAAGTATGACACACACACACACACACACACACACACACTCACACACACACACACACACACACACACAAAGCACACACACACAAAGCACAAAGCACCAGTGTTCTGCAGTTTGTGTGGGCCTACTGTACTGTTGCACAGTTTTGGAAGATTCATAGCTAACCACACTGAAGATTATGGATTATCTCATATTTTTAAGCCTCAATTTGTCCCCCCCCCCCACACCCTCTAACATAACCAGAAGTCATCATTTAAGGGGTCATTTCTCAAAAATGTCCTCCGGGGGAGGATCCCCCCCGGACCGCCCTAGTATGGTTTGGTCCCTATTTCCATAGCCCCACTGCCTTAGCCTCTACACAGTGACCCCCCACACACACATTAATATGTTATGCCCCCTCAGGTGAGACATGTTCCCTCTCCTCACACTGATCTGAGATATTTAATACCTCTGTGCACTAAACAATTACCAATGTATGTTCATCAGTGGAAACAGATCACAGATCAGCAGCAAGAGCACAGTTACATTTATAATCATTTCAAACCATTTCAAAACCATTTCAAACCATTTCAAACGCTGCAATCATGAAAAAGTGAGTGCACAATACTCCATATAATGTGTAATAAAACATGAATATAATGTGTAATAAAACATGAATATAATGTGTAATAAAACATGAATATAATGTGTAATATGCAGATCTAAGATATCCCCAGCTGTTCTTGTGAATGCTTCCTCCTCCACAGCGTCCTGAAGCGTCACATATTGATGATGCAGCAGTAAACACACTTTGCATCATGTGACCTTTGCCTGATGCTTATTGAAGTGCTTCAGGATTATCATTGTAATTCATGCTAAGCTAAGTCCTCCAGTCTCTGTGAGGCTGAAGCCGCTGTGAGTGTGTGTGTGTGTGTGTGTGTGTGTGTGTGTGTGTGTGTGTGTGTGTGTGTGTGTGTGTGTGTGTGTGTGTGTGTGTGTGTGTGTGTGTGTGTGTGTGTGTGTGTGTGTGTGTGTGTGTGAGTGTGAGTGTGTGTGTGTGTGTGTGTGTGTGTGTGTGTGTGTGTGTTTGTGTGTGTGTGTGTGTGTGCGCAGACTCAGGAAGGAGAGAGCAACCACCAAACAGGTCCAACCCAAACCCTCCACCACTACATTCCCATGTCCACATTGCACAAGAATAATCGGGTCCAGAATCGGCCTCTACGCCCACCTGAAGACCCACAAGGACCAAGAAGGAGGACAGTCATACTCGACTACGAGTGACCGCCGATGATGATGATGATGATGTGTGTGTGTGTGTGTGTGTGTGTGTGTGTGTGAGTGTGTTTGTGGGTGTGTGTGTGTGTTTGTGTGTGTTTGTGTGTGTGTGCTGATCGATCCTTCTTACAGGGTAATAATCTGGAGGCGTTCAGTGACGTCCTCTCATCGGTCCAGAGGCTGCAGGAACCATCTGAACTGTATTTCTGTGGTCCTTAAACCATTGCAATATATATTTATATGAAATGAAACAGCACTGACCCTTAAAGGATGCTTTATTGCACTATTGATCCATAACCCAATAAACAACAGCATCTGTGATCAGTCACACATTATTGGATGGATTTCTAATACGGACAATATTGGCTGTGTGTGTGTGTGTGTGTGTGTGTGTGTATGTGTGTGTGTGTGTGCGTGTGTGTGTGTGTGTGTGTGTGTGTGTGTGTGTGTGTGTGTGTGTGTGTGTGTGTGTGTGTGTGTGTGTGTGTGTGTGTTAATCCCCTTATCTTCATTAAAGCTGACGTGTGCGGATTAGCAGGAGGTGCATGTAAATGAAGATAATTCCTGAAGAAATTGAAACAGCGAGAGATTAATACGTCAGGAGGGAGACAAACATCATCAGAGCAGAAATTAATGAATCCCTGCAGGAGGCCACACACACACACAGCCACACACACACACACACACACACACACACACACACACACACACACACACTGTTAATTAGTGAGGAGGGGAGAGGGAGGATTAATGTGTCCTCCTATAGCAAGAGCATGTTCAAAAATGATTAATGTGTGTCTGTCTCCTCTTCCATCTTCCCACATGACCACATCCTGGCTCCTGATTGGCTGAGGGCCAGGATCGTGTGTGTGTGTGTGGGGGGGGGGGGGTCAGAGATTAGCTTGAGATGTGAGATTTATGAATTTCATCTGAAATAACTGTGATTAATATCAGCTGTTACTGACGAGCCCTGCCCCCCGCCTCATGTTAAACATGCCCCCTTACACACACACACACACACACACACACACACACACACACACACACACACACACACACACACACACACACACACACACACACACACACACACACACACACACACACACACACACACACACACACAGAGAGAGGCTAATCTGTAACACAGAGCATTAAAGGCCTGTCATATTTGCAGTATTAAGTAATCAGATTACAGTAATCCCTTTGTGTTCCTGTTGTACTGCAGCCAGCATGAAATGTGTTATAAAGAACCTCTATTGACATCAAATCTCTACCATATCACATAATCCCCCTTCACACACACACACACACACCCCCCTCCTCTTTAATCCGCTTCCCCTTCTCTGTGTGTGTGTGTGTGCGTGCGTGTGTGTGTGTGTGTGTGTGTGTGTGTGTGTGTGTGTGTGTGTGTGTGTGTGTGTGTGTGTGTGTGTGTGAGTGTGTGTGTGTGTGTGTGTGTGTGTGTGTGTGTGTGTGTGTGTGTGTGTGTGAGTGTGTGTGTGTGTGTGTGTGTGTGTACACATGCATGTGATTGCTCTTTTTCACACCCTCTGCATGTGGATAAATCTGTTAGCTACAATCAATACTGAAACTACTAGTCAGCACTGAGGAGAGTGCTGTTTGTGCGTGTGTGTGTGTGTGTGTGTGTGTGTGTGTGTGTGTGTGTGTGTGTGTGTGTGTGTGTGTGTGTGTGTGTGTGTGTGTGTGTGTGTGTGTGTGTGTGTGAGAGGCATTGTGCATTGTCTGTAATAAAGCTCCTGCAATAGTTGCAAAATATTCTTCTTAAAGGAGACACGGTGCTTATATCACATTTTATTTCATGTTTCACACACCTGATCGTCCTCACCTGTCAGTTTAAACACACCTGATCACACACCTGATCACACACCTGTTCCCACTCTGTGGCTGAAGTGGAATAGTCCATTTAGCTTAGGAACCTTCCTGACGGAGTGAAATGACCCGGAAGTCCCTCAGTGGCAGCCATGATAAGAGCCGTTCCAAAGATGAAAGGAAAGGAGGTTTCAAACTTCCTTTATAGCCTCCTTTAGCTTAGGAACCACTGGACCTCCCTCACCGAAAGGAGAGGAGAAAATGCTGCCCCACAATGCATTGCAGCCGCAGCATTTGCCGTCACTCAACAGTCGGCCGTTCACGGAAACAACCGATTATGACGAGAAATGATATCATGAAAGTTACGGTGCTTATTAAGCATTTTAAAACCTATGTGGTAAGTTGCCAAAGATTTTTCATTTTATTTCTAACCTTTATTTATCCAGATTGTCCATTGAGGTCATAGATCTCTTTTTCAAGGGAGACCTGCAGCAAATAGGTTCCACATGAAACATAAAACATCATACAACATATTTACAGGCTACATTTACAAATACCCATAGTTTCAAAGAGCATTTCATTTAGCCTAGCTTTACAAACATGCAGAGGAATGAGATTGCTCAGTTTCAATTCTAGCTGTAGACTGTTCAAAGCAAGTGGAGCTGCGCACTTAAAAGCTGTCTTACCTAAGACAGTCCTTGCTCTTGGCACATCTAGCAATACTACATCATGCGACCTCAGACAATAGCTGCTTGCAACTCTCTGTGTTATCAGAGAGCAGATATAATACGGGAGTTTACCCAACATGGCTTGAAGGCAGACCTGCCCTGGCATACAGGGTACAGTGATGAGTAAGTGCTTTACAGTTAGTGACACATCTCAGCGCACTGTGATAGGCGGCATCTAACTTGTTGAGGCAATAGGCAGGTGCATTCATATAGACCAGATCACCATAGTCCAGCACAGGTCAAAAGGTCACAGAGCCTTTTCCTGGCCTCAAGCGAGAAACAGGACTTGTTTCTGAAAAAGAAACCTAGCCTAACCCTCAGCTTTTTAAACAGGTTATTGACCTGAAGTTTAAAAGTGAGACAATCATCAAGCCAGACACAAAGGTATTTGTAACAGGTAACCACTTCGAGTTTTATTCCTTGCACAGTTACAATATCCAAAGTGGTCTCTGGTGTCTTTTTAGCTTTTGAAAAGAGCATTACCTTGGTTTTATCCACATTTAAAAGAAGCTTTAGTTCAGAGAGCTGAGTCTGAATAATGTTAAAAACTGCCTGTAATTGAACGTTCATCAGTATTATAATCAAAGAGAGAAATATGAACGTTAGTTTTTACTGAAATTATCAAATAAAGTCAACATTTCACAGTCTTTACTGAGCTGTGTGGAGTTTGTTCAACTTTTAAAAGATGTTTGAATGGTGATATACACAGTGATAGATGTTAAGGACTAACGTTTATAATAAATACATTTGTATTGATTTATCTTTTCATCAATCATACGTATTGGGATCATTTGTATTAATGTGGACCGGAGGGAGAGGGTGACGAGCATAAGTTTCACTTTCCTTTTTTATTTCAATTCCAACTTTGGTCCTGAAGAATATGTTTCTCTGTTGTCCACGTTCATAAAGCACAAAGCAACAGCATCAGAGCACGGTGCAGAGTCTCTAGATGAGTTTACAGTAGTCCCTCGTTCTTATTGAACATCCATGTTGTAGTCCGCTGTAGAGAAAACTGTAGTTTCCATAGTTTCCCCACAGCAGCAGACGCACATTCAGGACGTCCGCTGGCGCATCAGAAACACGTGGGATAGTGAAAGTGCAGTCGATTCTCTAAAGTACCGCAGTCTCTTCTCCTAAGTCCTTTTGAATTCTCCTATCCACTATCCCTTAACCCTGTGACGTTTCACTCAGAGGTCAAGGAATAGGAGATAGGGTTAGAATTTAGGAGCTGATTTTTGGATTATCCGACCGCAACCTGTGTCTTTAAGCGTGGCCGGCTCTGATTGGCTGGAGTGTCTCATTTCAGCCATGACACAACACACACAGCTCCCCATAGTGATCAGGACATCAGAAAACTAAAAGAACATGTTTTATTAAATAGTATTATTGCTGTTCAGACCTGCCAGCCATGTTATTTGTTCTTCAGATGTCAGAACGTCTCAATCAGAGAGATCCAGAAACTGCAACAAGTTCATTTATATTGTAACCCTTAGTAGTCCAGGTTTCTGACGGAGCCTGAAGGCAGCACGAGGCCACAGCTCTGTGTGGATGCTCCTGCAGCACTGCATTGTATTTACACACACACACAGACACACACAGATACACACACACAGACTCAGACACACAGACACACAGACACACACACACACACACACACACACACACACACACACACACACACAGACACAGACACAGACACAGACACACACACACACACACACACACACACACACACACACACACACACACACACACACACACACACACAGATACACACACACACACACATCATCCTGTTTGTGTCGCAGCTTCATCTTATTTCCCTGAAGCCTCGGTACTAACAGCAACATAAACCCAGCAAAGCTTCCTTTAGTTCAGTTCCCTCTCTCATCAGCCGGAGCCTCTTGTTTTAATGTGCTCACAGCAGGGGGGGGGGGTCTCTGCTGGACGTCCAGGACACACCTGCCGTCATCAGCCTATTAATTCTCTCATTTCACAGGTAATAAAGTGCAGAGAGAGAGCAGCAGGATGTCAGCTCACTTCCTGTCTGAGCTGCTGCTGCTCTGATCAGATGTGTGTGTGTTTCAGCTGTGTGCGTTTCAGCTGTGTGTGTGTTTCAGATCAGATGTGTGTGTGTTTCAGCTGTGTGTGTGTTTCAGATCAGATGTGTGTGTGTTTCAGCTGTGTGTGTGTTTCAGATCAGATGTGTGTGTGTTTCAGCTGTGGGTGTGTTTCAGATCAGATGTGTGTGTGTTTCAGCTGTGGGTGTGTTTCAGATCAGCTGTGGGTGTGTTTCAGATCAGCTGTGGGTGTGTTTCAGCTGTGTGTGTGTTTCAGATCAGATGTGTGTGTGTTTCAGCTGTGCGTGTGTGTTTTAACGTCAATATGTTACACCTTCATATCTCTACTGTGTGTGTAAAGCTAAAGCATGTCAGCTACAGGAAACAAAGAGACAGGCCCGATCCCAAACCACGCCCTACACCCTACCCCTATACCCTACCCTTCCGTTCGCGCGGAGGGTCCGCCACATTAAGTGCTGTTCCAAACCAACGAGTGTGGAGGGGGAGTGGGCTATCCGGAGGGGGGATCCGGAGTCGAGGCTGATCCTCTTGCTGTGGTCCTGTGTCTTGGATCCTCTATCCTGAGTTCTGGATCAAATCGTGGACTTCGGGTCGTGGCTGAACCTGTCTCTGCGGTCCTGCCTTGGGTCTCGTCATGCTGCTTCCCTGATGGCTTCCACAGGATTGTAGCTGACATCCTCGTGGATTCATCTTCTTATTACAGACACATGCATTTCCTAACATTCGGTCTATATGCTGTAAAATGTATTATCTCTTCGATTTACACACGGCATCTATTGCACGTCTGTCCGTCCTGGGAGAGGGATCCCTCCTCTGTTGCTCTCCCTGAGGTTTCTCCCATGTCCCCCTTAAACTGTGGGTTTTCTCTGGAAGTTTTTCCTTGTACGATGTGAGGGTCTAAGGATAGAGGGTCGAAGGACAGAGGGTCTGAGGACAGAGGGTCTAAGGACAGAGGGTCTAAGGACAGAGGGTCTGAGGACAGAGGGTCTGAGGATAGAGGGTCTAAGGACAGAGGGTCTAAGAACAGAGGGTATGAGGATAGAGGGTCTAAGGACAGATTGTCTAAGGACAGAGGGTCTAAGGACAGAGGGTCTAAGGACAGAGGGTCTAAGGACAAAGGGTCTAAGGACAGAGGGTCTAAGGACAGAGGGTCTGAGGATAGAGGGTCTAAGGCCAGAGGGTCTAAGGACAGAGGGTCTAAGGACAGAGGGTCTGAGGATAGAGGGTCTGAGGACAGAGGGTCTGAGGACAGAGGGTCTAAGGACAGAGGGTCAAAGGACAGAGGGTGTCGTTTTTCTCATACTGATATTCTGAACAATCTGTGCTGTTGTATTTGCTGTAAAGTGTCTCTATTGTAGGCTGTTTTTATTATTTGTTCAGCACTTTGGCTCCACCAAAAATCATTTATAAATGTGCTATATAAATAAAACTTGATTTGATTTGATCAAGCCCTCAAACAGCGAGTCTGCAGCGGTGCGGACTTGAGACCGGTCTCTACCTGACCGGAGTCACGCTGTGTGTGTCCGTCAGGAAACACGCTGTTTACAAGTAGTTCCAGCAAACATCCACTGATAAACTGCGATGTTAACAACCTCATGATAACCTCATATGTTTTAACTTAGGATCAAACCTGTGTTTAGTCTAGAAAAAGGTAAATGTGTGCATTTTATTATAAAGTTGTGTATATTTACAGACCGTTGCAAAAACTAAGAAGCTTATAAACATCAGGTTTAAAACTAAAAGAGCTTTGAAACACAATGAAAGATGTTTGGAGTTTTATTTGAGTTATTCATTTAAACTTTTTGTCTAAGAGATGCTGATTTGAAACCGTTGTTACATACAGTTACGGCACTTCCTGTTTCTGCCGGAGAGAGGGGAGGCCGTCCCAAAGCTTGCTGCTGTGTTTACTCCCTCCATCTGACAGGAGGAGCCTCGTGTGTCACTCCACGGAGTTCACTCCATCACGGAGGGGTAGGGTGTAGGGTGTGGTTTGGGATTGGGCCTCAGTGTGTAGCACAGGGAAACAGAGACGTGTCCTCATTGGTTCATTAACAGGAAGCACCTATCACAGCCTGTCTGCGATGTCCTCATTGGTTAATTTTCTTGTTTATTTCTAGTTTTGTTTTATTGTAAAATGCCTTGTCTGTTATGCTGCTGCAACAAAAATAATTTCCCAAATTGGGATCAATAAAGTACCATCTTATCTTATCTTATCTTATCTTATCTTATCTTATTAACAGGAAGCACCTATCACGGCCTGTCTGTGATGTCCTCATTGGTTCATTAACAGGAAGCACCTATCACAGCCTGTCTGTGATGTCCTCATTGGTTCATTAACAGGAAGCACCTATCACAGCCTGTCTGTGATGTCCTCATTGGTTCATTAACAGGAAGCACCTATCACAGCCTGTCTGTGATGTCCTCATTGGTTCATTGACAGGAAGCACCTATCACAGCCTGTCTGCGATGTCCTCATTGGTTCATTAACAGGAAGCACCTATCACAGCCTGTCTGTGATGTCCTCATTGGTTCATTAACAGGAAGCACCTATCACAGCCTGTCTGTGATGTCCTCATTGGTTCATTAACAGGGAGCACCTATCACAGCCTGTCTGTGATGTCCTCATTGGTTCATTAACAGGGAGCACCTATCACAGCCTGTCTGAATGTGAGACAGGACCAGAGACCGAAGGGAATGTCAATAATCAGTCATTAGCAAACAGGCTAAAGCAACAAGGCAAGCCGGATGATCCAGCAACGCTTCAGAGGAGACAGGATTAAGAAGACAAAGCCCAAACACCCAGAGGATTGAGTCTGTGGCTCAATATGAGGTTCAATATGAGGTTCAATATGAGGCACCTGGCTCAGGAGAGGGTCAGACGGAGGAAACACTGGACGGTTTCAGGTTTGGAGAAATGAAAACTATAACTACTGATGGTCCTGTCCAAACCTTAGACACTCAAGACATAACAAGACATAACAAGATATAACTAAATAGAAACACATACACACTGCTGATTGAAGACATTATTATATTGTTGTTCATCAGTATAAGAGACAGAATAAGAGTACATGTTTCTGTCTTTAGAATAACAGAATCTCAGGTTTTAAACACTTCTTTTTAGTTTACACAGCACTATACCTTTGGACCTTTTACAATCACATGTTATAAGACCTTATGCTCAATAAGACCCTATGCTAAATAACATACTGCAGACAGACATGTGCACATTCATGGTACAAAGGTCTCTTTAAATAAACTTCAAGATGAAACTCAAGAGACAGACATTACTTTGTCACTTTTGTCAGCAGAGAGGACGCTGGCGTAGACTGTTCGCTCTTCTCCGGCTGTACTTAGTAGTGTTTTTGTTTTGTTTGTTTGTCGTTCTTTGCCGGCTCTATTGTCGGCCTCATACTCAGCCGTGTATCACATGTCTTCACGTTCTACGTGAACACGTCTTTACACCCAATTGAGTGTATTGCCTTCTCATTGGCCGGCTCATCACAGCTACAGGTTGTCCTCATATCGCCTCCGCAAAGCCTCCGCCATCTTCATGTCTGAGTTCGCTGAGCTGCTCACCTGTGTCTGCTCCAGATCTCCATCCACATTACTGCTTGGTGACTTCAACATCCATGTCGACTCCAGTACATGCACCTTTGCCTCTGAATTTCTTTCACTACTCGACTGCTTCAACATCACACAGCACGTCCAAGGTCCCACCCACACCAAAGGTCACACGCTGGACCTAGTGTGCTCTATTGGCACCCCTCCTTCCAATCTCCAGTGCCTGGACCTAGCTGTTGCGGACCACCATGCCATACTATTTTCTGTTCCTGTCCTCCCGTGCTCCCGTGCAGCGTGCAAAATGCACCATCACATTCAGGAACACCAAAACACTGAGTGCACCAGCCCTGACCAGCACGATAGCATCCCACCTAGCCTCCATTCCCCTTACCACCACAGTGGATGGCCTGGTTGCTCGCTACAACACAGCTCTATCCCTCAGCCTTGACTCTCTAGCCCCCCTCAAAACCCGGACTGTCTCCTTTACCCGTCCGGCCCCTTGGTTCACCACTGAACTCCGCACCCTGAAGGCTTCTGGTCGTCGGCTAGAGAGACTCAAAAAAAGAACTGGCCTCACCGTCCACCGTGAAGCCTATCAGGACCATGTAAAGTCCTACAAAGAAGCCCTCTCCCGAGCTAGGTCTTCGTACTACTCCACCCTCATTGGCAACCAACAGTGCCAACCGAGAATGCTGTTCTCCACCATAAACCGGCTTCTCTGCCCCCTCGACCCCCCCCATCCTCCAGGTGCTCTCGACCTCTGCTTGAAGTTCCTGGACTTCTTCCAGGCCAAAGTTGATTCCATCCACCAGCAGCTTCTGGTGCCTGCCCCCCCCCCCTATTCCAACCTCACCCCAGCTGCAAGGTACTATTCGCCCATCTAGGTGTAGCCTCTCCACCTTCTCCCCAGTAGATGCCCTCCCAATAACCAAGCTGGTCACAAAGGCCAAGACATCAACCTGCTCTCTCGACCCCATGCCCACAGCCTTGGTCAAGGCAGCCCTAGCCACCATCTGCCCCATCATAGTTGACATAGTGAACTTGTCCCTGTCTTCTGGCACAGTCCCACCCTGCCTCAAAACTGCCTCAGTCTCTCCTATCCTGAAGAAGCCTGGCTTGGACCCGGAGGACCTGAACAACCACCGGCCGATTTCAAACCTTCCATTCCTCAGCAAAATCTTGGAAAGAGCAGTTGCCGCACAACTGCAACACCACATGTCATACCATGAGCTCTATGATCCCCTTCAGTCTGGCTTCAGACCCCACCACAGCACAGAGACTGCCCTCATTAAAATCACAAACGACCTCCTCATCGCTTCTGATTCTGGCCTCATCAGCATTCTCATCCTCCTGGACCTCTCAGCAGCCTTTGATACCATATCCCATACCATCCTCCTCAGCCGCTTGTCTGATCACCTAAGCCTCAGGGACACAGCTCTTGCCTGGTTCGAGTCCTACCTCTTAAACAGGAAACACTTTGTCACCATCAGTGACTGCAGCTCCCATCCGGCCCCAGTCAACCAAGGTGTACCTCAAGGCTCTGTGCTTGGACCCCTCCTATTCACTATTTACATACTCCCACTTGGTCAAATCATTCGCCAACATGGTCTCAGCTTTCACTCTTATGCTGATGACACACAGCTCTATCTCTGCACCAAACCGTCCACTCAGCTCCCCCCTCAATCCCTTGTCAACTGCCTACAGGTCATAAAAAACTGGATGTCATCAAACCTGCTCAAAATCAACAGCAATAAAACAGAGCTCATGATTGTGGCTCCCAAGGCGCAGCTCCAGAAGGTTGGAGACCTGCTTCTCTCCATTGACAGCTGCTTCATCTCCCCGTCCACTGAAGTCCGCAACCTGGGAGTCATCCTGGACACCACCCTCTCTTTCCAGGCGCACGTCAAATCTGTCACCAAATCCGCCTTCTACCACCTAAAAAACATTGCCAGACTCCGGCGTTCACTCTCTGACTCTGTGGCAGAAACACTTATACACACCTTCATCACATCCCGTCTGGACTACTGCAATGGAGTCCTGTCCGGGGTTCCCAGCAAAACCCTGGCCAGGCTCCAATACGTCCAGAACTCTGCCGCCAGGCTTCTCACCCGCACCAAGCCATGGCACCATATCACCCCCACCCTCATCCACCTCCACTGGCTTCCTGTTAAGTCCCGGATTCAGTACAAAACACTCCTCCTCACGTACAAGTCCCTCCATACCCTCGCCACCCAGTACTTATCGGACCTCCTCCATCCCTACACCCCTTCTCGGAGTCTGTGGTCCTCAGACACGGGTCTGCTCTCCATCCCCCGCTCTCGCCTACGAACGGTTGGTGACAGGGCATTCAGTGCTGTGGCCCCCACCCTCTGGAATGCACTTCCTGCTGAGATCCGTAATGCTGCCTCCCTGGATATCTTCAAATCATCACTAAAAACACACCTGTTCACCCCGGCCTTCGGGCCCTAGCCCTTTCTTGGTCCCTGGGCTTCCTTTATATTTGTTTGCCCTTTGATTGTCTGTTTGTTTTGTTTGTCCACCATGTACAGCGACCTTGGGTCCCTTGAAAGGCGCTATATAAATATCATTTATTATTATTATTACAACACATGATCATATAATATATATTAGTTCAACAGTCCCAGGTTTGATAAAGCCATCCTGCAATTGGACCGTAGATCAGCGTGTTCCTGGTGAAACTCAGGGTTTCAGGAACAGTTTCTCAGTGTCGGGCTATTTAAAAGTCTCCGTGGGGTTTCTTGTGTTCAGCGGTGCATTCATCCACATGTCCCGATCAATAGTCCTCAGGAGGAGACAGCATGGACACCTGGACAGACGGAGGGGGAGATAAGTTAGTTTGAGAGAGAGTTGGACTACTTTGGTTATTCTGATGTGGTGTTATTGTTATTGTGAGGATATTATGTGGAGTCACCATTTATAGAAAGGTGTGAACTAAAGGAGACGATCAGATGTTTGGGTTCAGACAACTGAGCATCCTAAGACAACAGTTTCCTTTACCAAACAAGGTGTGTGTGTGTGTGTGCGTGCGTGCGTGCGTGCGTGAGTGCGTGCGTGCGTGTGTGTGTGTGTGTGTGTGAGAGAGAGAAGCATCACTGTGTGTGTGAGGAAGTTCTCCGGCCTGGCAGCAAAACAATTAGCTACAAAGCCGAGACAAATGAAAGAGAGAGGAAATAGAAACTTGATGACCCTGGAAATACTGAACCTCTGGAGACACACACACACACAAACACACACACACACACACACACACCGGTCTGGGATCATCATTGTTGATGGATTAAAAGTCCAGTTCGAATGAGCTTGGCCAAGAGAGTAATAAAAGGTCCACTGGCCCCACTGTCACTTGTCTCTCTGTGTGTGTGTGTGTGTGTGTGTGTGTGTGTGTGTGTGTGTGTGTGTGTGTGTGTGTGTGTGTGTGTGTGTGTGTGTGTGTGTGTGTGTGTGTGTGTGTGTGTGTGTGTGCGTGCGTGCTCTGCTGGCTACAGTGCACTCAGCAAGATGTTAAAGATAATCAGAGGCAATGGCCCAGCAGAAACCAGCTAACTGGCACACTCCTGCAATATGCTGCTTAGTGAGGTGAGCTGGCACACACACACACACACACACACACACACACACACACACACACACACACACACACACACACACATATATCAGTGGCCAGAGGTCTTGGTGATGGTGTGTTCAGGGAGGCAGTGGTTTTGGATGGAGCTCTGTACAGTAAAACTGAGGTTAGCAACGATTCCAACTGTCTTCAAAACCTAAAACCAGCACTAGTCCTTCCTCTTCATGCTGTTAAAGTGAGTGAGGCTGCATTATGGTCTGGATCCACCATGGGCCCGTTAATAAGCAGCTATAAACACTCTGATCATAATGTGTGTGTTGGGGGGGGGGGGCGGTCCTTATTGGAAATGAACGAGTGTGTGATGTGGGATTCTGAGGATAATTCATCCCTTTAGTGGCGGGGGGGGGCATCATTTATGCTAACAGGGCCTGTGGAGACCCAGCCAAAAACAGGGAAACATCATTAGCATAATGCTCCATCTACATGCTGTGTGTGTGTGTGTGTGTGTGTGTGTGTGTGTGTGTGTGTGTGTGTGTGTGTGTGTGTGTGTGTGTGTGTGTGTGTGTGTGTGTGTGTGTGTGTGTGTGTGTGTGTGTGTGTGTGTGTGTGTGTGTGCGCGTGCGTGCTCTGCTGGCTACAGTGCACTCAGCAAGATGTTAAAGATAATCAGAGGCAATGGCCCAGCAGAAACCGGCTAACTGGCACACTCCTGCAATATGCTGCTTAGTGAGGTGAGCTGGCACACACACACACACACACACACACACACACACACACACACACACACACACACACACACACACACACACACACACACACACACACACACACACACACACACACACACACACACACACATATATCAGTGGCCAGAGGTCTTGGTGATGGTGTGTTCAGGGAGGCAGTGGTTTTGGATGGAGCTCTGTACAGTAAAACTGAGGTTAGCAACGATTCCAACTGTCTTCAAAACCTAAAACCAGCACTAGTCCTTCCTCTTCATGCTGTTAAAGTGAGTGAGGCTGCATTATGGTCTGGATCCACCATGGGCCTGTTAATAAGCAGCTATAAACACTCTGATCATAATGTGTGTGTTGGGGGGGGGGGGTCCTTATTGGAAATGAACGAGTGTGTGATGTGGGATTCTGAGGATAATTCATCCCTTTAGTGGCGGGGGGGGGCATCATTTATGCTAACAGGGCCTGTGGAGACCCAGCCAAAAACAGGGAAACATCATTAGCATAATGCTCCATCTACATGCTGTGTGTGTGTGTGTGTGTGTGTGTGTGTGTGTGTGTGTGTGTGTGTGTGTGTGTGTGTGTGTGTGTGTGTGTGTGTGTGTGTGTGTGTGTGTGTGTGTGTGTGTGTGTGTGTGTGTGTGTGTGTGTGTGTGTGTGTGTGTGTGTGTGTATGTGTGTGTGTGTGTGTGTGTGTGTGTGTGTGGGTGGGTGGGTGGGTGGGTGTGTATAAATGAAAATACATATACACCCACATCGGGATCTTTGTTTGATACTCATATCTCTGTGGTTCCTTTTAATGAGCTCTAATGCCACACACACACACACACACACACACACACACACACACACACACACACAGTGTCCCTCTCCCTGCTGTATGGGCTGCCCTGCCCCCCATATTGAACCGTGGCATGTGACAGGGGCTGAAGGCCATGAGGGGTAAAATGGATGATTTAATTGCACCAAAGATGTCTGTTATTATGGGATGGCAGAAGCTTTAAGTGTTCAGGCAGCAAAGGTCGAGCTGCAGACACCGATGAAGAAGATAATGAAACATCCCTCCTCTTCCTCATGAAGCTGAGAGGAACCAGTGGCTGACGGTTCCTCCAGAAGAAGAACAGGGACTCTCTTTACTGAGGATCTGAAGGGGATGCAGACCACAGGTTGCTTTTAGAAAATGATTCTGGATCACTCCAGTCTCTGGGTCTGGAGTCAGTCAGACCGACCCCCTCCTCTACTCTGCTGGATAAAGCTCTGCTTCCTGTTACATTTACCACTTAATATAAAGCAGATTCTAGCAGATTCAGTAGAAACCCTGTCCAACTGTTGGAGTGTTTGTGTGTGTGTGTGTGTGTGTGTGTGTGTGTGTGTGTGTGTGTGTGTGTGTGTGTGTGTGTGTGTGTGTGTGTGTGTGTGTGTGTGTGTGTGTGTGTGCGTGCGTGCGTGCGTGCGTGCGTGCGTGCGTGTGTGTGTGTGTGTGTGCAGCTCCATGATGAATGGGTCTATCAGAGCAGGAGGAACCAGAATGGGCCCTGATCTGAGACCCTGAGACCCTGGTCTGAGTCCCTGAGACCCTGATCTGAGACCCTGAGACCCTGATCTGAGACCTGTTAGAAATTAAAATCAATATTTAATGATATAAGATCATTTAAACTACAGTCATACAATACTTCCGGTTAGCTTTCGCCTGTGGTTAAAGTTTATTTTGAAAAGCTATTCCGGAAAGGATCTCCGAAATACCAACAGTAGCTTGCAGGGCCGTTTCTAGCTTTTTGGGGGCCCTATGCAAGATGCTGTTTGGGGGCCCTAATTTTGACAGTTTTTTAACTACAATGGGGGGGATTCCGAAGCCTCCTTCTGTGGAGATGCATCAATCTGTTACACTTTAATAGGAAAACAGGCTAATTTCATGAAAACCAAGCAATTGAAAATTACAAAAAATGATATTAAAAAGGTAAACAATAAGGCTCCTCTATGTCAATAAATGCAAGATATGCAGCATTTTCTCAACAATGTTTAATTTACATTTTTCATCTTCCTCAACGTCACTCATTGGCTGTCTGCCAATGAGTGATCGTTGGGCTGTCAGCCCATGATTTGGACTTTATTACCCCAAAAACCCAAGCCACAGCTTTGCTATCATTGCAGTTTAGTCGTGTTTATATCCTACATTGGATTTGTAAGCATATAATGCTTCACCAAACACACAGTGGCGACTGGTCATTAGGGGCAGGCACAGCCCCACCTAGTGTCAGCAGAAAGTATTACAAGTAATGATTACAAAAAAATGCAAAAAATAAATAACAAAATATATAAAATATATTTTAAGATCATGTTTAATCATCTGATTCGTCTCATTACTGTTTTAGTATGTGTTCTTCTAATTAGTGTCTACATTGTGTGTCTATTGAGCTGTTAAGAGCCATGTGAGACAAAACCCGATCATGCCCCTCCCTCTCACTGTCTAAGTGAACGGTGACTGTAAAAACTACACTGCGCATGCCCCCGCATAGTCCGCCTATAGGAAGAAACGGCCCTGGTAGCTTGACTTCAGGTTTTACGGAAAGTATCGATTACAGCCGTTAAAATGCAATAAATGAAAAGTCATGAAAGAGAATATGAGGAGAAAAGGCGTGTTTAGTTATGTATTGAATGTACAATGTCAAAATCCTCTGTTATGTGCGATATCGGACATTGGTGAAAGGAGGGCGGAAGATTACGAAAACCAGTCAGTATCTGGTATGAGGGGTAGGGGTAGGGTTAGGGGTAGGGGTAGGGGTAGGGTAATGTTGTGAATCGAGTGGCCCATGGTGGTGGTGGGGTTATGGTATGGGCAGGCGTATGTTATGGACGACGAACACAGGCCACTCGATTCACAACATTACCCTAACCCTAACCCTACCCCTACCCCTACCCCTCACACCAGATACTGACTGGTTTTCGGACCCCCCCAGACCCCCCCAATAAAGCAAAACTGCACGTTTCAGAGTGGCCTTTTATTGTGGCCAGCACACCTGTGCAATAATCATGCTGTCTAATCAGCATCTTGATATGCCACACCTGTGAGGTGGGATGGATTATCTCGGCAAAGGAGAAGTGCTCACTATCACAGATTCTTTCAGATTTGTGAACAATATTTGAGAGAAATGGTTATTTTGTGTATATAGAAAATGTTTTAGATCTTTGAGTTCATCTCATGAAAAATGGGAGCAAAAACAAAAGTGTTGCATTTATATTTTTGTTCAGTGTAGTTTCCGCTCTTTGTGGTCTGGTCTGGTCTGGTCTGGTCTGGTCTGGTATGGTCTGGTATGGTAGTTCTGATGGTTGTGATGCTTCCACAGTTCCCAGGTGAGTGAGGGTATCGCTGCAGGCAGGAGTCAGCCTGAGATGGAAACACCTCCCTGATTGGGCGCCATGGAGCCAGAGAAGCATGAAGTGACAGATGCTCCTCTTTCGTTGAATGTGTATATCATGTTCTCGATGTCTATAAACACCTAGTCCCTGAAGATGTTATTATGAATTAATGTTTGTGTGACTGTCAGCCTTCACGTCTCATGAGTCCTCTAATAGAGGATAAGAATAGATATATCATTATATATTATTATAGCTCCTTCACTCTCACATTTCATGTTAATAATAAAGCAGCCATTAAAACACAGTACAGACGTAAGAGAGCCTCACAGCCGTCTCTGTATCACCTTCCAGGGAATTAGCCTCAGGCGAACGGCTTAACCAGATTATCTGCCAACCAAGTTAACAAAGGAGCGCTAATTGTTTAATGAAGATATTGAATATTTAGCCATATTGTGCTCCATGAGCTAAGACTTAATAACTGTCTGCCATCCTTTTACCGGGGTCACATGATGCTCCTTTAATGAGGACACACACACACACTGCCGGTCAGAGATTAGTACTGGGTCAGATCAGGAACTACCATCCATAGATCCATGTTTTATTAAAGATACACAGTTCATGCTCTCATGGTAGCTCCAGCAGTGATTGGCAAGAGATGTGTTCGAGACACTTTTTAACTTTGTCAGACTTGAGAGACATTATGAAAAACCTCTTTATTGTGTATCACAGTTATCATAAAGTGCAGACTGGTTGAAGACCTGGAGATATTGTTATTTATATCCTTAACCATTCATTAAGGAACATGGTTCAGAGAGGTTTATAAAGTGAAACACATGAAACTGTTCTCAGTTCTCTCCGGAGACGACTTTGACTCTCAAACCCTCGGCTGAGACAAACCCAGAAAACAGGAGCACTTTGTGGTTTTCTGGAAACATGATGAAACTTCCTGGAATCTGCTGCAATGTTGATCTGTCAATCATCCTGCCAGTGTGCACCGGAGGGCACTGAAAGTGTGCACGTGTTGTCCGGGTCTCCATTGAAACACACTGAGAAACTCAATGCTGAGACATGTAAAGAAATACTATAACATCCCTGTCAGTAATCTACGTCAGCATTGGACAATTCTCACAAAACTCAGAGTTCTGCACGGAGAAATATAACCTGTTAAAAACAACCATTGAATAAACTAATAAGAAGAAATACATCGTCAACACAGTAGTAAAGGAAACACTTCCAAGCCCTAACTGTAGATATGATAATCCTGCTGATACTCTGCTCTTTAGGAGCCAATGTACTCTGCTCTTTATACACATGTCCACACTTACCTAATGTTTTCAGATATACAGAAGGAAAGCATTTTTACACAAGTCGCCATGTTGGATGGTCGTAATCTGAAATCAAACGGCCCACAACTCAAAGCATTCGTCCATTAGGCGTTGGTACCAAGTTTCCCGCCCATCCGGTAACCGGTGTCCCGCCCATCAGGTGACCGGTGTCCCGCCCATCAGGTGACCGATGTCCCGCCCATTCGGTGACCGGTGTCCCGCCCATCAGGTGACCGGTGTCCCGCCCATCAGGTGACCGATGTCCCGCCCATCAGGTGACAGGTGTCCCGTCCATCAGGTGACCGATGTCCCGCCCATCCGGTGACCGGTGTGCCGCCCATCAGGTGACAGGTGTCCCGCCCATCAGGTGACCGGTGTCCCGCCCATCAGGTGACCGGTGTCCCGCCCATCAGCTGACAGGTGTCCCGCCCATCAGGTGACAGGTGTCCCACTCATCAGGTGACAGGTGTGCCGCCCATCAGGTGACCGGTGTCCCGCCCATCCGGTGACCGGTGTCCCGCCCATCCGGTGACCGGTGTCCCGCCCATCAGGTGACCGGTGTCCCACTCATTAGGTGACAGGTGTCCCGCCCATCAGGTGACAGGTGTCCCGCCCATCAGGTGACCGGTGTCCCACTCATCAGGTGACCGATGTCCCGCCCATCAGGTGACCGATGTCCCGCCCATCAGGTGACAGGTGTCCCGCCCATCAGGTGACAGGTGTGCCGCCCATCAGGTGACCAATGTCCCGCCCATCAGGTGACCGATGTCCCGCCCATCAGGTGACCGATGTCCCGCCCATCAGGTGACCGGTGTTCCGCCCATCAGGTGACTTAAAGCTCATAAAACACTCTGGTTTCTGGACCCTCAGAGAAGCACCTGAATGCAGCATTAAAACTAAACTCCACTGCATTAGTGTGGCAGTACTCAGAAAACTAGAGAAACGTATCTCATCATAACGTCAGAGGACAATCCTTCTTACCTTTCGTGAGGACATGCCATCCTCACTTATATAATATATATCTGAGCACGAGGACACACAGTCGCACAGAAAGAGATGTGTGTGAGGAAACCAATCAGAAAGTCACAGGGACACTTTAATGAGAGGCAGTCTGTAGGACGTCAGCTGCTAAATCCCGCCTCTCAAACTCAAGGGTTTCTTAATTGCAGGTCAGTGTGAGTCAGCTGCCATAAGCCTTAATTAAAAGAAGCCCAAAACACCGTCTGCTGTCTTCAACCTGAGAGGGGGGGACGCACTGGAGAGGTGAAGAAGAAGAAGAAGAAGAAGAAGAAGAAGAAGAAGAAGAAGAAGAAGAAGAAGAAGAAGAAGAAGAAGAAGAAGAAGAAGAAGAGTGTTTGGGCTTTTGGACGTTGTTAATTCAGTAGTACACAGGGCCGTCCCTCCCTGCAGGCAGATCACGCAGACTGCGGAGGGGGCCTCATCTTGCGGAGGGAGCCTCAACTGAGCCTCATCTGAGCCGCAAATGCGGCGCACCTATGCGCTTATGCGGCGCAATTAGTGTGGCGCGGCACCCCCGTCGACGCTCGCGAAACAGAGGGCCTCATCATCTAACTTTGCGTGGGGCCTCAAGTTGGCCTCAAGCCTCACGTTATGTTACGGTACGTTGCGGAATATCAAGTTACAGTACGTTACTCTATGCTACGGTTTGTTACGTTATGTCACAGTACGTTTACTTTATGTAACTTCATGCTGGCTGCAGGGTGTCCTTCACTTCCTAATAATGCCTAGTTCACTGTTTGCACTAGCTGTGTCTTAATCAAGTAACCATGGCAACAGGAATGCAGTCAAAGCACATGACTGAAGACAACACACACACACACACCTAACTTCGGGTGTGTCTTTTAGTCTCCATGAGAAGTACCTTTTAGAAAGCAGCTCCACATGAAGCCAACAATCGGACTGTGTGAGCGACACACACACACACACACACACACACACACACACACACACACACACACACACACACACACACACACACACACACACACACACTGTGAGGGGGGCTGTGATCCAGCATCAGCACATCTCATCCCCCTCCTCACTCTGCCCACTCATCACACCAGCTCTGATTCACAAACCAGTTCAGCTGAATGAGCAAGTCACAAGTACTTACCGTCAGAACACACACACACACACACACACACACACACACACACACACATTAAAACATCTCAAACAGGACAGCAGACGTAATGCAGCAAAGTTCTGTTTTATTGTTGGACATATAAAGGGATAACTCTAAGCATGATGAGACTTTATTCAGAGTTCACTGGTGGAGATGCACATGTTCTAGAGAACAGCTGTAAAATACCTGAGAACATCAGAACCATTTAAACCTCAGAACCGTTTAGCCATGTTCTCACGTAATGCGGACGATAAAGAGGGTCGGTGTTGATGCAGTCTTCAGTGTTTTCTGGATTCTGTTTACACGTGGAGTTTCAGGACCCTTCTGGGAAATAAGAAAAAACGTACCAACACAATAAACATAATGCAGCTTATCTTGAAGATCCTAAAAAAGTAGTTTTCAATAGATTCAATTCAATATATGAAATGTGCATACAGTGCATTAGAGGATTTATTCCCAGCTCCTCCAGTGAGAGAAGTCCAGCCGATTATTAATAAAAAGCTAAATATTAATAAATATTTCCCGTCATTACGGATGTTTGTTACTAATCTGCTAAATGAGTAATTAACCAAACAACAGCTGCAGAGCACACACACACACACACACACACACACACACACACACACACACACACCAGTGGCAAACCGTCAGGGCCTTCAAGGTATTCAGAGAATACCCTGGAACACTCAGATAAAACAAACAAAACATCGATTTAATTATATAAATAAAATGAATAAATGAGAATGGTATCCGTGTTGTTGATCTGTAATATCACAGTGTTACGTTGATTTGTTTGTCCTTCTCGGACCATGCTCTACGCATTTCAGTGGGTTTGTGTTAGAAAAGAAAGCAACCAATCAGATCTTGTTTTGGGTCTCTGGGTAGAATATCCTTCAACAAGGTATTCTACATCCTTGATCGAATGCCCTGGCCGTTGCACTGAATGAGAGCGTACGTTTGGACTGACAGTTTGATCAACCAATCAGATATAGATTTGTAGCCAATGGGCGTGTTCTTTCAGTTTCCCTCGGTTCCAGGGTGCTCTAGAACAGTGGTTCTCAAATGGGGGTACGCGGACCCCTAGAGGTATGTTGGAGTACTGCAGGGGGTACGTGAGATTTATTTTATCTTAATGAAAGAAAAAAAAAGATAAATATACCAATTTTAGGAAAAGAAACAAAGTTTGAGCAGTGTGGGTTTTATGTTAATCTTCTTCTTATCGTGTCCACAAGGCAGTCAGTTACAGGGCTTGGTTAGATGTGGTTCAGCCACAGCTGAACACATTGCTGTCCCTTCTCATTAAACTCTGCCAAGTCCGATGTTGTGCAGGGTTGCTCCAGCAGGGGGCATATCAGGAGATGTTGCATGGTTTGTGGTTCAATGCCGCAGTCACACACAACGTCCCCGTCATTTAGGTATCCCCATTTGGCGAGAGTGGCTTTTGCACGTCCAACACCAGATCTTATTCTGTTTAGGCATTTCCACACTGCGTAGTTGGTGTCTTTATGTTAATAGATTAGAGTTACACATATTTCAAAACACGAAGTGTAATAACTGCAGTTGCCTCCCTGTCAGAATGACAAAGATCCTCAGTGAAGCTCAAGCCCATGTTTCACTACACTGTAAGAACAACTTATTAAAAAGATCAGTTCAATGCAACTAATGTCGTCTCTGTGTTATTGCATGATGTTAAAATTGGTTTGCCATGAATTTAGTGATGGATTGTAAACATTTGAAATGTAGCATTTAAGTGTTTCTCAGTTACTGTTGTTGTTTTAATAAATCAGACACTGAAGGTGCAGCGCTGTGCTGTACCTCTTTATATAGTAATTTCTTCCCTAACAAATAGTTTTTGCGCTGATCAGGGGGTACTTGGCTGAATCTTTTTTTCAAAGGGGGTACATTATTGAACAAAGTTTGAGAATCACTGCTCTAGAACAGGTGCAGGGCCGCGGAGGTGTTACTGCCGGTCTGCGAAATAACTGAATTTATCGTAATATTTGCAGAATTATAAATATATAAAAATATTTTAATTATTATTTTATTTTAATTTTCGCACCTATACCAGTGATATTATTTCATACAGTAGCCCAGTTAATCTTTCACTAGAAATCCGTTGAAAATGGCTTTTATGATGTTCCGAGGGATTCGGCGGCTCAGGGTCTCAGCCTCTTGTGCGCAGGAGAAAGTTACCGGTGCGCCAAGTAGTAAGAGGAGCGCACAGGAGACAACCGTTTGATTGCAGACTGTTATGTTTATGTGGGGAAATGGCAGTGCATACATTATTTGAGATCTATTTCAAACTCGGACTTCATTTTAAGGACATGTCGGCCAGGGGTGTAGAGCTATTTGTTTAAGCATCGGATTTGGCAAAACAGGAGAGTAAACCAGTCTGCCTTGATCTATGAATTCATGTCCGGGACTCTCGCGGTATCTGCTGCCACAGCTGTTTTATAGAAGGAAAACCTCCTTCACTTCATGAAATGGCTGCAGCATCAGGAGGCAGCGGGACGTGTACTCCGCCTCTGGGAAGTGCAGCACCAGCGGGTAAAGATGTGCCTTTTTACGCACCGCCTTCGCTGTGTTTACCTTCATCAGAACAGAGTGACTGCAGGCTGCTAAGTGTTAACCACACACACCTCTACACACATCGAACTGCCCGATTACTCCCCCTTTTATTAGTTTTATGAAGGAGATGTCCGGTCACCAAGGCGCATGGTGTGTGTGTGTGTGTGTGTGTGTGTGTGTGTGTGTGTGTGTGTGTGTGTGTGTGTGTGTGTGTGTGTGTGTGTGTGTGTGTGTGTGTGTGTGTGTGTGTGAGTGTGTGTGTGTGTGTGTGTCTCTGTGTGTGTGTGCGTGTGCGTGTGTGTGTGTGTGTGTGTGTGTGTGTGTGTGTGTGTGTGTGTGTGTGTGTGTGTGTGTGTGTGTGTGTGTGTGTGTGTGTGTGTGTGTGTGTGTGTGTGTGTGTGTGTATGTGTGTGCTCTGCTCAGCTCAGCTCTGTGTGTTCGGTGTGTTTGTGTCTGTCCGACACCGGCATTTGTTTTCAAATGACCATGAACAGTAATTTACACACATCTGGCTAACTCCATAGGTAGCCTATGTGCGGGTGTTCCTAAAAGAAGTTTATCTTAATCTCGATGTAGTGCTAACGAACGACACTATCATAATATCTTCTGAAAACAAATGCCAGTGTCACACAGACACACACACACACACACACACACACACACACACACACACACACACACACACACACACACACACACACACACACACACACACCCTGGCGACCGGACATCTCCTTCATAATGCGCCTTCTCCTCGTTGGATTATCCGTAAATCATACAAACAAAACCAAAACGTTGATTTATCTGTTTTCCCGTTTTGGTTTAAAAATTGAATTCAAAACCACCAAGGGGGGGGGGGGGGGGGGGGGTGCTAGTGGATCGCCGGAGCTGTATATGATCAACATTAACATGCATTGTAGTTGTAAGTGCACTGTCTTGCGGCCTGTAGCACCATCCTTGATGGAGCATATGTGTGGGCAGGACCTGTATTTTACAGGACAGGAGTGAGCAGAGGGTCGAGTTGTCGATTCTTGTTCTGTTTTCTGTGACTATTTTCCTCACCCTCTCAGACTTTCAGTTGCGCGCTACTGAAGAGACGCGCTACCATGGAAACCAAACAATGGTGTAGCTGTATTAAAGTTCGAGTGGAAACAGTCCTGAGTAAATCTGATTTTGTCAGAAATCGGGAGAAATGCGGGAGAAATATGACCCTGGGAGGAAACCGGGAGAGGGCAATGAAATCGGGAGTCTCCCGCGAAAATCGGGAGGGTTGGCAAGTATGACACCGGTTCTTTTTTAAACGTTGTTAATGTTTTGGATACATATTGTTCTAGTATTTGTTCAGGCTGTTACATACAATTAGCCTCTGTTACCTGCTGGTGAGTAAATATTCAAATCAGATAAAATTGACAACCGGTCCGCGATTTCTTTTTTTATGGATCTGCTGGTCCTTGGCACAATAAAGGTTGGGAACCCCTCTAGAAGGCCCGCTAGTTAACTGGCTCGAGACAGAGGATCTAGAATGCGACGAAGCAATTCATGCCGTTTTATTGTTTTTAACGTTGAAATGACAAGTGCAGCAGGTGAAGATGAAGTTGTTGCGGAATTGAACTTGAAATTGAGCTTCAACGCACGCTGCCGTGTGGACGGCCGGTTACTTATCGAACAGAAAACAGTGTGTTTTGGTCCACCGAGCCAAATCCCCCTACCTTGTCAACCCTGTTGGGGTTCCACAAGGTTCCATTCTTGGACCGTTACTGTTTTCTCTGTACATTAATGACTTGCCTAATGTATGTCCTGAGTTGAATGTGCAAATGTATGCCGATGATGCGGTCATCTTTGTACACGGGAAAAACACTGAAATGATCTCACCCTGTCTCTCAAATGCTTTGGAAAGGTTCAACACTGGCTGAACAACATTTGCTTACAGTTAAATGCAAAAAAAACAGGATGCATGATGTTCAGTAAACGACCAGTCAAAATCGAAGGATCCAATGTGTTTTTAAACGGAGCAGAAATAGAACTAGTCCCCACTTCAAGTATCTTGGAGTCATACTGGACTCGAACTCAAGAAAGTATCCAATACCATTAAATTCAACTTGCAACATTTTAAACAAATCAGACCTTTCTTAACTGTCAAGTCTGCAAAGCCATACCTCCACTGCATGATTCTATCCCACATTGAATACTGTTTGACAAACTGGTCGTTTGCTTGAGCCACAAACCTGAAACCCAGAGAACAGCTGTTCAAGAGAGCTATCCAGGTGTTTGACAGAAAGCCACATTCATACCACCTCTGTACCATCCTTGAGAAACACCATGTCTTGAGTTTTGACAATTTTAAGTCTTTTAAAAGTATGTGTTTTCTTTATAAATGTTTACATGGACTGCCCCCCCCCCCCCCTTAGGGGAATTCATCCACAGAAAACACACTGGACGCTGCACTAGGTCAGAAACCAGAGGAGACTGTGAGGTCCACCGCAGACGGACCACTTTCTGTCAAAATGTCCTCTCCGTTAAAGACAGCTCTTTGTGGAATAGCCTCCCAACTGAGATACGGGAATGTCCCACTCTCAATAGGTTCAAATGATTGAGAGACAGACGTGCGATCACTGCTAAATGCACTTTAACTCAGGGGTATCTCCTCTTGCCCTTTATGTGTCGTTGCTGCTACATTGTGCTGCCATGTGGTAAATACTCGTTTATGCTGCTCTTGCTCTTTTGCACTTTTTGCATATCATGTATTTTGTTTTTGCTATGTTTGTAAAATGTAATTTTCTTAAATGTTTTATGTGAGGGACTGCAGATGGAAATTAGCTCAAAGCTAAATCTCTTACGCTAGATACATTTGAATGTTTTAAGTGTTCATTACTGTGCATTGTCCCTGCTAAATAAACGATCAAATGAAAAACGACATTTAAATCTGTCACGACGGCCTGTCACGCTGCGTCCACACTACAGCGTCGACAGCTTCAAAAACAGTTTCCAACGCGTCTGCCCATTCACTTTGAATGGGGTGACGTCACGTTGCCTCGCTTTTCGCCGAACTGAATTGTGGGTAGCATAGCGGTCCGTCTCCGCCGTCTCCGGCGTCAGAAGTTGAACAATGTTCAACTTCTGACGCCGGAGACGCCGGAGTAGCCAGCGCCAGCCAATCAAATCCCGTTTCTGAAAATCTGACAGCTCAAGCGCTAGCCAATCAAACCGCGTCTAAGCTGGGAGAGATATCCCGCCGTTCATTTCTATATTTCAAAAAAAGATGGAGGAGAAACTATTTATCGCCGTAGCAAATCACCCGGTTTTGTATGACCAGACCCTCTTCACCTACCGGGATACAAACCGGAGGAACCAGGCATGGAGGGAGGAGGCAGAGACAGTGGGTGAAACTGGTAGGTTTTCGCCTGTTTGGGGAGTTTATATATCTATATATTGCTCACATAAAATCCCCGGGGTTTTTTGCTTTGTATGTCGGGGGCGGGAGATTCATGTGATTGGTTGTTGGTCGCGTTGCTCGAATAAAATCCCCAAGCTTCAGACACGCCCAGCTCCAAGCTTTTTTTTAAGCTGTAGTGTGGACGCTCCGTTAGAGTCATGACTCAGCATAACGTCTGATGTAAGAGAGGGTGTGTGTGTGTGTGTGTGTGTGTGTGTGTGTGTGTGTGTGTGTGTGTGTGTGTGTGTGTGTGTGTGTGTGTGTGTGTGTGTGTGTGTGTGTGTGTGATCCTCTGAGGCCTCACCTCACATTAAAGCTTCACTTCACAATTTAAGTAAAAGATATACATTTATTTAGATTTACAGCCACACTATACATTATCATATATTATATAAGGCACATTTACAGGGAAATGACAGAGCTGTTAGTACAGAGCAGCGCACACACACACACACACACACACACACACCAGCAGCTCATCATATAATATACTTTATAATATTCACATGAGATTATATCAACATTATATCAGCAGCAGCTCGTGTTACAAAATATTTGATTAGACAATCAGAAGACATTGTCAGCAGCTACACACACACACACACACACACACACACACACACACACTGTATACACTGACAGGCATTAATAGAAAATATAACGCGTTAATGTTTAATGTTGTACACTCCATGTGTTCATAAAGAGTTGACGTTACATGATGTCAGTTTTTATAATGATACACCCTGCTGTCAGAGTAAACAGTCCACGATCAACAACACACATGTGGTGTGTGTGTGTGTGTGTGTGTGTGTGTGTGTGATTATTCAGTTATGCTGTATTCTCCTCCTACACACATTTCAGCATCAGCTCTGTTGGCGAGTAATGACGAGTCTTTGTTTACAGCAACGTGCAACAGGAGTGAACTGGTAACTGACCCTGATCTCTGTGTTTACGTGCAGTCAGCTGCAGAGAGAGGATCAGGAGAGACTCAGATAGATGTAACATAATGAGGATTTAAAAGAAGAGGAGAAAGAATAAGCTGAATGAGAGGAGGGTCCACTCTATCTATAACAGATCTATTATAGATCTATACCACGGCACCCTTCAGCCGGTCCTCAGACTGGATCTCCTTCACTCTGTCCTTCAGCTTCAGTCCTGATTAAAACATTTCATTCAGAGAGTTCATCCCCAAACACTTGGATCTCGTTAAAGAGTCGTTCCTGTTTGTGACTTTAAGGATATTTGGGATTCATAACATTTTCTACAATATTCTGCTCGTGTGTTTTTAGAGTGCGTCACCATCGTCTGCTGATGAAGAGTTTAAAGGTTAGTGAGTAACAGTCAGGGAGATCAGTCGTAGTGATGCAGTGACAGGAAGTCTGGATCTCTGCCTGTCCGTGGATTAAAGTCTCTGAGGGTCCTGAGGGTCCAGGTCTACCTCCTACACCTGTTGCATGCTCCTCCATGTTAGTGCCTCATGCACACAGTCGCATGACCAGTCGCATGACCAGTCTGTCAGACGACGCCCACAACACGACACAGAGACACATCCATCGGAGACAGAGACAAAGTGGACCTGGAGCTGGATCAGAACAGGAAGTGAAACATCTCTGTAGGGGGCGGGGCTTCTCCGGTAGGGGGCGGGGCTTCTCCTGGACGTCCTCTCCGTGGGGGGGGGGGGGGGGGGACAGGTGAGGGGGGGGGTGTTGCTGGTGAAGAGAGGACTCTCCTCGACTACGCGTATTCTTAAGCAATAACAACGTGATCCGTATTATCCACCCAAGAATACCCGTCACCGAAGAGAGTCTTTCAGCAGCAGAGCCAGAGAGAGAACTCACACACACACACTCATACACACACACACACACTCACACACACTCACTCACACACTCATCGATTGGAGGTCCATCAATGCTCCTCTGCAGGAGATTCATTGACGGCGTTTCAATCCCAGCAGCAGCAGCATTGTGGAGGAGAAACAAGAAAAGGGGGTGAAGCCGGGGTTAGATCATCATCTGATAACTCTGAGGGGGGAGGGGGCATCTACTGATAAATCTGAGGGGGGGAGGGGGCATCTTACCTGCACACACCTCCACCTGGAGGAGGTCCTGACATGTGGATCCCTCATGAAATCTGGGGGAGAAACGGTGAGAAACAAGGTGAGGGAGGGGGAGAAACAGGGTGAGGGGCGGGGTGAGGAAGGGGGAGAAACAGGGTGAGGGGCGGGGTGAGAAACAGGGTGAGGGGCGGGGTGAGGGAGGGGGAGAAACAGGGTGAGGGGCGGGGTGAGAAACAGGGGGAGAAACAGGGTGAGGGAGGGGGAGAAACAGGGTGAGGGGTGAGGGGTGGGGGTGAGAAACAGGGTGAGGGGCGGGGTGAGAAACAGGGTGAGGGGCGGGGTGAGAAACAGGGTGAGGGGCGGGGTGAGGGAGGGTGAGAAACAGGGTGAGGGAGGGGGAAGAAACAGGGTGAGGGGTGAGGGGTGGGGGTGAGAAACAGGGTGAGGGGCGGGGTGAGAAACAGGGTGAGAAACAGGGTGAGGGGCGGGGTGAGAAACAGGGTGAGGGGCGGGGTGAGGGAGGGTGAGAAACAGGGTGAGGGGCGGGGTGAGGGAGGGGGAGAAACAGGGTGAGGGGCGGGGTGAGGGAGGGGGAGAAACAGGGTGAGGGAGGTCAGCCCCAAACAGTGTGTTACCCCCCTCTTCTAATTAAAGGGTGTAAAATGGAGGTCCCCTGCATCACATGTGCAGGACATCAGAAATACACCACAGGTGAGCAAAAGCCATGCTCTGTTTTTATTTCATCTCTGGCCAAATTCTGCTTTCAAACTGAATCCATCGTCTAATCAGTTCAAACGCCTAGAGAAAAGATTCACCTGTTTGTTTCTGAGCTCTGAGAAAGGGTATTGATTAGAATCAGACATTAATAATGGATGACAGATGAAGAAAATGGATTTGTTTTATTCTAATTGAAGCAGCGCTCTGGATACAAAGAGGCTAACATCTGAAATCTGTCCATCGATTGGCCCGATCAATATTCACTGCACTCTGATTGGCTAACAGCAGCTATGACACCTGATCACTTTAACATTAACAGGAAACAGATCTAAATTATGTTTAACAGGAAGTGAATCTGCAAACACTCATTATTCAAAGAGAGAAGAATCAACAGCCCTGGGGCGGGGGGGGGGGTAACAAAGCCCGGACACATGAAGCAATGGCAGTTTCACGCACACACACACACACACACACTCAGCCAAAAAGAGGAAGACCCCCACCCCCCAAGCTGTGGAGAGCTGGGATTTACCACCCGCAGCCACACACACACACTCACACACACACAGAGAGAGAGAGAGAGACCGTCGGCTAGCCTGGCCATCTGTAGAGAGAAAATAACCTGAGGGCTTCAGATAGATTTCATCACACACACACACACACACACACACACACACACACACACACTCAGCGCCACAGGTTGTTGGCAGTGAAGAAGGGATGGAGTGAAACGCTTTTCTAGTTTTTATTTAAACTTTTTCCCATTTCTTGTTTCAGTTTCCTGAAGAGCGTCCCTCTTCCTTTCTCTAACTTTCTTCCCTTTTTAACATTTCTGAATGTGGAGGTAGGGGACATGGGGGGGGGTGGACAGGGCTAATGGGGGGGGTGGACAGGGCTAATGGGGGGGGGGGGGGGGGTTGAAGGACACACTTAGATGAATTCACAACAACGATCACGATAAGGGAGAAATGAAAACAGAGGAAATGTTCCACAGGAAGTTACACCGAAATGAACCAACAGGTCTGCAGCCTCCTCTTACCCTCCTCTTCCTCCTCTTCCTCCTCTAACCCAGGGTGTGCCTCTCCTCTAACTCCCTCCTCCGTCCTCCCGGTGCTGAGGGTGAGTCTGGGGGAGATCTGGTCTCCTCCCTCCAGGAAGATCTCCCCGAGGAGGAGCTGGTGCTGATGCTGCCTCACAGGATGCCGAACAAAAGATCTCCTTTACTCCTCTTCCTCTTCTTCTCTACTCCTCTTCCTCCTCTCTTCCTCCTATCTTCCTCCTCTCTTCCTCCTCTCCTCTCGCAGCGCCGAAGGAAAGCAGTGTTTGCTCTGCGGCGAAAAAATGAAGTGAACCGGCGTGGATCCGCGGAGAGACTGAGAGAGGGAGGAGAGAGAGAGGAGAGAGAGGGAGTGGTGTGATGTGGCATCTGAGAGAGAGTGATGGAGAGGAGAGGGAGACGGAGGTAGAGATGGGAGGAGGGGGGAGGAGAGAGAGAGGGGGAGGAGGGGGAGGAGAGAGAGAGGGGGGAGGAGAGAGACAGGGGGAGGAGGGGGGAGGAGAGAGAGAGGGGGGAGGAGGGGGGAGGAGAGAGAGAGGGGGAGGAGGGGGGAGGAGAGAGAGAGAGAGGGGGGAGGAGGGGGGAGGAGAGAGAGAGGGGGGAGGAGAGAGAGGGGGAGGAGGGGGGAGGAGAGAGAGAGAGAGGGGGGAGGAGAGAGAGGTATCGCAGCAATGCACACAAACACACACAAACACACGCACACACACACACACACGCACGCACACACACACACGCACACACACACACACACACACACACACACACAGTAATGGAGCATTAATTGATGAGCTGAGAGCATCACCTCCATCAGGAATACAGAGGATGAAGGTGATGATGATGATGATGATGATGATGATGATGATGATGAGAGAGCTGAAGATGGAGATTAAGAGAAGTGTGACGAGAGTAAGATGAGTTTCCCCTCGGGGGGGCTGACAATAACACACTGAGGAAGGGGGGTCTTCATGACACACGCTATGTGAGTGTGTGTGTGTGTGTGTGTGTGTGTGTGTGTGTGTGTGTATGTGTGTGGGTGTGTGTGTCTCCTCTCACCCTACCAGGACCATGTCTTTGTCTGTAAAGGTTTCTCTGAGCTGATGTAGACCCCCGAGTGAGAGGAAACACCAACATGTTCCTACAGCACTGTAAACCCCCATCCCCCTTGCCCCCCCCCCCCCCCCCCCCCCCAACTGGTGCGACACTAATGTTGCATTTCTAACATTTTGAGGGAAAAGCTGAGCCAATGAATGGCCTCAGAGGGAGCCTGAGTAATGTCCCTGAAACAAAGCTCACAGCTGGAGGGTGGGGGTCTGAGGAATG
>JAPTMU010000242.1:300253-344808 GCA_028583405.1 Pogonophryne albipinna | reverse complement strand
CCACTGCTTACCCTCGTGCACGTATTACACTTGCCAAGTCAGACCATTTTCTTCTCCCCATCTCCAAAATAGCACTGAGCGGACTGTGTGTGTGTGTGTGTGTGTGTGTGTGTGTGTGTGTGTGTGTGTGTGTGACTCCATCTGGTGTATATCTTACATCTGCACATACATCCCTGCCTGTATGCACGGTTCCCCGACGGTAAATCTCACAATTTGATCATAACTACAGGGTGTGTTTTTCAAATCTTATTTTCCTCTTTTGTCTTAATGTACTTCTCGTATAACATCCAAAGTAGTAGCTGCTTAAAACCCCCAGACCCTTTCATGATGCCATCGAACAACAGCGGTGGAGGAGCGTGGTTTAACCCACAGATCTTTTGAATAAGGAGTGTAGAGGCAAACAAGAAGTTGTGTCTCTTCAGGGAGTTTAGTGTTTTCTGTATTCAAGAGGTCATGAGCCGAGGTGGGAAGGACAAATACTTTGTTACTATACTTAAGTACATTTTTCTGGTATCAATACTTTACTCCACTACTTATTTTTAGTTTGACTTCTTACATTTTGAACCCAAATACCTGTACTTTCTACTTCTTACATGTTGAACCCAAATACCTGTACTTTCTACTTCTTACATGTTGAACCCAAATACCTGTACTTTCTACTTCTTACATGTTGAACACAAATACCTGTACTTTCTACTTCTTACATGTTGAACACAAATACCTGTACTTTCTACTTCTTACATGTTGAACTCAAATACCTGTACTTTCTACTTCTTACATGTTGAACTCAAATACCTGTACTTTCTACTTCTTACATGTTGAACACAAATAGCTGTACTTTCTACTTCTTACATGTTGAACTCAAATAGCTGTACTTTCTACTTCTTACATGTTGAAACACAAATAGCTGTACTTTCTACTTCTTACATGTTGAACAACAAAATAGCTGTACTTTCTACTTCTCACATGTTGAACTCAAATACCTGTACTTTCTACTTCTCACATGTTGAACTCAAAATACCTGTACTTTCTACTTCTCACATGTTGAACCCAAATACCTGTACTTTCTACTTCTTACATGTTGAACACAAATACCTGTACTTTTCTACTTCTTACATGTTGAACCCAAATACCTAGTACTTTCTACTTCTTACATGTTGAACTCAAATACCTGTACTTTCTACTTCTTACATGTTGAACTCAAATACCTGTAACTTTCTACTTCTTACATGTTGAACTCAAATACCTGTACTTTCTACTTCTTACATGTTGAACACAAATAGCTGTACTTTCTACTTCTTACATGTTGAACTCAAATACCTGTACTTTCTACTTCTCACATGTTGAACCCAAATACCTGTACTTTCTACTTCTTACATGTTGAACTCAAATACCTGTACTTTCTACTTCTTACATGTTGAACACAAATACCTGGTACTTTCTACTTCTTACATGTTGAACTCAAATACCTGTACTTTCTACTTCTTACATGTTGAACACAAATACCTGTACTTTCTACTTCTTACATGTTGAACACAAATACCTGTACTTTCTACTTCTTACATGTTGAACGTCAAATACCTGTACTTTCTACTCCTTACATGTTGAACTCAAATACCTGTACTTTCTACTTCTCACATGTTGAACACATAATACCTGTACTTTCTACTTCTTACATGTTGAACCCAAATACCTGTACTTTCTAACTTCTCACATGTTGAACCCAAATACCTGTACTTTCTACTTCTCACATGTTGAACCCAAATACCTGTACTTTCTACTTCTTACATGTTGAACCCAAATACCTGTACTTTCTACTTCTTACATGTTGAACTCAAATACCTGTACTTTCTACTTCTTACATGTTGAACACAAATACCTGTACTTTCTACTTCTTACATGTTGAACTCAAATACCTGTACTTTCTACTTCTTACATGTTGAACTCAAATACCTGTACTTTTCTACTTCTTACATGTTGAACACAAATACCTGTACTTTCTACTTCTTACATGTTGAACTCAAATACCTGTACTTTCTACTTCTTACATGTTGAACACAAATACCTGTACTTTCTACTTCTTACATGTTGAACACAAATACCTGTACTTTCTACTTCTTACATGTTGAACTCAAATACCTGTACTTTCTACTCCTTACATGTTGAACTCAAATACCTGTACTTTCTACTTCTCACATGTTGAACACAAATACCTGTACTTTCTACTTCTTACATGTTGAACCCAAATACCTGTACTTTCTACTTCTTACATGTTGAACTCAAATACCTGTACTTTCTACTCCTTACATGTTGAACTCAAATACCTGTACTTTCTACTTCTTACATGTTGAACTCAAATACCTGTACTTTCTACTCCTTACATGTTGAACTCAAATACCTGTACTTTCTACTTCTCACATGTTGAACCCAAATACCTGTACTTTCTACTTCTTACATGTTGAACACAAATACCTGTACTTTCTACTTCTTACATGTTGAACTCAAATACCTGTACTTTCTACTTCTTACATGTTGAACCCAAATACCTGTACTTTCTACTTCTTACATGTTGAACACAAATACCTGTACTTTCTACTACTTACATGTTGAACACAAATACCTGTACTTTCTACTTCTTACATTTTGAACCCAAATACCTGTACTTTCTACTTCTTACATGTTGAACACAAATACCTGTACTTTCTACTTCTTACATGTTGAACACAAATACCTGTACTTTCTACTTCTTACATGTTGAACCCAAATACCTGTACTTTCTACTTCTCTCATTTCCCAAACAGCTGGTTCCTTTAGTCTGAATGTGTGTTTGGTGGCGTGATCATTATTCTTTAGAGTCATTGCGTGCCTATTGATTTGAACACGATCCGTGTATCCATCATTTCCTGGTCTTCTCTAAAGAAGAGGGACCAATGGAAACGTTGTCATGTTGCCGTTGTTCAGCATGGAAACATTCATTAGCTAACAATGACATTATTGTTCTATTAATATAAAGGGAGGTCAGGTACTCTTTAAAACAGCTGCTAGTTCTGGGTACTTTTTACTGAAGTACATTTCAAAGCCTCTTTACTTTGACTTGAGTAAAGAAGTTTAGTCAGTACTTCTACTTGAGCAAAGGATGAGTGTACTCTGTATCTCTGTTCTCGTATAACCTCCAAAGTAGTAGCTGCCTTAAAACCCCCAGACCCTTTCATGATGCCATGGAAAACAACAGATCTTTTTAATAAGGAGTGTAGAGGCAAACAAGAAGTTGTGTCTCTTAGGGAGTTTAGTGTTTCCTGTAAGAGGTCACGAGGAATCTGCTGGGACGAGGCCAGCTCCATTTCTGGGGGATTCAGCGTAGAAAAGTGAGCCACAATATATCATCAGAATTAACTCCAACAGCCTCAGGCAGAGTGCTATTTGTGAGCAGAGATGTATTTAGGGGCCAAGAGTGCTCTGTCAAAGACTTTTTACCAGTGTGACCTTTCTCAGAAAATAAATACTCCGCTACCCGCTGGAAATCAATGACACACTCTGTCTTCAGTGCCGCAGTCTTCAGCCTTTTCTCTTTGCTTAACACTTTACAAGTCGTGACGAATTATGTTTCAAAAAACGCCGTGGAACAAAAGCAATATCTAGATGAAAACACAGCATGTAGACGCTCGGACAAATACACACACACACACACACACACACACACACTCAAACACACTCCGGCTGCAGAGAGTTATATGATTGGACTGGACAGCGAGTGTCAACCCATGGGGCAAATCAGCTGTGTTATGATGCATAATCGCTCGGCTGTCTGAAGTGTGTGTGTGTGTGTGTGTGTGTGTGTGTGTGTGTGTGTGTGTGTGTGTGTGTGTGTGTGTGTGTGTGTGTGTGTGTGTGTGTGTGTGTGACACTGCCAAACCCACAGGTAATTCCCTAGCTTTGCCCAGGGTGCATTGCATAGATTAGTGCCTGAGTGTTGGCCACATCTTGAGCTGAAGATGGAGAGGTGTGGTGCTGCCATGAGAGGCTGCCTGTGTGTGTGTGTGTGTGTGTGTGTGTGTGTGTGTGTGTGTGTGTGTGCGTGTGTGTGTGTGTGTGTGCGTGTGTGTGCATGTGTGTGTGCGTGTGTGCGTGCGTGTGTGTGTGCGTGTGTGCGTGTGTGTGTGTGTGTGCGTGTGTGTCCAATCTCATATCTGTAAGGGTGAATTCTCACCAAACTGTCATGCTTGTAAAGAAATGTGTAGGGAGGTGTGTGGCACAGTGGGTTGTGCGTTGGTGTTGGGAACAGGGGGTCACAGGTTCAAACCCCACTGCAGTCAGCATGTCGTTGTGTCGCTGAGACCCTTCACCCCAAATTGCTCCTGTGGGGATTTTCCCACTGCTTTGGATAAAAGCGTCTAACATGTAATGCAAAGAAATATTCAGTTTTATTTCAACTTTCTTTGGTGGCTTTGGCCGTCAGTCGTGATAACATTGTACTCGATATGTTCATGTCTTTGATCTGGGAACATCACAACAGAGCAACTAACCCTCAGTCCTGGATAAAGCGTATAGCTACTGTGAAACTGTACGCTTCTCTTCAAAGGAAGTGGTTGAGCTACTGCAACGCTAAACTCTTGGTGAACTTAAAAAAAGGCTCAACACGTGCGTTGTGTTGATTGAGGGATATACACAATCAAAGCAAAAGAGCTAATTGGATGCGATGTCAGGGATCTGTTTAATTAGATTGCTAACATAACAGAAGAGCACATATGAGGGTAAACAGAGAGCCTAGTGATGCAATAGATACTCGCTTATAGCAAGGACACAGAAATAAAATAGCATTTAGGCATGTTTTTTTGTGAAAGAAATAACACTATACTTACGTAACGTTTCATGATTTTGGAAGTAGGAAATGTAGTTAAGCTTGTGAGACAAGTTGTCGTGTTGCTGCTTAGGACAGGATATCAAAACGACTTTATTCGGAGTAAAAGGTGATAATAAATCTGTTCATAACCCCCCCATTGCCCTGATGATCGCCCACCTTTTTTCAGGAGAACTCACATGCAGAACTTGCACTGAAAACAACCCCATCCCAACTATTAGTGGAACTGAATGTACCGCAAGTGGGTCAAAGGTCATGGGCTGACTATTGTAAATATCCATTCTGCCTTTTATGCTATCATGAGAATCACCATGTTACGAAAACACAACTTTATAAACGGACTGAACCATTTGCTAAGTGGATATTTCCCCCTCGGCTTTTGGCTTATTTTTAGAAAGCCTCTCATGCAGAGCGACAAGGGATGTTTCTCAGGTTTGTGTTTATTACACAAAACCTGAGTCAACGGTGTGTTATGTACAGTAAACAGCAGACTGTTGGCACTCATCAACATCAACATGTGTCCCCTCTTCTTCATGTCTCTTCTACATCAACATGTGTCCCCTCTTCTCCATGTCTCTTCTACATCAACATGTGTCCCCTCTTCTTCATGTCTCTTATACATCAACATGTGTCCCCTCTTCTTCATGTCTCTTCTACATCAACATGTGTCCCCTCTTCTCCATGTCTCTTCTACATCAACATGTGTCCCCTCTTCTTCATGTCTCTTCTACATCAACATGTGTCCCCTCTTCTCCATGTCTCTTCTACATCAACACGTGTCCCCTCTTCTACATCAACATGTGTCCCCTCTGTGGAAAGAGACTCTGAAAGTTTCAGGAAGAAAGATTCTCTCTCTTTTTGATCCATTTCTATAAAAACCTGACTGAAAATGAGCTGATCAGATTTTTGGCCACTTTATGATGTCATAACGATGTGTTGTCTTGTGTAACCATTAGCCAATCAGCAACTAAATTCACCCCCCCCCCCCCTTATCACCTGCATCTCCTCTAGAGCACCATTGTGTTCTTTTTAACCAAATCTCTCTCAGAGGGGCGTGGGGAGGGGCTCCTTAGTTTCATCTAAACCAGGGGGGTCAAACTGAAATACACTGTGGGCCAAATAAAAAAATGGGTACTAGTCGAGGGCCGGACTGGTTCAATGTTTATTGCAGAACTTATTGAAATGAACTTATTGCACATATTAAACCTGGAACTAACAAAGCTTCAATTATTGCCTATAAAAACAACATTAAACATTAAATAATCAGATGCATTCATTTCTTATGGCTCTATCTGCAGCTTTTCCAGAGTCATTTCTTATGAGTACATTTTCCCACAGGCCAACAACAGCTTCAACAAAACTATTTCCCTCACAGAGAAAACCAAACATGCCCTGTTGTCGTGAGAGAGAAAGTGCAGAAGGAAACATCCATTGAACTCAGTGTGCTGCTCTGTGATGCTAGCTCAGATACTTGGCATCTCATCTTGGGTGCAAGGTCATCAATGTTTGGGCTCAGGCTCTGAGCTGAGGAGACCCTCAGGATGGAGTGAAGGTGTGCGTGCAATATACCGGAGGGTCAGATCTAATAGGAATTACAAATTATCCTGCGGGCCGAAATTAAATCCACCAAGGGCCTGATTTGGCCCCCGGGCCTTGAGTTTGACACATGTGGGCTAAAGTAACAGACAGAGAATCAGCACTTTCGAAACCGGGCTGAAACAGAGGGGATTATGGGTAATGCAATGATCAGTTCGGTGTTTCAGCCAATCAGAGACAGGTTCTGGATATATCTGAGACCTGTGATATATTGATGAAAAACAGTATAATAGGGGACCTTTACATATAGAAATGTGTGTGTGTGTGCGTGTGTGTGCGTGTGTGTGTGTGTGTGTGTTAATAAGGAAGCAAACAGTTCACATTAGTTCACATTAGCCCAGACTGACCCAACAAGAGGAATAATAGCAGAACGACGCACAGGCCTCGAGGGGAATCCACGAATAGAAACTCTCTCAGACGAGAGAAAGAGAAGGGCTGTCTGTGTTTGTCACCCACGTGTGTGTGTGTGTGTGTGTGTGTGTGTGCGTGTGTGTGTGAACTAGCATTACTATACTTGTGGGGACCTAAATCTGTTTACATAGTCACGTGTGGGGACTCGCCTCCCTTATGGGGACAAATTGGAGGTCCCCATAAGGGGCATCATTAATTTTAGGGTGAAGACTAGTTTTTTTTCTCCATACTTTACCCTTGCTGATGTGTCTGCATGTCAGACGCTTCTCCCTGAGCTCTTTGTTGTTTCTACAGCTCAGGCGGTCTTATCTAACCAGGTCTCCTGAGAAAAAAGACGGAGAGAGAAAGAAGTGGAGCAGAGAGAATGAGGACTTTAGAGAGCATGCGAGGGAAGAGGAGGAACCGAAAGTCATATCAATAGCGCTTCAAAAACACCCAGCCTAATGACTCACGACGTCTACCCTGAGTCTTAAGATATGGTTTTTATTCATAGTGAAAAAGCTCCACAATCGAGCCAGTGTGGCAGAATTTGCTTTAATGACACGTGCTCTTTTCTCTCGACATATTGCTGCTTGTTTGTAGACATTTCCTGGAACTGTTTTTATAGCAAGTGGAAGCAGGCTCATAAGCGAAATTATCCGAGTTACTCAGACATTTTTTAAAGAGGGGGAATTCTAGCTCATTAAAAGAAAAGCTGCGTATGCAAAAATGGCCAGGTCGCACAAAGGTGACATCGAAGCCAGAGCTTTACTGTTAACTCTATATTAGACCCTTAAATCTAATGTAAATCACATCACATGTCACTTGTTAGACGCTTTTATCCAAAGTGACTTACATACTCAATACTGTGGAAAATCCCCACAGGAGCACTTTGGGGTGAAGTGTCTCAGGGACACAACGACATGCTGACTGCAGTGGGGTTTGAACCATAGACTGTATATATAAATGGACGTAGGGTCCGTGACGTCACCCATAGGATTCTGCAGAGTTGCCGTGAAGCCCTTAGTAGGCGGAGTCGGCCACTAACGGCTCGACTGTGACGTCAGAGTCTAATCCCGCCTGCTCCAAATAAGGGCAAAGAGGCGGGACAGGGACCTGCTGCCAACGAGCGTGACGTTCCAGACCTAGCTCAGGCTAAGAAGCTAAGCTAACATGCTCTCAGTATTAAGCTAACAACCTATGCTAACAACACAGTCTATGCTAACAACCCAGCTTGCGGTCACTGCTCCTCGTTCCCGGCATATCCTGAAGGTAAGATACCCTGTAACTTTACAAAACGTGTCCTTTTGATTTAAATGTTCTTGAACCTTCACTATACAATCTTTTTTTAAGTGCTTCACCATTTTTCAAATATAAATGTCATTTGTAACTAAACTTTGTAAACTAGCAGAGATATGGCCAGTGTTGCGTGAATTAAATGTAATGAATGAAATATGACTGTAGAAAAAGAAAGGTGCTTTTATATTGATTTAACCATTTTTATTTCTTTCAGCATTAAGAAAAAATAAGATGGCAGCCTCCTCCACGCCAAACTGCACAACCTGTAAGTTGATGGTCCTGGCTTACTTTACATGACTTCAGATGGTTGACATTACACACAAACATACTATACATATATGTATATATATATACATATATGTATATATATATGTGTGCACAATTGTAGATAAACAGCACACAGTATATAAATATATATATATATAAAATGTGTGCTGTGAATCTGTTTTTTGAGGTTTTGCTCTCTTGTTACTTTTAACCATACAGGTGTGATTTCATAGTTATTTTGTGTTATTGTCAAAGGAACAAAATGAGCAACCCTTTATACTTAATTTGATATGCCTCATTATCTGAAGCATGTGTTACTCTCATTTATTTTCCTCCCATAGCGACTGTATGGATAATCGGAGACAGCTATGTCCGGCGTGGAGCCCAGAGAGCTACAGAGACCATCGGCAGCAACCTTGGCCTCGACCTGAGGGTGTGCTGGTTCGGTTGGGGTGGACTGCGCTGGAGAGGTGTCCTCCCTTTCTTTTCCTACTCCCTGCGAGGAAGAGCAGTCCCGGATATCCTCCTCATCCACTGTGGCGGCAATGACTTGGGGGATGTGCCCAGTGTTCAGTTGCTGAACCAGATGAAGGAGGACCTGCACCAGCTTCACCATCGGCACCCTGGCATGAAGATCATGCTCTCCCAGATCAACCAGAGGCGCCGGTGGAGGGCTGGTGCAAATCCTGTCAAAATTGACAAGGCCAGGAAGTTTGTGAACAGTGTTATGGCTACTTTTGTTCATAGCCTAAATGGTGTCATTGTTGACCACTCCAACATTAGACTTGACAGTCCTGGGCTTTTTTTGCGAGATAGAGTTAATTTCACCCCTAGGGGAAATTATATATTTTTTAAAGTCACTAGCCAATTGCCTGAAAGACCATCTCCAAAGACTGTGAACTGCTAAAATGTCAGTATCACTGTTTTTGGATTTGGCCTTTAGAGTATGTATTCTAAGGCCCTTGCTAAGCCCAGACTGTCATGGCTAATGTTGAGTTGGATATTACATCTGTAGCCATAACACTGTTAACATGGCTGCTCTTCCTCTTCCCCACATCCCACCCCCCCCTCTTCCCCCAATGGACTCTGTAGCTCTCCAGGCCCATGCTGGGCATGGCTGTCTGTCAAACCTTGTATTTTGTATTTGTTATGATGTTTTTTGTTATTTTATTTGTTAAAATAATTCTGTATTTATGTAAATATTGAAAATAAATTACATTCATATTTTCACTTCTTTTGTCTACTGCAGTGCTTCTCAAAGTGTGGTCCGCGGACCACTGGTGGTCCGTGAGCTCCCCCTAGTGGTCCGTGAGTATATTGGTAACATTTCATATTTGAAATAAATAAATATATTTAAGTTTTCCGCACCCTCGCGGGAATATCTCCGCAATGGAGCGAGGTTAAGTTTCACTTTCGATTGCATGAAATAGCCCAGCGCAACACCTTCATCACACATGTTGCCACTTGTTTGTACCATTTTCAGGCGATTTGTAATCTGTTCTAGAAAAACAATGTGTTTCTTTATATTTGTGGAGTTAGGTGGTCCTTGGTATGAAAAAGTTTGAGAAACACTGGTCTACTGCTTACTGAAAATGTTAGCTGTCACATCCAAATGGGACGATCAAATGAAAGGATAAGCTAACCATACAATACAGAAAACATTACACATTAAGGCTCAAATCTTTTCCCAAGCCGTAGCAGTCTGCAAAGAGTCCCAAGTTTAAAAACACAAAATCTTGACAATGAATACTACGCTGTCATTTATCAGTGACAATGCAAACAAGAAGGTCTCCCCTAATCCCATGTATTTTGGCATCAAATATGTCATAAGCATTCCATAGAATGTAATTATGAAGTGCAATACCCACAATCCCTGCAGGGTCGTAACGTCACAGAAGAGAATACCTTTTAGAGAGTTTTGTTCAGTTTGCAGATAAATATTTGTTTTACAATAGAAACATTTGTCTCCATAAATGTTCCCACATGTTGTGAGCATCAACTTTAAATCTTTAGTCAACAAATAAACATCTTAATTTCCTTCATGACAACATTTTGTTTATAACACCACTACATTAACAATAAGCATAGGAAAATGATAAATGTCAACATTTAAGATTGTGCTTTTACTCTTTATTTAATCAGATCTATTTCACATTGAAAATGTGATAAATACACACATTGAAAGTTACATCTTGCATTTTATGAAAAGTAAAGGTTTCGAATCATTTTATACACTAGAAAATAAATTAAAGATGTGCAACAACTGTATCAGTAATTAAAATGATATAACTTATGTTCAGGGTTGGGAGGGCTACTTGCCAAAAACACAACCAGTAACTTAATGTGAGTATCAAGATATCAAAGTAATGTAACCTGATCACTTTATTTTTCTTTTGGATTACCTCAATATCAAATGCAATGCAAATAAACACAGGAGAGAAGAAATATTAATATGATTTTTTTACTTAAATGTATAATATAATACCATAAAGCAGATTCAGGCAGTAGGTGTATAGATTCACGATGAAAGTATTCGCCTACAGAACAGAACGGCTTCCAGAGAAGAGATACCATTTGATCATTTTACAACAAACAGCTCTTTTTAGGTTTTGAATAAGATTGTAATCCTGAGTTTCCCTATTATTAAAAAAAGTCAAACTAATCCGATTACATATTTTCCTATGTAACTAAGGATTACACTTTCCTTTGTTTCTATACGATCTTGATTCGTGTTAGATGTAATCCATTACTGCCTAAGCCAATAAAAGTCATAACTTTTGGAAAATTGTCTCAAGTTATAAATGATGCCTTCAATCTCTTTCACGTGGAGAAGACATCACATTGGCCGAGGCGTTGCGACTTCCCTCAAGCGTCCTACATGAAAGAAAGATCACATGTTAAAAATGTGTGCACAAACTATTCAGTATGACCCGTCTTAGTTTAAAGCCCAAGTATAAGAGTGAACAGAGGCGGAGTCTGCCTGTTTTCCAATATGTTTTGTTTGTTGGCTGCTGCTACCCAAACCAACATCCTCACAAGCATTGACTGTTGGAATGTCATTATGCTCCACATGTGGAACAACAAAGGCTTCTTCAGGTGTGTCTTGTATCATAATGATATTGCTCTGATCAGCAGCAAGACTGTTTTCACCACTACCATGGTCTACATCTGCAACCTCCTCATTGCTATTAACAGTGGAACTAGGACTGTCACTTACCTCGTCATTGCTACTCACCCTGCTTCTCCTTCTAGGCTGTTGTTCTTTGGTGAAATAGAAAATGGTGGGCACTGCAGTGTTTTTCAGGCATCTCCTTCCCTAATAAAAATAATAAACAAAAACACATAAAATAACTTTTTGAGGTCTGTAGATATTCAACTTTCTTTTGAATAATGTTGTTTTAAATTTAAGAGTGCATTATAAAAGACAATAGAGGGCCAACATGTTAACTATGAGTTAATCCATTCAACAATTACGTGTTTCCAAGATTCAGATTCAAAGGATTTATGTCATAGCACATAGGCTACAGTGTGGGAATGGCAATGCAAATCTTCTGTCCCGAGCTCCTCCAACGATGCAACATAGTTATATAAGACATAAAACAATAAAAGAAATTCAAAATTAAATTAAGAATAATAAATGAGTGCAGGCAGAAATCTATATACACGTAAATATAATAAGACATATGCAAGAACAGAATGTAAAGATAAATATTGTATAGTAAAATGAAATTAAATCCTTTTTTTTTTACAGTGATAGCTGTTAAGATAAATAAGTTATAAGATGACAACAGATGAATGAATGTTGCTATTAAAATAATGTAAAAAAAAGGTAATACAATTCATCTGTTTTTAACATAGAGTATGTGGGGGGAAATGGCAATTCTCTATCTATGATAAAGAGTCTTTGCATACATTCAAGAGAAATGTGATGGTTTGCAAAACAATTCGATTTCTATGTTTCTATACTTAACTGGCAAAATCTTAATTTGGCCTTTAATCAAAAGAACATTACTATCACTGATGTGCAAGCTGTGCCATAACAATTATTTAGCATTGTATGATGTATAACATGTATTTAATTAGTAACAACAATTTACACTCACAAATGGAACCAAGTTATTTAAAAAAAAAAAGGATCTGTACCCATGAGTCCGTGCTGAAGTGATGACTCTCAAAGTGTTCACTGCACAGGCGAGAAGAAACGTTGGGGGTCCATTTATTCCTCCGGATGTTCAGCACCCACTGGTCCAGCCTGTCTGGATCACCTAAAGGAAACCTTTAATAAAAAATACATGAAAACCGACCCAAAGACAACAGGAGGGTTAATGCCATATTCACTTAATAACGCATGAACAACTTTTACAAATATTTCTATATAGTCTGTGTTGGTAAATGTAATCTAGGTTGCACATTTCCTGCTGAAATACATGCATGGGCCTACCAAGTTACTGCGTGGCACTTTGGTTTTGATAAAACAGTGTAGTTCCACTATATAAACGTTACATTCATAATCAAACGAGACAATCTGCAAGATCAATAGCTATTTGTTGTTATTCTTAATGCTTGTCATTCACACGTTAAGAAAATAAAATAAGTACCGATACATAGCAGAACAATTGTGGCGATGTTCAGCTTAATAAGCTTTGTTCAACATCATTTCTTTAGCTAATACTATAGAAGGCTGCAGGCGAACCGAGTCCGCGTTTAGCTGCATTCCTTGATCTCCAGTTATAACGCCGGGCTCCGCCGCTGGCCGAAGCTAACGGAGCCGCAAAGGGCTAGCTACGGCTCCGGTTAGCTTCGGCGGCGGACTCCGGCGGCCCCACTGGGATAATTGGGTCCCCTTTTAACATTTGCTCCCATTTAGCATTATGGGCGTCATAGCCATATACTATAAAAGTCTTACCCAAGGCTGAATCATAAACTAAACTGTATATATACACATGTATAAAGGGTTACGTCCTTAGCTGGCTAATAAGCTACATAACAAGCTAAGCTAACAAGCACACAAACACGGTCTGCTAACGGGGTTAACATGTATAATATTATCATTTTAGACTTCTTGGAAGTTCTGTTAGTACATTCAAGCGCACAGCACGACATTTTAATTGTCTGGTATTTGTAACAATATTCCCTAAAAGGCACAATCACCACGAACACGGCTAAAGCTAAAGGGTCAAGTACAGTACTATGACTAACTAACGTTGTAGCCTCTATGGTTGTAGCCTAGCAGAGTGGACAAGTTGCTGTTAGCTGACAGTGAGGCATGTACGTGTCCATCAAAGTGACCACGCCCTAATTTATGCAAAAACTTTAAGACCTAATATAAATAAAAGGGTCGTGTTAGAAAACAATTCACTCACAGATCCATAATCATGAAGGTGGAATCTAACTATATCGATAATAAAAATGTATGGAGCCAGGGGTAGAAACATGTTTTTTTCTGCTGTAAAGTTGGGCATTTTAACATGGGGGTCTATGGAAATTGCTCCTTTCTGCAGCCATCGCCTATCGGCCAATATATGAACTGCAGTGTGTGGCACTTCCGTATTGGCGTCCCGGCTCTTCCCCAGAGTTTGCCGCTTGGTTTGAACCCGTGAGCCCTTGATCCGAACACCAACACTCTATCCACTCCGCCACATGCCTCCTAAATGCCATTAACAAATCATCTATATATATAGATGAATATGCCATGCTATGCTAATTGTGATCTGATTGGCTACATGTAAATATATTTAATTTGACTACAAATATGTTTATATGTTCATTTCATTAATTTGTTATTTGAACCTGTTCAGCCCTGAGCCTGTTTTTCAGGCTTCAGGCTCGAAAATGACATTCCCAGAACAAATGACTATAACTTCACTTCTAAAAGGGGTAAATTAATAATCTTTTTTCTCAAAGCAAGGATAAACCTGTGAGTTGGATGTAGAAGAGTCTGTATCAATATAGATGTTTTTATTTTAAAGTAAATTCAGATTGAACATAGTAAACATTTTTAAATTATAGTGTCAGTCCAAAAGAAAAAACATGACTTATAGTGAAAACCAGCCTTGAATGATGGGATAGTAGCACATCCCCCACTCCCCCCGTTGACAATTTACTAGCGGTACCGAAGTGGGCCGGTCGAGAGTCCCGGGCTGATTTTTAGTCCCAGTCCACCACTGGCTACATGACCGTATTATCGCCCATATAGACGCACCTAATTCCTAAACTTCTAACAGATACAACATAAACCGATCCGTCAGCCTCATATGAGCTCTCAGACACGTTCAAAATTAAACTGTCATCGCTGCCTGAGCTTGCTGCTGTGTGCGCCATCGTGTTTACATGCAGATGCTGGGATCCTGAACGGTGCCCGCAATTAAGTCACACATTTGGCGGGATTTGAAGAATCCCCGAGAAGATCCAGAATATGGTCAACATTGATGGGCAGATTAATGGTTATCAAAGTACAAATATCCCAAATCAGTTCAGTAACGGTTTTCAAGGGGACAATATTTACTCAAATTGATGGGTTTGGATGACGGGGGAAACTCGTGTGTGTCACAGGCTCTTTAAAGTAGGTGCTAGAAATCCCTCTGATGATACAGCGCCTTGTAGCATCATCCATATGCATTGTGCCAAATTGACTGTATATCGCTCAACTATCAAGGAAGAAAGTAATTGCTGCTGTGATCGAGTTCATATGTCGCCTTCTCACTGATTATTTCAGCATCGCGCCAACACCTGCACAGCCTCTTCGGGTTTTTTGTCCTGTACTACTAGATGTGTCTGGATGTCACATTTAAATATCCCGTTATTTAAAGAACGATTGCATCTCAAACGACTGAAAAAAGGACGCGTGTATGCGTGTGTGTGTGTGTGTGTGTGCGTGAGGACAGTGGATGCACTGCAGCAGTAATTAGACAGTTATTGTCACGATTATCATGTCATGTCAAATTTCTATGTCTAGGTTTGGGTGTTTTTGCTGTTCTCTCTGTCATGTTTTCCTCCTGGGTTATTGTCTGGTCCTTTTCCCTGTGTTTTTCCTCCTGTCGTTAGTTTCCCTGGTGTGTCTAGTTGTCTGATTGTGTTCACCTGTGGCCCTTGTGTTTCTACTCCCCTGCCCGGCTGTTTCTCGTCTTGTGATTACCCCTCCCTGTATTTAGTCTTGTCTCTTCCTGTGTTCAGTGTTGGTGCTCCTTTTGTTTGTGACCTAGTTCACCGTAGAGTGTTTTGTCTGTCCAAGTATAATTAAGTCCTTGAAATAAAGGTGTTATCAAGTGCTATCTGCGTTTGGGTCCTACCTGCCTCATGCTGCGTAACAGAAAGCACCAACCAAGAAATGGGCCCAGCAGATCCGTTCGAGCTTGAGTTATTGAATTTTTCCTTTTTTTTGGCTAACTGCTCGGATCGATTGAAGAGAGCACCCGGAGTTCAGCAGCGAGAGGCTGTGTTGTCGGAGGCGCGCCAGATGACTAGAGAGAAACCAGGTTTGGTGAAGTTCTTACCTGGCTGGATTTCAAAGATCCTCCCGGTGTGTGATTCCCGGCCTGCTAGCCCCAGGCATGCTAGCTCCCTATCTCCCAATTCCCAACCTGGTACCATACGCCTCGCTGGGTTCCGTCTGAAGTCAACCCATGCTTCTGCCCCAGTTCCTGCTCCTGTCCAGGAGTCGTATTCTGGAACTCGTCTGGCTTATGGAGGTCCACGGAGTATTCAGGCGGCTGCTAAGAGAAGGAGTCGCAAGGCCAAGCTAGCAGCCCGAGCCCCAAGAGCCATGGCTCCAGCCCCAGTACAGGCCCCAGCAGCCATGGCTCCATGCTCCAGTATCGGCCCACACACAGACCCGGCGGCAGACATACATCTCTGGGCGGGCATTTGATTTACCAGGGCGGGCCAACCACGACACTTGCATTTCCCGGGAAATCTGAATTGTCAACAGGGGGGGGGCTGTTAGATGCTCGCGATTTGTCAACGGGGGGGAGCCGCTCGTGAATTGTTGAAAGAGAGGGGTTTTACGTTGCCATAAGGCTGTTGACAGTCTTATGTAGCCTATCCATTGGTTGGTTTTGTGGCACATTTGTAACGCTGTGCCAACTTGGGCAAGCACGCAGGCAAACTTGAGCGCACACAGGGTGGAGAGGTGGAGTGAGGTTGAGTGATGGAGAGAAAGGGAGAGATTGAGCGAGGCAGAGAGCCTGTGCAGCGGTCTGCTTGCGCACAGAGCAGGAGTTTGTGAGAGAGCCGGCTTGAGAGTAAATTTCTCTTCAAAATATAATTGATTGCCAGCTGACTTGCTTGCTCGTTGGTAACGTAGGCCTAACTGGTTTCTTCTAATGTGCTGCATCTGCGCTGAGTTGCCATATTCCTTTCGTGAACCACTAGCAAGAGTAAACTAACTGACAGGCTGCTGTGCGCATCTCACTCAAAAACCCACACGACTCAACCCAGCGAAAAACCAGTCTTGCGCGCAGCCTTTCATTCAGAATTTCATAGCAAAATAAAAAAATAATATTAAAACTAATACAAAAATAAATATTAGGACAAAGCCCTACAAATAAAAATAATAAAACAATACAAATGTGGTATTCAGCCCTGATTAAAACAGCGGGCCCAAATCCTGGATGGGCGGGCCCAAATCCTGGATGGGCGGGCCCAAATCCTGGATGGGCGGGCCCGGCCCCATGGGGCCCGCCCATGACGCCGGGTCTGCCCACACAGCCATGGTTTCGTGCTCCAGTACCATCCCACACAGCCATGGTCCCGTGTTCCGGTTCCGTGCCCAGCAGCCATGGTTCCAGCTACGGAACCGGCCCACACAGCCATGGTTCCGGCCCCAGCAGCCATGGTTCTGGCTCCAGTACCGGCCCCAGTACCCATGGTCCCGACTCAAGTTTCGGCTCCAGGACTGGCTTACCGGCCAACGCCAGCTCCCCGAGTCCTGTCGGCGTACCGGCCAACTCCAGCTCCTAGTCTCCAGTTGGCTGTTCAGCCAACGCCAGCTCCCCGAGTCCTGTCAGCATACCGGCCGACTCCAGCTCCTAGTCTCCAGTTGGCTGTTCAGCCGACGCCAGCTCCCCGAGTCCTGTCGGCGTACCGGCAGACTCCAGCACCTTGTCTCCTGCTGGCCCTCCAGCCGACGCCGGCTCCCCGTGTCCTGTCGGCGTACCGACCGACACAAGTTCCTTCTCAAGACCCTTCTCAAGACCCATCTCAAGTCCCTTCTCGACTTCCCTCTCAAGTCCCCTCTCAAGTCCCCTCTCAAGTCCCCTCTCAAGTTCCTACCCGAGTCCCCTCTCAAGTTTCCTCTCAGGTCCCCTTTCAAGTCTCTTCTCGAGTCTCGTCTCAAGTTCCCGCTCATGTCTCCTCTCGAGTTCCCTCTCAGGTCCACTCTCGAGTCTCTTCTCGAGTTCCCTCTCAGGTCCACTCTCGAGTCTCTTCTCGAGTCCCCTCTCAAGTCTCCTCTCGAGTTCCCTCTCAGGTCCCCTCTCGAGTCTCTTCTCGAGTCCCCTCTCAAGTCCCCTCTCGAGTTCCCTCTCAGGTCCCCTCTCAAGTCTCTTCTCGAGTCCCCTCTCGGGTCCCCTCTCGAGTCCCCTCTCAAGTTTCCTCTCGAGTTCCCTCTCAAGTCACCGCTCGAGTTCCCTCTCAAGTCTCCTCTCGAGTTACCTCTCAAATTCCCTCTCGAGTCACCTCTCGAGTTCCCTCTCGAGTCACCTCTCGAGTCTCCTCTCGAGTTCCCTCTCAAGCCCTCTCTCGAGTCCCCTCTCGAGTTCCCTATCGAGTCCCCTCTCAAGTCACCTCTCGAGTCTCCGATCAAGTTCCCTCTCGAGATTCCTCTCAAGTCACCTCTCAAGTCAACTCTCGAGTTTCCTCTCGAGTTCCCTCTCAAGCCCTCTCTCGAGTTCCCACTCAAGTCCCTACCCAAGTGTCGTTGGAGGTTCCGCTGGGGGTCCTGCCAACTCTATGTCCTGTCCCGTTGGAGGCCCTGCCGACTACTCTCCTGCCGGGGGTCCTGCCAACCCTGTGTCCTGTCCCGTTGGAGGCCCCGCCGACTACTCTTCTGCCGGGGGTCCTGCCAACCCTGTGTCCTGTCCCGTTGGAGGCCCCGCCGACTACTCTTCTGCCGGGGGTCCTGCCAACCCTGTGTCCTGTGCCGTTGGAGGCCCCGCCGACTACTCTTCTGCCGGGGGTCCTGCCAGCCCTGTGTCCTGTGCCGTTGGAGGTCCCGCCGACTACTCTTCTGCTGGGGGTCCTGCCAGTCCTATGTCCTGTGCCGTTGGAGGTCGCGCCGACTACTCTTCTGCCGGGGGTCCTGCCAACCCTATGTCCTGTGCCGTGGAGGTCCCGCCAACTGCTCTCCTGCTGGGGGTCCTGCCGGCCCTGTGTCCTGTCCCGTTGGGGGTCCCCGCCGACTACTCTTCCACTGGGGGTCCTGCCAACCCCTATGTCCTGTGCCGTTGGAGGTCCCGCCGACTACTCTTCCGCTGGGGCCCTGCCAACTCCATGTCCTGTGCCGTTGGAGGTTCCGCCGACTGCTCTCCTGCCGGGGGTCTTGCCGGCCCTGTGTCCTCTTCCGTGCGGAATCTTGCCGACACCTGTCCCACCGGCTCCGGATCCTGTCCCGGTCGACACCGGCTTCTGCCCGGCCTCCGGAGCTGTCCGGTCTTCGCGCTCGAGCCCGGTCCCCTGAGTTCGCCCGCTGTGGTCTTCGCCCCTCCTCGAACTCTGCCTTGCCCCCGGGCCGTCCGCCCGAGATCCCCTCCTCGAACTCTGTCTTGCCCCCGGGCCGTCCGCCCGAGACCCCCTCCTCGAACTCTGCCTTGCCCCCGGGCCGTCCGCCCGAGACCTCCTCCTCGAACTCTGCCTTGCCCTCGGGCCGTCCGCCCGAGACCCCCTCCTCGAACTCTGCCTTGCCCCCGGGCCGTCCGCCCGAGACCCCCTCTTCGAACTCTGCCTTGCCCTGGGCTGTCAGCCAAGGCCCGTCCTCCGGACCCCCTCCACCCACCCTGCTGGACGTTGTGGGATTTTTGTTTTGGTGTTTAGGGACGTCTAGAATCCGTCCCTTGAGGAGGGGGTTCTGTCACGATTCTCATGTCATGTCACATTTCTATGTCTAGGTTTTTTTTTTTTTTGCTGTTCTCTCTGTCATGTTTTCCTCCTGGGTTATTGTCTGGTCCTTTTCCCCTGTGTTTTCCTCCTGTCGTTAGTTTCCCTGGTGTGTCTAGTTATCTGATTGTGTTCACCTGTGGCCCTTGTGTTTCTACTCCCCTGCCCGGCTGTTTCTCGTCTTGTGATTACCCCTCCCTGTATTTAGTCTTGTCTCTTCCTGTGTTTCAGTGTTGGTGCTCCTTTTGTTTGTGACCTAGTTCACCGTAGAGTGTTTTGTCTGTCCAAGTATAATTAAGTCCTTGAAATAAGGTGTTTATCAAGTGCTATCTGCGTTTGGGTCCTACCTGCCTCACTCTTTGTATCAGATATCACATGCAGACACTTTGAATATCCGCATGGTCCCTCCACTTGGTGCTGCATGCACATTTCTATTTAATGCCACACTACTTTACCAATGTGTTGCCACAGCATCACATTACTGGAGCGTGATGTTCCTGCTCCGGGCCAAACTCTCTGACTCCCTGTGTGTGTGTGTGTGTGTGTGTGTGTGTACTCTTTTCAAACTGCTGAGTACAAGCAGGGAGTGAGTTCACACTGGGTTAGCTCTGAGTTGGCTAAACAACAGATAGCAGAGATAACAGTGTCTGTGCTTGTACTAGGTGTGCGTGTGTAGGTGTGTGTGTGTGTGTGTGAGCGTGCATGTGTGTGAGCAGTGCCTGTGTGTGTGTGTGTGTGTGTGTGTGTGTGGTTGATTTCAGCAGCAACAGGGGAAAACACTGATAAGGTTTATTTTTCAGGTTCTGCAGTTTTAACGGTGATGACGGTTAGATGCTAACGAACACAAAAGATGTTTATTGACCTTTGCTGTGAAACCATGTTTACAGAAAGCAAAGGGAGAAGGGAAGAAGGGAAGAAGGGAAGAAGACGAAGGAGAGAAGGATCAGAGTTGCAATGACGTCAGTAAAAAAAGGAAGGATTGGGAAGTTGGGAAAAAGTGAATACAGGAAGAAAGTGAGAATGGGTGCAAAGGGAAGGGAGGAGAAGGAGAACATGGGAAAAGTACATATCATGTCATGTGGTGACAAGGGAGGTGTGTGGCGCAGTGGACTAGTGCGTTGGTGGTTGGATCAGGGGGTCACAGGTTCAAACCCCACTGCAGTCAGCATGTCGTTGTGTCCCTGAGACACTTCACCCCAAATGGCTCCTGTGGGGATTGCCCTGTCTGTTTGGATAAAAGCGTCTAACATGTAGTGTAATAATAATAATGCATTACATTTTTTATTAGAGCGCTTTTACAGGTGCTCAAAGCGCTTTACACATTACACATATTAGACATGTAAGATTCATTACTGTGGACATTACCCACAGGAGCAATAATGTAGTAATGCAGCAATGTCATGTGGAAGGACATCAAAAGCAGTGTTTCCGCCCAGGGGGGCGTCTTGCCGTCATTTGACGCCCTTATTCAGCTCGGGACGCCCTGAACGCGAGCAGAGGGCGTCCAAAAAAATAAATAATTCGAGAGAATATCGAGAGTTTTTATCGCTTGAAATTTTGAAAGGAAAAAGGACACGGACATCCCTCTGTTGGAGAGGCAAAGGAGTCTGGTGGGATTGTTTTCTGAGTATTGAAGACCGTTTCCCCGACATCGAAGGTGCCTGCTACAGGACAACACGGAACGTGCGCGATTTGGATGCGATGAGCGGGTGGGGGGGGCTGCTTGTAGAGCACGATCGTGACCTGCGAGCGCCGGAGCCTCGCAGCGGCGAAACTGAGGCTCCGTGGTAAACTGTGGTAACATGAAGAGCCGTTTGGGAGCCGAAACAGCCGGCGCTTTAAGAGAGCCGAGCCAAATGATCCGGCTCACTAACGTACTAAGACAGTATCTATAAGGGACGGCTCAAGTCAAGATTCAAGTCCAACCCCCCCCCCCCCACCGCTCTCGGGGTGGACGCCCTCTCTGCCCTGGTCTGGCGGAAACACTGATCAAAAGTGAAGAAATGAAAACAGGCAACATGAGAAAAGTATGAGCAATGTAAGGAGTGCAACAGGGGTATACAGATGACTGGGAGGAAAGGAATTAACAAGTAAAGTAGGAAGAGTGGAAAGCAAAGGAAGAATAAGTCAACAGGAAAAACATCCTCAGCTCCTTCTCAGATCCTTCCTCTTTTCTTCCTCCCACCAGCTGCAGCCTAACCCATTGGGAGGGAGGAAGCCATCATCTTCACTTTCCCCTCATCCCTCCTTCTTCTCTTTCCTGCATCTTTTCTCCCCAGATGTAAGCCCATCAAGAGGACACTTCACTCCCTCTTTTGGTGGGAGGGAAGGTGAATCTATAAAAGATTCTCCGTCCCCCAGCCGATGGATTGATGTCAAAGAGTTTAACTCACAAAGGGCCTGAATAAGCGGCTCCGTGGCCTGCTGTGTGTGCAGAGAAGCATGCGGATCTTTAACAGGACTCCATTGATGTTGCTTGTTTACCTGAGAAATAAGATGCTAATAAGATGCTAATCCCCTTGATGTGCACCAAACGGAGAGGAGGTGATATCTGTGGGGGGCGGACCTCCTGTCTGTCACCTCAAAACAACACAACAAAGCTATCTCTGTGCCACAACGTCAACAAAATGCCAAAAGATTCTCCTGTAAAAACCACCAGGATATCAGACAGCCAACATGTAACAAAACAAACTGTTAAACCATCTTACTGACATTTTAATTAAGGCACCGGTACTACTTTAAAGGTATCCTATTATGCTATGTTTCAGCATATACTTTGGGTCTCAGATTACTAGAAATATATTTAAAAAAAGGATTTCTGTTGTGTTAATTAAGGGTCTGTTATTCAAAGTGATGGCAGTTTATGACTTATTTTGTCATTTAGGTTTAATGTTGATTGGCAATTTAGTTTTAAATCTGTAGGAGCTTCTCCCTATTGGCTTTCAAGGGTAGCTGAAATTGTACTTTATGTCTTTGTCACCTTCACACACACGTATAGCGCACACACACACACACACACACACACACTCATCTCCATGTGTGAAAGTGGGCAAAGAGAAGGCTTGAGCCTCCACCAAATCCCTAAAAGCTGTCATTGACTTCAAACACAGCGGATTCTTCTCAGTGGAGAGCCTTTACTTTCCTATAGGATCCTTTTGATATGGCCTCTGTAGTCCAGAAGGTAAACCAGGGCTCGTTCAGAATCTAAGGGTCGACTTCATAAACAGGCTCTGAAGCCGTCACAAGTGCTGCTTTATTTACTCTGACAGCAGCTTCTATAGAAAGAAGATATATATTAGTGAATGTGGATTATTCATATGGCAGAGGGGACACACTGGCGTTCACACACTGCAAACATGTTAAATCTTGCCAAGTATATTTGTCTAATTTCCAGTCAGAACATGTCGTTACACTTGATATAAACCTAATACTTAAAGGTCACCTATCATGCTAATTTTAGGCAATAGGTCTCAGATATAGAAATATATATATTAAGCATCTTTCATTCTAACGCCGTTCCAGGGCCGGTTCGGAGCTGGAGCCTGAAAAGCACCGGTTTTTCCTGTTCACACCGCAGCGGAATCCGGTTCGTTTCAAGCACCAAAACATTGTCGGTCTAGAAGCAAGAACCGCATATGTCGGCGCTTATGTCGGAGGGGGGCGAGATTAACCTGAGCTAACAGTTAAAGGCAAGTACGGCAAATACAAGTTGTAACAAGCAGTAGTGCTGAGCAAAGTGACTAGAACGCGACCACACACTTATACAAAAACCACACTTTATAAAAGTCAGCAACACTAACCAGGCTTCGTGTGATTCTGTTTCTTTGTACCTTACTTTGACCATCCGTTCACTGTTATTGATCATTGTGGAGAGCAGGCAGACGTGTTGTTTTGTATTATAGCAGCTATCGGATGGAATCAATACATGGGCTGCACAGGTTGTCGTATCCGCCTATCACAAGTAGAATCATAATAAAAATACGCCGGTAAAATGTGCCTGTAGAAACGGTTTATGGCCACAATAGGATAGCAATAGCAAGTAGTCAGTTTAGCTTCGGTTGCTATGCTAACATCACCCATTTTATACCAGAGAAACATTCATAACAGCGTTGTGATGCCAAACAGCGTCAATTCAGACTGACACACATTCACTTAGGCTAAGGGGAACTGGGGATATGTATCAGCTGCTTGTGTGACAGTCAGACAGTGAATACTTTAGAGCCGTGTGAGCTAACCCGGAGCTAACGGGAGAATAAACTCCCGTGGAAGAGCACCAACACTGCAGTGGTCGGTAAATGCCCGCTGAAACACATTAATAAACAATGAACCACGGCACTCTGGAGAAAAATATAGGTTGGAGAAGTCGTTATTTAATTGAATCTGGCTTTGTGGTGATTAAAAGCAACACGATCATCGACCGGACGCAGTCCCCCGTTGTTGTTGTTGTTGTGAGCGCCGTCGGGGAGAAAATCAGCGACGTAAACGGTGACGTCGTGACGCAGCAGCGGCAGCACCGGTCGGGCTCTGGGCGGTGTGAACATAACGTGGGGCTGAAAAGAAAAACCGGTTCCGAACCAGAAAAGCTCCAGCACGGAGCTAGAACGGGAACTGCGTTGGTGTGAAAGCCCTATCAGTCAAAGTCTCTAACATCAGAAAACAGAAAACGTCTTTTTTTGTAACAATGTCCCCTGATTCTGGTCAAATATACTTTCAAAATAAGTTTCCCAGCTAAATACAAGATCTCATTTAATCTAAATATCCCATCTTTACTTCAAGAAATCTCACCAAGCCATGTTGTACTTGTTCTATTGCAGATTTGTGCACTTTTTAAAAGCATATAAATAGTGCATACATGTTCATAAAACATAAATTATGAGTGGTGTGGGATTTAGTGTCTCTATCAGTGTCAGAGTGACATGTGTGGGGTGTGTGTGTGTGTGTGTGGGGTGATAATCTATTTCTGTGACCCAAATGTATGTGTTTGAAAGACTACACAACCTCAATCCAGCCCTCCCATCCGATTCCACAGCTCACCACTGTCTGATGCTCTGTGTGTGTGTGTGTGTGTGTGTGTGTGTGTGTGTGTGTGTGTGTATGGGTGTGGTGTGTGTGCATGTGTGTGTGCGTGTGTGTATGTATGTGTGTGTGTGTGTGTATGTATGTGTGTGCATGTGTGTGTTTGTGTGTGTGCATGTGTGTGTGTGTGCGTGTGTGTGTGAGAGTATGATAAAAGGAATGTGTTATCCATCTTATCCAGAGGAGAGATGTTTTGAAAGGAACTCCGGTATTAATAAATGCATGAGAGCAACGGAAAAATATAAAGGACTTTGCAAAAATAAAAAGAGAAGGAGATAAAAAGAATGTAAGCGTGCTTGTTAGCATTCTCTTGCGCTAGGAGCTATACGTCCTCATTGAGAGACATATTAATCTGTGGTCAGCCTTCCTATCTATTATTCACAGCTCTGTGAGAAACACTGGTGGCGAGATCAACAGCAGTCACTTACGATATATCCCCGAGCAATGTGTGAGAGATACCTTAATAACGGAGATAGTGGAGAGGCTGCTAAGTTAGCAAAAGCTCGTGGAGAAAAAAGGCTTTGATTCCAGGCGCTGTTATGGATTGAGAACTGTGTTTGTTATTCTCGCGTCCAGGAGAGAAGCTTTAAAAAGGAGACTAATGGAGTCTCTTATGGCGCGTTTCCACTGCAGCGGGTAGCTCGCTTTAAGCGTGCCGAAGCCGTGCGGGGCCCGTTTTTGGTTGCGTTTCCACTTGGCCTAGTACCCGGCTAGCGGGTCCTAATTCACAGTTTTTCTGGCCCCATAAAATCGTGGTTCTAGGGCCAGGAACAACCAGGCTTGAGTCGGGCTGAGTATGCTAAACTAGAGAGAGAATCGCTGGCAAGGGGGGCTACAACTACAACCAGATGAACATATTTGACCGTGATTTAATTGTAATACACGTTTCAAAATGATGCCGAAGTAACAACATACTGATACCGGTTAGTAAGAACCATGAATTAATGCTTTGACAAGTCTGCAGACAGACGGCAGGCGAAAAACCCTTTTAAAATGCGTGTTTTGTAAATGGAGCTTGGCTAAGCTAACGTTATATATGCTCCGACCGTCCACACTCACAACAACGGCCTACAGACATAAATAAACCAGCGACTGTATTCTCCATGACACAGGCAGTCTGTGGTTTGTACTTGTTTAACTTTTGTCTAGTTTCTGAACAGATATGAAGAGCTGTGAGCTCTGAGTGCTAAGAGCTAACGGCTGTGTTGTTTTCTGTGGTACTCATTGAAGATGACGTCACGGCTCCGCCTACACTGCGTTACTATAGTAACTACCCCAGTTCCTAAACTGTAATGGAAGCGCAGCATTAAAGTGAGCCGGGCCTAATAAGGCCTAACCAAACCGAGCGAGGCCGAGCGAGGCCTGCAGTGGAAACGCGCCATAAATGGAGTCTCTGAGAAGTTTCAAATGGTACTTTAATTAATAAAAATGGCGCGGTTATGTTACAAGCAGAAGATTGTTCAGTCAGGAGAGAAAGGCTGCAGCTTCCTCTCGCAGTGGTCGGCCGTGCAGAAGAGACCTCACAAGCATTCGTCCTTCCCGCTTGCTGGCTGTTTGCTCCTACTCTCTGGGGGCTGTGGTGACGTAGGAGACTTCCCCCTCGTTCTTCTGTGTCCAATATTGCGTTAAACGGAGGATTTCGACATTTTACATTCATTGTATAACTAGACACGCCTCTTCTCCTCCTAATCTCTTTCATGAGTTTTCATCTAAATACATTTCAAACGCTGAAATCAACACTCCAGAAAATACAGGAAAGACTTCACAGCATTTTGGTTTCCGGTAGTTCCGGATGTTGTCACATGCTACCCACGTCTGTAAACAATAACGTATTCAAATAAACTGTACCTTCATTTAATATTCAGCAATAATAATCTCTTGGTTCAATTAGTTGTAGTGTTAAATCAGTAGGTTTCGGTGTGCATCACTCCATGTCATTTCGCTGCTAAATTCACATCTATAGGAAATGGTATATTAGCCACATGCTAAATGCTAACCGGAGATGAAGGATTTTCAGAATAAAAGCTTGGTTTTGAGAACTTCCGGTTTTTTCCAGAATAAAATAGCATTTAAACTGACTGTTTGTTTAAGCTACATTATGCTATCAAACATTGATTTTAATTTCTAACAGGATTCAACGCAAACTATTAAGCAGAAAATAAAAATAATCATGTGTGTTCGATGTGTTATTCAGAAGCAGGTAATGTATGGGCTTTGTCTATTGGAGAATTTCAATACATCTTGTTTGTCCTTTGGAGGAATCTCCTCTTGCCCTGTTTGAATCTTTAGCTGACTTTACACACAACAAACCACTTCCACAGCTTATTACATCTCCCAACCTGCAGGACATGTACACACATGTCCGCAGATTGAGCATTCACGTCTGAAATGTTAATAAATTCAAGGGGAAATTGCTTTGTGTTTATCTGTAATATAACAAAACACCTCGACTGTGATCCCTGGCTCATGTCATAAGCTCACAAACATGGCATTTCAGATGCTAATTCCCCATTGTGTGTGAGGGCTTATTAGATAATATACCAACGCAATATGTGCCTTGCATGTGGACAATGAAATGTGTGGCTTCATCTTTATATTGAATATAATAAGCAACTGGCCATCCTCTAAATATGCAATTACTTTTTGTGTAAATAAAGGAAGTGCTGTATGTTTGATTTCAACCAGATAAACCAGAGAAATGTTGGTTTGTTTTCAGCTCCGACATGTGCTTGTTAAGCTGCATTTCTAAATCTGGTTCTATGGAAACAACATTTGGCTTTGAGTGGTGTCCTGGCAGGCAGAGAATATTAAACGAGCCAGATAGCCTCGCTTTTTAGGAATTGGCTGCTGTCTGTTGCTAGGCGACCGCATCCTCCAAATTGTCAGGTTCAGGGCCACTTTCCCCCCTTTTCCTCCCCCTTTTTCCCTAAAAAAAATCTGCAGAGGGAAAGGTACTTTGTACACGAAGTGAGGCATGCACCACCCTCAGGATTCCTCATTTAAATAAATCCCGATATTTCAATATTTGACTTCTCCTCAACATATAAAAAAAACGCTGCTTGTATTTCTACCTTTGTTCAGCGCCTCTCTTCGCTCTGCCGGCAATTCCTTCTTTTGGGGCTGTTCTTTTCATCAAAAATCACTCTCCTTCACTGTCTTTGTTTGTCTCTCACACACACACACACACACACACACACACACACACACACACACACACACACACACACACACACACACACACACACACACACACACACACACACACCCACACACACACCACACACACACACACACACACACACACACACACACACACACACACACACACACACACCACACACCTCTCTCCCTACCCGCGTACATACTGTATGTCTGTGAGGCAGACTGTCTCTATAATTGGGTTATTCTTCTCTTCACCGGTCTGATGCACTGAGACACACTGGTACACACACTGATACACACACACACACACACACACACACACACACAAGGACGAGTTTGATACATGGAGACGTTTTTGTACAGATTGTTGCTGAGGTAGGAGAAGCGCAGCCATGCATGTGTTTTACTTATAAATTCCTACGAGGGAACGCAGGGCCTCGCCTTGTGATTTTACACACAGGTTGATATCAAAAACGATGCATGGCCCGATGTGCATGTAAAACACCGCCTTTAACCGCAATGTATTCAGTTCTGATTACCACTCATGCATTGCAACTTTGAAACCTCTCTTCAGAAACCAACCTAAGAACATATCGTGACCACGTACAGTATCTGCGTTTCCTCCAGAGCCGAGGAACACTAACACATATGGACAGATGCACATGGGCATACAGTGATGAAAGGGCACATTTTCACAAGGTATAGTGAAGAGGGCACTCACATGCATCCAACCCCCCCCCCCCCCATGTATTTACTCGTCTTCCTCCCCTCTTCGTGTCGCACTCCCACAAACCTGCCTCTCGGTTAGCTGACCCTGTTTTAATGTGTGTTGAAAAGGTCGCTCTCGCTGCTGTCCACTGATTCAGAAAGTCCCTCCCAGGCCTTTGTGCATGGCTGCGCTTCAGTGTAATACCTCCAGACACCGGGGACATTCACTGTTTACACCACTGACACCCCTCACACACACACACACACACCATAAACAACAAACTAAACACAAAATCAAAGGCAATAGCACGCCTGAGTGGGCGTCAGAATCCACTGGCTCGGGATTTAAACCTGAAACATCCCCCTGACACAGTGAACGGACCGTCCTTTGAAACCAGTGTTTTCCCTTAATGAGGTACAAAGGGAGAGGAAAATAGGGCGACTGCGACCGAGCCAACATTTTTAAGGGGTGCCAACAAAGTGAACACATTATGGCGGGAGAAAAAGAGAGAAGGAATCCCTGCAAGCTTTTTGATTCAGACTGTATGATGTTCATGATACAGATTTAAAAACAGTTTCCATATCAACAGGATGTTTAGTTTCTGATTAAGAACATGTTGCAGGCGGTCGCTATGGACACATAGAGACAACTTTACTTTGTTCTGGTACACCTACAATTTCCTTCAAGTGTACAAAGGCTTGATATCATTTAGACCAGTGGTCACCAACCTTTTTAAGCCCAAGATCAACGACCTCGGTCATGGTGAAAGACGAGATCTACCTATTGCAGAATTGAGTGAAAAAGACGGCCCAGACAGTGCTTCCAATTTGAGGCCTTTTATAGGCTAATTGCATCTGAATGACTGTTACAATGAAGGCTCCATAATCAGCTCACGGCATATAGGCAGGGGTAAAGTGCTATTTTTTATGAGTGGGGGCGGACTCACTCCAGGGGGTCCTAGGGGGTCCTCACTCTAGGGGGGTCCGGGGGGATGCTCCCTGGGAAGATTTTTTTTTAAATATTGAAGTTGAAAGCATCAATCTGGTGCACTTTGAGAGCAACATGAAGAGATCTATGGATACCTCTCTCAGCACCATATGAAACGCAACTGTAAACAGATTTTCTTTTTCTTTATGGTATTTTACAAATCACTCCCCTTTCAAACTGTATTTTTGTTTTACTGCCATATAGTATTTCATAACTGTTTTTCCTTATTCTCTTATTGTTTGTATAACTATAATGATCATATGAAGGTCTGCCGCGGAAATAATCTTTTGAATAATTTGTGACAAAACCGTTCTAAACACTCAGAGTCCTTTAGCTCACCTGAGCCCCTCAGTCTGAGGGAGGACTCTCCTCCAGCTTGTTGTGGAAACAGCTCCTTATGTCCGTTAGTGCAGCTAGCTAACCAGATGCTAACATGACGGTCCCCGCTAGCACCGGTCTCCCTCTCTCCCTCTCTCCCTCTCTCCCTCTCTCCCTCTCTCCCTCTCTCCCTCTCTCCCTCTCACTAAATGCGCTATTGCCACACACACACAGAGCCGAGCTTGAATGACACAAGCACACGTGTATTTCCATGCAACTCTGATTGGTCTGGTGACTTGCCTCTGTTGCATTCACTGAACACGGGAAATTGCAGTACTGCCGTCCCCTCTTGTGTCATGATGAGGTTCACGTAAAGCACGGTTAATGTATTATATTGTTGAGGTGTCTCAAATATACGTCAATCAAGTGGCACCTGCTAACGGGGTGGTGGATGATAGGTTTATATCTAAAAACGTATTTTTCAAACATTATTATTTGTATTTCTTTTGTTACTTTTTTTTTTAACGGTCCGCGATCTACCCGCACCACACTGTGGGATCGCGATCGCGAACTGGTTGGCGACCACTGATTTAGAGTTTAAAAACAAGTTAAACAATAATGAAAACAAGCTGTTTTCACTGGAAATTAGTAAAAAAATCTGCCAAATGAACAAATTAAAATGTGCTTGGTAAGATTTCTTGAAATAAGACGGGATATTTAGATCAATCAGATCTTGTAATTAGCTGGGAGAACTCATTTTGAACTATATTTGACCAGAATCAGGACATTTTGTGTTACAATATAAGCCGCAAATACACAAAAGTGTTTCAGTTTTCTGATGTTAGTTAAAAAAATATGTGTTTCATCTGAGATACAACTCAAAATAAGATGTTTTGACTTAACAAGATGATGCATTGTCTAAAAACAAGACCTGATATCACTGCAGTACTTCTGAAGTTATGATGTCTTATATCAGGGGGAGAGACACATTCTGACAATAGACGAATATACAGGGAAAGATTTAGAGTTTTTGTAGTGAATAATGAGGAAACACAAATAAAGAACATGTCCATTCAAATGACCAACGTTTCACCGTGATGTCTTGTTTCATATCGACTGCTTTTTGCACACGTCTGCACAAACCTTTAGCAAATTCCTGACTTTTAAGACATTTCTAACTTGTTTTAAAAGATGTGATGTTTTGGATAACATACATTTTTTGGCGATAAAGTCAGATTTGTTGCGAAAAAGTGGGATCAGATGTTATCTCTTCTCTGTAAACTGTACTGTTCTGTAGGCTAATGGACTTTAAGAGTGAATCTATGCGCCTACTGCCTAAATCTGCTTCATGGGATCTTTTAGGGTACCACTTTACAATAAGACCACCCTTACAAAGGATTCATAAAGGGTTATAATTAGGTTATGAATTAGGTTGTAAACACTTTATTAATCATTAAAAACCATTTATAAACCAGTTCTAACATACATCAACACAGGCTCACTATTTGGCAAGATGACTAAGCCTTATATTGGCTACTTAGCGAGAATCAACTCAGTGAGCAACAGATACCAAGGATGCTGGTTGATGAAGAGGACGAAGTAAGCTAGGTAGCCAATATAATGGCGCATTTCCTCTACAGCGCGGTTTAAGCGTGCCGTGCCCGGCCCGTTTTTGGTTGCGTTTCCACTCGGCGTAGTTCCGGCTACCGGGTAATTTTTCACAGTTTTTCTGGCTCTCCAAAATCGAGATTCTTTCCGGGCCAACAACCGGGCTGAGTATGCTAAACTAGAGAGAGAGTCGCTGGCAACTTCAACAAAATGAACATATTTGACCGTGATTTAATTGTAATACACGTTTCAAAATGATGCCGAAGTAACAACACACTGATACCGGTTAGTAAAAACCATGAATTAATGCTTTGACAAGTCTGCAGACAGACGGCAGGCGAAAAACCTTTTAAAATGCGTGTTTTCTGAATGGAGATTGGCTAAGCTAACGTTGTATACTCCGACCGTCCACACTCACAACAACGGCCTACAGACATAAATAAACCAGCGACTGTATTCTCCATGACACAGCAGTCTGTGGTTTGTACTTGTTTAACTGTTGTCTAGTTTCTGAACAGACATGAGGAGCTGTGAGCTCTGAGTGCTAAGAGCTAACGGCTAATGTTGGTTTTGTGGTTCACATTGAAGATGACGTCACGGCTCCGCCTACACTGGGTTACTATAGTTACTGCCCCAGTTCCTAAACTGTAATGGAAATGCAGCATAAAGTGAGCCTGGCACCAAGGCCTAACTATACCGTACTAAGCCGTGCGAGGCCCTGCAGTGGGAAAGCGCCATACGACTTAGCAGTACAGATAAATGTGGGCTCACTATTTGGCAAGCATCCGGTCACAGTTGCCCTGTTTATCTCATGTCTTATAAAAGCTTAGTAATGATTTATAAATGTTCACAACCTAAAAAAAAATTAATTACAAACTATTCGTAAACCGTTATAAAAGTAGTCTTATTGTAAAGTGGTACCTCTTTTATTTATTATTTTTTTACACGTGGCCCTAATCTTCTTTTAAAAATTCTCAGAATCCTGATTTTTTTTCTCTCACCTTCATTAAATATTGACTTATTAATAACTTAGAATTTATTTTCAAATTTCTGACTTTTTGGAAAAAAATCGATGTTTTGGAAAACATTTATTTCTTTGCGGAAAAGTTTATGCTTCATTAAAGCAGCTTTTATTATAAATATTCATACTAAATATTCTTATTTTCTAACGTCACATTAATTTTTGTTATTTTTTCTTTTGCATTTATTTGCATTTGATATTGAAGTAATCCAAAAATATGACATTACTTTCATATTTTGATACTCAGATCAGGTTACTGATTATATTTGTGTACAGGTAACTAATAATTGTAACAGATTACATTTTTAACCTCTTAAGCCCCACGGACCCGGTTCCGGGGTCGAAATTGCGTCATTTGCAGGAAACAACGTCTAAGGAACCTTAATATTTAATAAACTATGAATATTTTAATCCAATAACGGGAAAAAACTCATTTAACTGATCTTTTCATTTTTTTTTCAACAAAAACACAATGCTAACAGTGAGCCTCTGAATTAGCCCGAGCGAAAAATGCTAACCTATTACTGCACCGAAAATCACTCCTAGCTCCCTTATTACTTATCCTAGCTGCACATCCAACACATCGTTTATGATCGTAAAGACACAGAATCTAACGGTGCCCACCTCAACACTGAAAGATACAAACTCACGACGTTATCAACAAAACGTACATCAAAAAATGTGGCGCTAGTAGCCCACAACGCTAACATGGCTTACCTTGGTTTTGTCTGGTCAAAACTGGTCTTCAATGGCATTAAAACGATAACAACGATGCTGTAGTTAATCCATAGGTTAATATCCAATGATGTGTCTGTGTCACTTTGAAATGTTCTGATAATCTAAGCAATAAAACTGCAATTCCGTTTTAAAATATCAGAGCAGGCCATTCCTACACTCTGTAGCAAGATTGAATGTGCTAAGACGCACCTTTTTAACATTAGTGTGTTCGGGACGATTTCCCTTCGATTCTATGGCTCTAACGGTCAGGAAGAGATGTCACATGTCAAAATCGAGCAAGGGGGCCAGAGATAAGGAAAATCCACCAAATGGCCCCAGAAGAGGTTTTTTTTGCTAAATCTGTCTAAAAAGGTCAAATATCACTTGTTTTGCATCAATCCTGATACAGGGTACTTATTATATTTGTACTTTGGATTCCTAAAGCTTTTAGTCTACTAACCCATCATCCAAAGTTAGTTTTCACTATAAGTACAAACATTCTTTTGGACGGACACTATAATTTACAGTTTTTTACCATGTTCAATCTGAATTTTCTTTAAAATAAAAAAACATCTATATTGAATCTGACTTTTCTACATCCAACTCACAGGTTTATCATTACTTTGAGAACAAAGATTATTAATGTAACCCTTTTAGAAGGGAAGATATGGTCATTTGTTCTGGGAATGTCATTTTCGAGCCTGAAACCTGAAAAACAGGCTCAGGGCTTAAGAGGAAAGTAACCCTCCACGGTATCAATACATTCCCTACAATAACCCTATACCTAGTAATATTACAACTTTTACATTTCATTTCATTTAAGTGACGCTTTATCCATATCAGCTTAGAATGAGAGCAAGGACACGCATTCAGAAGAGCAAGAATCCTTGATGGATGAGAGCTATGGTCGTATTTTAAGCAACTGAATCATCTGTTCACAAGATGGGTATCCAATGAAGTTGAATTGGTATCACTTGAAGGGTATTTTGCACTCAATCATCACTTTTTAAACGATATACAGTGGCCTAGATTGGACACACACATGTTGAACACAAATACCTGTACTTTCTACTTCTTACATGTTGAACCCAAATACCTGTACTTTCTACTTCTTACATGTTGAACCCAAATACCTGAACTTTCTACTTCTTACATGTTGAACACAAATACCTGTACTTTCTACTTCTTACATGTTGAACTCAAATACCTGTACTTTCTACTTCTTACATGTTGAACACAAATACCTGTACTTTCTACTTCTTACATGTTGACCCAAATACCTGTACTTTCTACTTCTTACATGTTGAACCCAAATACCTGTACTTTCTACTTCTTACATGTTGAACCCAAATACCTGTACTTTCTACTTCTTACATGTGAACCAATACCTGTACTTTCTACTTCTTACATTGAACCCAAATACCTGTACTTTCTACTTCTTACATGTTGAACCCAAATACCTGTACTTTCTACTTCTTACATGTTGAACCCAAATACCTGTACTTTCTACTTCTTACATGTTGAACCCAAATACCTGTACTTTCTACTTCTTACATGTTGAACCCAAATACCTGTACTTTCTACTTCTTACATGTTGAACTCAAATACCTGTACTTTCTACTTCTCACATTTTGAACCAAATACCTGTACTTTCTACTTCTTACATGTTGAACCCAAATACCTGTACTTTCTACTTCTTACATGTTGAACCCAAATACCTGTACTTTCTACTTCTTACATGTTGAACCCAATACCTGTACTTTCTACTTCTACATGTTGAACCCAAATACCTGTACTTTCTACTTCTACATGTTGAACCCAAATACCTGTACTTTCTACTTCTTACATGTTGAACTCAAATACCTGTACTTTCTACTTCTACATGTTGAACCCAAATACCTGTACTTTCTACTTTCTTACATGTTGAACCCAAATACCTGTACTTTCTACTTCTTACATGTTGAACCCAAATACCTGTACTTTCTACTTCTTACATGTTGAACCCAAATACCTGTACTTTCTACTTCTACATGTTGAACCCAAATACCTGTACTTTCTACTTCTACATGTTGAACCCAAATACCTGTACTTTCTACTTCTCACATGTTGAACCCAAATACCTGTACTTTCTACTTCTTACATGTTGAACTCAAATACCTGTACTTTCTACTTCTCTCATTTTCCAAACAGCTGGTTCCTTTAGTCTGAATGTGTGTTTGGTGGCGTGATCATTATTCTTTAGAGTCATTGCGTGCCTATTGATTTGAACACGATCCGTGTATCCATCATTTCCTGGTCTTCTCTAAAGAAGAGGGACCAATGGAAACGTTGTCATGTTGCCGTTGTTCAGCATGGAAACATTCATTAGCTAACAATGACATTATTGTTCTATTAATATAAAGGGAGGTCAGGTACTCTTTAAAACAGCTGCTAGTTATGGGTTCTTTTTACTGAAGTACATTTCAAAGTTCTTTACTTTGACTTGAGTAAAGAACTTTAGTAAGTACTTCTACTTTTACCAGAGTATTTTTAAACACGAGTATCTGTACTTCTACTTCAATAAAATATGTGTGTACTTTATGCTTTTGTCTCAATCACCCCTTCCTCTTTCTTTTGTCTTCATCTTTCTTCCTCTACAAGGTGTATGTCTTTCTGTCACCACATGCCAAACATACGTCTCATTATTCCCTCCCTCTGGTGAGCGATGCCCCGCAGGAACGTCTTCGTCTATACCTTCAAAAACAAACCGTTGAATGTACATGTGCATCTTTTCAGACGTAGCTTTGGTTGGATGACAGGTTCTGCGTTAATTATCTCCCCCTCTTGATGCTACCCGCCAACTTCTGTCCCCCAAGGTAAGTTGCAAAGACTTACGGCCTGTTATGTGCAACACAGATGGTTGACGTGTAAATAAGAAATACAGTGAAGATAACCAAGCTACATGTGCTGGATTAGGTATGCTGTTACTTTGATAAGAGATAAGATAAGAAGTACTTTATTGATCCCAATGTGGGACATGTTTGTGTTGCAGCAGTATACAAAGACATGGCATTGCACAATACAAATTAAAAGACTATAAATAAACAAGAAAGTAGAAAATATACATGTTGAATTTACAAATTAACAAAATGTCACTAATCGTGCAAAAATATCACTAATAGAAATGATTGTTGATAAAAATCTGTTTGTAGAATATTGTTTTTTTTTCAGGATTAAATCTGAAACTTTGCTGCGTCACAAAAACGTCAAATTAAAATCAAGGCTTACTTATTTCAAAGGGGTTAGAGAGGGTCTTCATTTCTTTTTGAGGCAGGATTTTGTCAATTTTACAAGCGCTAAAGTGTTGTATCAGTGGACAACGGAGCAAACTAACACTGATATGATTTCATACTGACATCTGATTGGACGATACAGGTGTCCATTAAAGACCTGTGTTTATATTCAGACTATTAATGATTTATTGTGACGTTTGATCTATAAATGTAAGAATACGATACGATAATTCTTTAATGGTCAGATCAAGTCTGAAATGTGACTTGCATCCCAGCAGCTCCATGTGTAACATCAACAGACACATCTCAAGACACATGAGAAACAAACAACAAACATTTAACATAACAGCGGATCAGTGAGAGAGGTCAGCTGCTCAAAGGGCCTTCATTTGATCTGGGATTCAGCTCTACAGTGGAAAATGATCGCATTTGGTCTTCAAAGTCCAAGGTCACGTCTTTAAATGTCTTGTTTGGTCAGTGCAAAAGCCACAGATATTTGGTTTATTCAATAAAACCCAGAAACGGAGGAAAACCTCCATATTTTAAAAGGCTGAAAACGACCTTTTAAGTGTGGAAAATAGCTGCAGATTATATTTGTCTCTGTTAATTAATCATCTAATGTCCAGTACTGTTTTTCCACATGCATGTGAGTCATAATCACACACACACCCTGATCTGAGGCTATAGGACACACCAACAACACACATTGTCTCACCCTTCACCCTCCTGACCTCCCACTTCTCCCAGAAACAAGTAAACACCCCGGATTTGAGTGATTATCCAGAAAATTTCCTGACACGCTTCCTCGGGCTACGCTTGAGACGAAGAGCTGCTGAACTCCACGCCTATACCTTCCATTCATAACACGCACACACACACACACACACACACACACACACACACAGTTTTTGTTTTTCTTCTTTGTCTCCATGTATATTTTGTTATTTGTCTTCACGTCTGTGTATCTGTGACACTGTACTTGTATGCACTTGTCTTGTAACACATTCATAACACACACACACACACACACCACACACACACACTCACACACACACACACACACACACACACTGTTTTTGTTTTCTTCTTTGTCTCCATGTATATTTGTTATTTGTCTTTACTTGTAAATTCTCCTTACTGTCTTCTGTGTATCTGTGACGCTGTACTTGTATGCACTTGTCTTGTAACTCCTATATCACTAAATACAAACCTGTTTTCATGGTTCACTGAGAACTACACACACTCGTCTGTGTTGGATATGGTGTGTGTGTGTGTGTGTGTGTGTGTGTGTGTGTGTGTGTGTGTTACATGTTGTGATCATGGACCCCTCGTTTCTGTTGTGTGATTGTGATGTGCTATATGTGACACGTATGTAGTAACGTGTGTTGTTTGCATTTCAAGCTGCCCCATTTACTGTGTTTTTGTGACAGTTGATCAATGGGGACTGTCCACGACACTATACACAAATAAACTAAACACACACCTTACACAAACACACACACACACACACTTCTAACCACCACACTGGAAAAAATGCTGCTCCAACAACAACTCCAGTGTTTTCGCTTTTAATAAGTGGACAAATCTGCCAATAGAACGAGTACAAAATGTCTCGGTAAGATTTCTTGAAGTAAAGATGGGATGTTTAAATAAATTAGATCTTGTATTTAGCTTGAACTTATTTTGAAGTATATTTGACCAGAATTGGGAAATTGTCACAAAAAGGCAGATATGATAAGACGCTTTCTGCTTTCTGATGTTAGCTGGTGATTTCCCTAAAAAGTAAGATGTTTTTAAGAGACTTTGACTTTAAAGATGCCTTGTCTAAAAACAAGACTTAAGTTATTAGATTTTATATCAAGTGTAACGACATATTCTGACTAGAACTTAAAACATGTTTTGCAGAGCAGCAGTGCTTATAGGAGACAGGAAAGTGGCATCAAGTGCACAGGGGCACTAAAGCAACCGGAGAAAAACAAAAAAACAAGCCATTTTAGAAAGTGGGGAAGACACAGAGAATGGGTTCTTTGACAGGAGAGCTAAATCAGCATCATACTGGGACAGATGGTGGATGTAGCTGCGGGTTGAAACATATGGACGTGAAAACTCGCAACGATTGGCCATCAATTCAAACACAACCTGTGCCACGCTTCCAGCTTGTAAACAAGAGCGTACACACACACACACACACATAAAAAACACACACATTCGCCGTCTGTCTCTTCCGTTACGAGAGCCTCAGGGCTTCAGAAACGTTGGGTGGACAGATGATGCAATAATGTCATATTATGGATCAGAGTAATAAAAGTAGGCCGTACAGGCTTATATCTGTGTTTCCAGGGTGTAAAAACACACATCAAGACAGTGTGAGCGGAATAACATATGATATGTGTGACAGTAATCTCGAAGCATCTGAAAATGAGGCAGAAATGTGATTTGAAAGTCTGAGACGAGTTCCATTTTTATAATTGAGATCTTTTCCTTCGTCCCTTTTCCCATTCTTCTTCCTCAATTCTCCCGCTCTCTCTTTTCACAAAGTGTAATTGAGGGGAAGTGATCGTAATCTATGTGTGTCTCCGTGATTGACACGAGTGAACGCCAGACCCCATACCATTTCTCACTCACACACACACACACACCATTAAACACACAGGACCTATATATGTCACAACGATTGAGCGCTGAACTCCACACCTTCAACATATACAGAGGAGAGGAAGTGGAATCTAAAGCGAGGCGATGTGTTTGGCATCTAAACGTAGAGCAATGCAAGTTTATTTACATATAGCACTTTTCAACACAAGGCAATTCAAGGTGCTTTACAAACTTGAAAGACATTAAGAGCATAAAACACATTATGCACTACAAAAACTTGAAATCTTGCTCAGTATATTTGTCAAATTTCTAGTCAGAATATGTCTCTACTCCTGATATAAGACATCATAACTTCAGAAGTGACACCGGAGTGAGATATCAGGTCTTGTTTTTAGACAATGCATCATCTTGTTAAGTCAAACAATCTTATTTTGAGTTGTATCTCAGATGAAACACATATTCTTTTTACATATTAGAAAATCACATTACATTACATGTCACTTGTTAGAGGCTTTTATCCAAAGCGACTTACAGACTCAACACTGTGGACAATCCCCACAGGAGCACTTTGGGGTGAAGTGTCTCAGGGACACAACGACACGCTGACTGCAGTGGGGTTTGAACCTGTGACCCCCTGATTAGAAGTCCAGCACACTACCTACTGAGCCACAGCCTCCCGTTACCAACTAACATCAGGAAACAGAAAACTTTTGAGCATGTGCGGCTTATTTTGAAACACCACATGTCCTGATTCTGGTCAAATGAGTTCTCCAGCTAGTCACAAGATGTGATTGATCTAAATATCCCTGCTAATGTTCACTTGTTCTATTGGCAGATTTTTGCACTTATTTCAAGTGAAAACATCTTGTTTTCATTATTGTTCAACTTGTTTTTGGAGCAGCATTTTCTTCCAGTGTAAACATTAAGAAGCAAAGATAATAAAACATGAATAAAAGTTACAGAGCAGTGTGAGATGTGAAGAGTTCAATTAAAGCAAGCGGCAAAAAGAAAAGTCTTCAGCCTGGATCTTAAAGTAGTCCGAGTTGCAGCGGACCTGCAGGTTTCTGGGAGTTTGTTCCAGATATTTGGAAATATCCAGAACCAAATTCTCTCATTCCTCTACCCTAGTCTTCCTGTGAAATTAGAGTTGTTTGACACTTTCCTAACCTTTTTATATTCCTTTCATCACATCACATGTCACTTGTTAGACGCTTTTATCCAAAGCGACTTACACACTCAATACTGTGGACAATCCCTACAGGAGCACTTTGGGGTGAAGAGTCTCAGGGACACAACGACATGCTGACTGCAGTGGGGTTTGAACCTGTGACCCCCTGATCCCGACACCAACGCACTATCCACTGCGCCACACGCCTCCGTTTCACCCTTCTCTTTCATCCATTTTGAATCCCCAGACAACACATTTCCTGTTTTACTGTTACCTGAACCCATCTTTGAGCTTCAAACCACTTTTCCTTTCAATGACCAGAATTAGGATATTTAAACCTAACCCTAAAATGTGCATGTATATGTATATGTGTACATAAGTATGTGTATGTACAGTATATATAGAATTGTGTTTATCCGTGTGAGTATTTAACTCATTTGACAATAAAGTTGACTTTGACTAATTGTGAAATAAATGGCAGGGCTGCTGAAGATTGGCGTGTATTTTCGCAGCGTCTCCAGCCAAGATGTAGGGCCTCTTTCTGGGTTAGTTCGCCTAAGGCCTGGAAGATGGTGTGGCAGTTCCTGAACGTCTCATCACACACTTCTGCACGGCTGTGGAAGAGATCTGACATTTCTGTACATCGCTCCAGGTATCTGAATACGTCAGAATCCCCTCCAACAGCCATGACATGTACATGACAAGAGGTGGGTGTTGGTTGATTGATGAAAGAATGGGAACAGGGAGGGGAGGATACACCCAGAAAAAACTGGGTTTACTTTGCCTTTTATTCGCCGGAATAGATTTTTACCAACCTTTAAAGTGCTGCCATAAAACCTCATGACCTAAATACATGTAATACATCAAAGTAAGAAGCCTTAACTGCAGTGGAAAGTCGTATCAATATCTGATACTTGTTATATAAAGATTGAATGTCTTATGGGGGAATACATGAATACATTTAGAAATGGATGTTATCCGTATAATTAATATCTTCTATACATACAAACATATCTTTTTATATAAAAGTTTTACACAAATATGCGCTTTTTTCTACTTATTTAAACCTAGTGGTGTTTAGATATTAAGGTTTTGAGAAATTCGACTCAAATGGGGTTCAGTTTGCACTAAAGGACGTGCTTATTGGATGTGGAGCATTGTCTAAACCACCTTCCCTTTATATTCTACATGTCACACACACACACACACACACACACACACACACACACACACACACACACACACACACACACACACACACACACACACACACACATAACATGTATACATCACTTGAGGGGACATTACATTGACTTACATGCATTTCCTGGAGACTTATCCTAACCTTAACCATACCAACACATGCCTAACCCTTAACCCTTACCCTTAACCTATCCCTTAACCTAACCCTAACTCTAACCAAGTCTTCACCCTAAAATTAATGATTCCCCTTATTGTCCCCATAAGGGAAGCCAGTCCCCACACGTGACTGTGTAAACAGATTTGGGTCCCCACAAGGTAAGTAATACTAGGACACACACACTCACACCCATCGGGCACCAGACACTTTCTACGCTGCTATGGACAGTCTTTAGCACTAATGTACATTTTTTCTGTGATATATTCATCCTCATCCATTTTTAAGTGACTGTTATTTTGTATATATTGACTGTTGTGCTTTTAGTTATGCTCTTTAATGTGTGCATATGTATATATGTTGATGATGTATGTGTTTATATATACGTATATTTTTATAAATAATGTTACATATATTTGTATTTCTTTCTCGGGATTGTGAGAAACAGTTTTTCGATCTCTCTGTCTGTACACACAAACTGAGAGATTGACAATAAAGTGGAAAACCAGGTACTTAACAATCCTAAAATGCATGTTCTTAACCCGATAGTCCAACAATGCCAGTTGAAAGAGGATTGGAAAGAGTACACACACATCCAATACAATGGAGTCTTTCTTAGGGTAAAAGTGTGTGTACAAAATAAAGGGTGAAATTATCCTACACTATAAATAAATTGGAAAAATATCCTCTGGTACAAATGTGAAGGACAGCATTGGATACAAAGGGTCAAAAAGTAAAAGTCCATAAATACAATCCCACGTTCCCCTCGCCTCTAAACCTGCTCAATTACCTCCTAAATCTGAATCTCATTGGAAATGCATTGACCACCACATACACTGTATACTGTATGTATTAAAGTTTAATGAGCATTACCAGTTTGCATTGCATTCAGACATCAAACAGGCTCACGCACACACACACGAATGTTGGCAGGCTGCCCCCCATGTGTGGGAAATATAAAAAAGAGATTGAGAAATCAAGGCATAAATGAGGCTCGACACTCTTTCGTCTCACAATCCCTTTCCCCATTACGAGAGGGGACACAGACCCCAAATGATCTCCCTCCATCTTTCCACTGGCTCACAATGGAAGTGGACACCAGCAACATAATCATTTACCTCCTGTCTGTCTCAAACAAACAAACAGTTGACCTCCTGGAAACTCCCCCAGTTACTGAGGAGGAGGAAAGACAGTTTCCCTGAACCCAGAGGACAGCTTCCAATTTCATTTCACTCTGAATTTGATATCACAAACACATCAAGTTTGTTTGCACGCAGAGGTGGGAAGTAGTGGATTACAAATACTTCGTTACTCTACTTCAGTACATTTTTCTGTTATCAGTACTTTACTCCACTACTTATTTTTCTGACGACTTTTTACTTTGACTTCTTACATTTTGAACACAAATACCTGTACTTTCTACTTCTTACATGTTGAACACAAATACCTGTACTTTCTACTTCTTACATGTTGAACACAAATACCTGTACTTTCTACTTCTTACATGTTGAACCCAAATACCTGTACTTTCTACTTCTTACATGTTGAACAAATACCTGTACTTTCTACTTCTTACATGTTGAACACAAATACCTGTACTTTCTACTTCTTACATGTTGAACACAAATACCTGTACTTTCTACTTCTTACATGTTGAACACAAATACCTGTACTTTCTACTTCTTACATGTTGAACACAAATATCTGTACTTTCTACTTCTTACATGTTGAACCAAATACCTGTACTTTCTACTTCTCACATGTTGAACCCAAATACCTGTACTTTCTACTTCTTACATGTTGAACACAAATACCTGTACTTTCTACTTCTTACATGTTGAACAAAACCTGTACTTTCTACTTCTCACATGTTGAACCCAAATACCTGTACTTTCTACTTCTTACATGTTGAACCCAAATACCTGTACTTTCTACTTCTTACATGTTGAACCAAATACCTGTACTTTCTACTTCTTACATGTTGAACCAAATACCTGTACTTTCTACTTCTTACATGTTGAACCCAAATACCTGTACTTTCTACTTCTTACATGTTGAACACAAATACCTGTACTTTCTACTTCTTACATGTTGAACCCAAATACCTGTACTTTCTACTTCTTACATGTTGAACCCAAATACCTGTACTTTCTACTTCTTACATGTTGAACAAAATACCTGTACTTTCTACTTCTTACATGTTGAACCAAATACCTGTACTTTCTACTTCTTACATGTTGAACCAAATACCTGTACTTTCTACTTCTTACATGTTGAACACAAATACCTGTACTTTCTACTTCTTACATGTTGAACACAAATACCTGTACTTTCTACTTCTTACATGTTGAACACAAATACCTGTACTTTCTACTTCTTACATGTTGAACACAAATACCTGTACTTTCTACTTCTTACATGTTGAACCAAATACCTGTACTTTCTACTTCTTACATGTTGAACCAAATACCTGTACTTTCTACTTCTTACATGTTGAACCCAAATACCTGTACTTTCTACTTCTTACATGTTGAACCCAAATACCTGTACTTTCTACTTCTTACATGTTGAACACAAATACCTGTACTTTCTACTTCTTACATGTTGAACCAAATACCTGTACTTTCTACTTCTTACATGTTGAACCCAAATACCTGTACTTTCTACTTCTTACATGTTGAACCCAAATACCTGTACTTTCTACTTCTTACATGTTGAACCCAAATACCTGTACTTTCTACTTCTTACATGTTGAACCAAATACCTGTACTTTCTACTTCTTACATGTTGAACCCAAATACCTGTACTTTCTACTTCTTACATGTTGAACCCAAATACCTGTACTTTCTACTTCTTACATGTTGAACCCAAATACCTGTACTTTCTACTTCTTACATGTTGAACCCAAATACCTGTACTTTCTACTTCTTACATGTTGAACCAAATACCTGTACTTTCTACTTCTTACATGTTGAACCAAATACCTGTACTTTCTACTTCTTACATGTTGAACCCAAATACCTGTACTTTCTACTTCTTACATGTTGAACAAATACCTGTACTT
>JAPTMU010000242.1:295000-299281 GCA_028583405.1 Pogonophryne albipinna | reverse complement strand
ACACACACAGACAGAGACACAGACACACACAGACACAGACACAACACACACAGACACACAAACACACACACTCACACACACACACACACACACACACACACACACACACACACACACAGAGACCCACACACACACACACACACATACACACACACACACACACACACACACACACACACACACACACACACACACACACACACAGGGTTGGTTTGTTTGAGCAGGTGTAGCAGGTATACCTGTAGATCTTATCTGATGTGTGAGAAGCAGCTGTCAGGTAGCTTTCCACTCTGTCACCGCCGTTTAAAAAAAATGTATTGAACATGTTAGAAACAAAACAAACACTAATTATAAAAAGAGAAGCAAAATAAACGTTCATATAAAAATAAAAATAAACATGTTCTCAAATAGTTCCTGTCATGTTCAGAAGGGGCAAGAAGAGCAGCTTAAACACTTTCATGGCTCTCCTCTCGCGTACAAAGGCGAGGTCATCCTCAACGGCATCCATGATATTTGATTGATTTAAAACAATCAAAAACAAATGACAACTAGCAAGCGTGAGTCCTGCTCATAACCATTCAGGGTCTGGTTTCTCAGTAAGAGTTTTGGTTTCGAGACGTTGCTCATCGTTACAGTTGTTCCAGACGAACACCTTTTGTCAATGAAGTTTGAAATGTGTTGGTATGTTTGTTTTTTAAAATGCATCACGCCGGCCTATCGCTCCGTCATCTTCCAGAGCAGCATGTGTTTACCCCAAATACACGGGAGCTGTTGACGCCTGGAGGGATGTGTCATTATGAGAGAGTGCCTCAAACGTGTGTGTGTGTGTGTGTGTGAGTGTGTGTGTGTGTGTCTCTATCTGTGTGTGTGTGTGTGTGTGTGTGTGTGTGTGTGTGTGTGTGTGTCTCTATCTGTGTGTGTGTGTGTGTGTGTGTGTGTGTGTGTGTGTCTCTGTATGTGTGTGTGTGTGTGTGTGTGTGTGTGTGTGTGTGTGTGTGTGTCTCTGTATGTGTGTGTCTGTGTGTGTGTGTGTGTGTGTGTGTCTCTGTGTGTGTGTATGTGTGTGTGTGTGTGTGTGTCTGTCTGTGTGTGTCTGTGTGTGTGTGTGTGTGTGTGTCTCTGTGTGTGTGTCTCTGTATGTCTGTGTGTGTGTGTGTGTGTGTGTGTATGTGTGTGTGTGTGTGTGTGTGTCTGTGTGTGTGTCTCTGTGTGTGTGTGTGTGTGTGTGTGTGTGTGTGTGTGTGTGTGTGTGTGTGTGTGTGTGTGTGTGTGTGTGTGTGTGTGTGTGTGTGTGTGTGTGAGAGTGTTGAAAGCTGGAGTTAGTGGGGGCTTCTGAGGATCATGTGCTCGTGTTGATAACCCTGGGTTGAAAGTGGAGTCAAAATATTAGATTCTACCAGAATTGTGAATTAGCATTTTGCTAACCTTGGGACGCTAAAACACTCCAGTGATATCTGTACAAGTGAAGTCATTTCAGGGGCTTTAAAGAGGAAGCTAAATGTTTATATGTTATTAGGACCTGGAAGTTCAATCAATATTTGTGAACATGAGTTACTCTTTTTAAATGTCAGGGAAGTAAGTCTCAATCTACTTCAGGTATAACGTCAGAAGCTAATAATAGAAATGGATTTGTTTGGACACACAGTTGGTAGATTTATTTTATTGTATTGTGCTTGAAGTGACTTCTTTAATATATGTCTTTCTTTTCATCGTCTATGGAGTATTTCTACTTGATAAGATTGCAAATATTAGATCGAGCACTCTTTTGAATTTGAGAAAAAGTTGCTCTTATTCAAAACTTTCTCGGAAATATGAAAAACAAGTCAAGTTATTGAAATTGGGCACTGTTTGACTTCAGCCGCAGCGAGGTACAGGAGCCTCTGCTATCACAGCGCTGACTGGAGCTGTGTTTAATAATGTGGGTGTGTGTGTGTGTGTGTGTGTGTGTGTGTGTGTGTGTGTGTGTGGGGGGGGGAGGGGGGTGGGTGTGTGTTTGTGTGTGTGTGTGTGAGAGTTTGCCTCATTGCCGGGAGTTGGGTTTATTATAACCGAGGCTGAAATGAAGAAACACAGCCGTCGCAGTGTGTTGTAAAAAGCGAGTGGTGAAATTAAGATGGAAATGGAAGACGCATGGAGTGCAGATTGAGGAAAAGTGTGTGTGAGTGTGTGTGTGTGTGTGTGCACGTGTGAGTGTGTGTGTACTCAGAGCTACTCATTACCATGTACTTGCCTTCTTCAACTGCCTAGGAATGACGTGCCACTTTGACCTGTGTGCTCCTCATCCGGGGTCACACACAATGAGGCCTTTGTGTGTGTGTGTGTGTGTGTGTGTGTTTGGGTGTGTGTGTATCCAGGCCCTAACTGAATTGGAGCGTGTCCAGGGATTGGAAGTTTGAAAAGCAGTGGGAAGTCCCCCTCCACCCTGCAGTTAAACAGAAAACTGAAGACTAAGCACTGATTTGCATACACACACACACACACACACACACGCACACACACACTCCCTTTCTCTCTCTCTCGCTCGGTGTGACTCATCTACAGGCGGTTTGTCCTCTCTGTGTTTTGTGTTGGATGTGGCAGACACCATCACCCACCTACTGCTGTCAGTCCTTACACAACAACACCAACTTATTCCAAGTGTCCGCAGAACGAGCCGTACCTCGTGCTGCGTTGTTGCTTTCTGGGTTTCTTCCTGCACTTTGAAAATCAAGGCTATAAAGAGAATAACAGAGTGATTAGACGACTGGATAAGTGGACAAAAAACAGGAAGTAGAGCTTCGATCGAGACACAGTCTACATTTACCGGCATATTCTGTCTGAGCCTGAACCATGGTAGCAGTTGAGCCCTAAGAGTCACATCCAGTCCAAACAAAGTGTCAACAGTCTATGTGTATATATTAAATGATTGGAGCATTATTTAAATATTTGGGAATGACTTAATGACCCTAGAATTGTAATAATTTGTCACTTAAATCTTAACATTTCACGAGTTAAAATGGGTTTGATTGCAAGTTAGTCCATTCATTATCCATGACGTTACACAGGCCAGGAAGTCTGAAACACACGTCTCGATTCAGGCCCTACGACTAAGGAGACATTCGGTCTGACGGGACCCGAATTGGGCCCAAACGGGTTCAATCAGAAAATGAAAAGCTCTATTAGCTACTATACAATATATATTGTGAGGCCTTCATTTGTAGCGTACTGGACTACGTTATATTGTACAGGTGTTCCTCTCAAATCCACTCTCTTTAGGACCAAACGTCCTCTTCAACGTCGTTCTTTACGTTTGATTTCAGAGCCTATTTTTGGGATGGACAGGCTAAGTTGTTAGGAGAAGACTTAATTCATCGTTCCATCCTTCCTTGATCCCTACAGTGTGTCCTTCCTGCCTTTCATCACGTTTTACAATCCTGGAGACACGCAGCGACAGAGAAAGCGACACAGATGAGGAGCAAGGAGGCAAAGACAAAAAAGAGAGCGTCCTTGACATCCGAACGCTATCAGCGCAGAAGAGAGTGGAGGAGAAAGGAGACGACACATTTAAACTGTGTTGTCAAAAGGAGAATTGAGAGATTTGTGAGTCCTCGCTCGCGTCTGTAATCCAGAGGACTTGGTCAAGGTGGGGGAAAAAGCAATGTGAGTCAGAGGAAAGGAACCGAAAGATGGAATATAAGAGATCTACGGAGGCGTGGTCAGAGCCAGAGAGGGCAACAAGTACGCATCCTTTACTCAAGTAGAAGTACAGATACTCGTGTTTAAACATACTCTGGTAAAAGTAGAAGTACTGACTAAAGTTCTTTACTCAAGTCAAAGTAAAGAGGCTTCCAAATGTACTTCAGTAAAAAGTACCCATAACTAGCAGCTGTTTTAAAGAGTACCTGACCTCCCTTTATATTAATAGAACAATAATGTCATTGTTAGCTAATGAATGTTTCCATGCTGAACAACGGCAACATGACAACATTTCCATTGGTCCCTCTTCTTTAGAGAAGACCAGGAAATGATGGATACACGGATCGTGTTCAAATCAACAGGCACGCAATGACTCTAAAGAATAATGATCACGCCACCAAACACACATTCAGACTAAAGGAACCAGCTGTTTGGGAAATGAGAGAAGTAGAAAGTACAGGTATTTGGGTTCAACATGTAAGAAGTAGAAAGTACAGGTATTTGAGTTCAACAAGTAAGAAATAGAAAGTACAGGTATTTGAGTTCAACATGTAAGAAGTAGAAAGTACAGGTATTTGAGTTCAACATGTAAGAAGTAGAAAGTAC
>JAPTMU010000242.1:227500-290000 GCA_028583405.1 Pogonophryne albipinna | reverse complement strand
ACCTTCCAGTTGCCAAGCCAACTGCCTATCGACTTCGCCACAACCGCCCTATATGTATCTGTATGTCGATATTAAATATATATGTAGTGTGTAAGGTAGGGTGTATGGGGTGGTTTGGAATTGGGCCATTAGCAACTTCAATATAGCCCCTTCAGTATTTTCATGCCCACAACCACCCATTTGTTAGAGGACACAAATGAACTTCTCTCTGCCATATTCTGGTGTTACTGAGAGTGAGGGAAAGTCTGGCGTTGGCACAAAAATAGGAGTTTACCTTTTAGAAGAATTAGATTTTAAAAAGGGAATGAGTTGTTTGTATGACTAAACGCTAGCATGTAACCTCAAATCCACTCGAAACCAAACAATGGTGCAATTTCTTCTGGGATGGATTGAAAGAGCTCTCGGTTCATTCCATATGAAATGTAAACCATCCACTTAAATCCACAGAAAACCACGAGCAGCTTTGAAAACAGCAGCGAGTCCATTCTGCAGCTTATGCATATGTAACTGTACAGAATGGAGTGTGTTCCTCATTTCTTTTCACACACACACACACACACTCCCTGCAGCCTGATTATGGATGAAACTCTGGGTCTGCTGAAGCCAAGTTTCAAAGTCCGTGCAGATCGAGACAGATAGAGATGTCACTTTGCAGATTTCTTTCCAATTACTGCTGGAGAGGGAACTTATCAGGTCCAGATGCAAAGAAAATGGGTCACACACTCAACATGTGCCAGACCCTATACTTCCCCATATGTACTGGGACCCACTGCTTACCCTCGTGCACGTATTTACACTTGCCAAGTCAGACCATTTTCTTCTCCCCATCTCCAAAAATAGCACCGAGCGGACTGTGTGTGTGTGTGTGTGTGTGTGTGTGTGTGTGTGTGTGTGTGTGTGTGTGTGTGTGTGTGTGTGTGTGTGACTCCATCTGGTGTATATCTTACATCTGCACATACATCCCTGCCTGTATGCACGGTTCCCCAACGGTAAATCTCACAATTTGATCATAACTACAGGGTGTGTTTTTCAAATCTTATTTTCCTCTTTTGTCTTAATGTACTTCTCGTATAACATCCAAAGTAGTAGCTGCCTTAAAACCCCCAGACCCTTTCATGATGCCATCGAAAACAACAGCGGTGGAGGAGCGTGGTTTAACCCACAGATCTTTTGAATAAGGAGTGTAGAGGCAAACAAGGAGTTGTGTCTCTTCAGGGAGTTTAGTGTTTCTGTATTCAAGAGGTCATGAGCCGAGGTGGGAAGGACAAATACTTTGTTACTATACTTAAGTACATTTTTCTGGTATCAATACTTTACTCCACTACTTATTTTTAGTTTGACTTCTTACATTTTGAACCCAAATACCTGTACTTTCTACTTCTTACATGTTGAACCCAAATACCTGTACTTTCTACTTCTTACATGTTGAACTCAAATACCTGTACTTTCTACTTCTTACATGTTGAACACAAATACCTGTACTTTCTACTTCTTACATGTTGAACTCAAATACCTGTACTTTCTACTTCTTACATGTTGAACACAAATACCTGTACTTTCTACTTCTTACATGTTGAACACAAATACCTGTACTTTCTACTTCTTACATGTTGAACTCAAATACCTGTACTTTCTACTCCTTACATGTTGAACTCAAATACCTGTACTTTCTACTTCTCACATGTTGAACCCAAATACCTGTACTTTCTACTTCTTACATGTTGAACCCAAATACCTGTACTTTCTACTTCTTACATGTTGAACTCAAATACCTGTAATTTCTACTTCTTACATGTTGAACACAAATACCTGTACTTTCTACTTCTTACATGTTGAACTCAAATACCTGTACTTTCTACTTCTTACATGTTGAACACAAATACCTGTACTTTCTACTTCTTACATGTTGAACCCAAATACCTGTACTTTCTACTTCTCACATGTTGAACCCAAATACCTGTACTTTCTACTTCTTACATGTTGAACACAAATACCTGTACTTTCTACTTCTTACATGTTGAACTCAAATACCTGTACTTTCTACTCCTTACATGTTGAACTCAAATACCTGTACTTTCTACTTCTCACATGTTGAACCCAAATACCTGTACTTTCTACTTCTTACATGTTGAACTCAAATACCTGTACTTTCTACTTCTTACATGTTGAACTCAAATACCTGAACTTTCTACTTCTTACATGTTGAACACAAATACCTGTACTTTCTACTTCTTACATGTTGAACACAAATACCTGTACTTTCTACTTCTTACATGTTGAACACAAATACCTGTACTTTCTACTTCTTACATGTTGAACTCAAATACCTGTACTTTCTACTTCTTACATGTTGAACACAAATACCTGTACTTTCTACTTCTTACATGTTGAACCCAAATACCTGTACTTTCTACTTCTCACATGTTGAACCCAAATACCTGTACTTTCTACTTCTTACATGTTGAACACAAATACCTGTACTTTCTACTTCTCTCATTTCCCAAACAGCTGGTTCCTTTAGTCTGAATGTGTGTTTGGTGGCGTGATCATTATTCTTTAGAGTCATTGCGTGCCTATTGATTTGAACACGATCCGTGTATCCATCATTTCCTGGTCTTCTCTAAAGAAGAGGGACCAATGGAAACGTTGTCATGTTGCCGTTGTTCAGCATGGAAACATTCATTAGCTAACAATGACATTATTGTTCTGTTAATATAAAGGGAGGTCAGGTACTCTTTAAAACAGCTGCTAGCTATGGGTACTTTTTAATGAAGTACATTTCAAAGCCTCTTTACTTTGACTTGAGTAAAGAAGTTTAGTCAGTACTTCTACTTGAGCAAAGGATGAGTGTACTCTGTATCTCTGTTCTCATATAACCTCCAAAGTAGTAGCTGCCTTAAAACCCCCAGACCCTTTCATGATGCCATGGAAAACAACAGATCTTTTTAATAAGGAGTGTAGAGGCAAACAAGAAGTTGTGTCTCTTAGGGAGTTTAGTGTTTCCTGTAAGAGGTCACGAGGAATCTGCTGGGACGAGGCCAGCTCCATTTCTGGGGGATTCAGCGTAGAAAAGTGAGCCACAATATATCATCAGAATTAACTCCAACAGCCTCAGGCAGAGTGCTATTTGTGAGCAGAGATGTATTTAGGGGCCAAGAGTGCTCTGTCAAAGACTTTTTACCAGTGTGACCTTTCTCAGAAAATAAATACTCCGCTACCCGCTGGAAATCAATGACACACTCTGTCTTCAGTGCCGCAGCCTTCAGCCTTTTCTCTTTGCTTAACACTTTACAAGTCGTGACGAATTATGTTTCAAAAAACGCCGTGGAACAAAAGCAATATCTAGATGAAAACACAGCATGTAGACGCTCGGACAAATACACACACACACACACACACACACACACACACACACTCAAACACACTCCGGCTGCAGAGAGTTATATGATTGGACTGGACAGCGAGTGTCAACCCATGGGGCAAATCAGCTGTGTTATGATGCATAATCGCTCGGCTGTCTGAAGTGTGTGTGTGTGTGTGTGTGTGTGTGTGTGTGTGTGTGTGTGTGTGTGTGTGTGTGTGTGTGCGTGTGTGTGTGTGTGTGTGTGTGTGACACTGCCAAACCCACAGGTAATTCCCTAGCTTTGCCCAGGGTGCATTGCATAGATTAGTGCCTGAGTGTTGGCCACATCTTGAGCTGAAGATGGAGAGGTGTGGTGCTGCCATGAGAGGCTGCCTGTGTGTGTGTGTGTGTGTGTGTGTGTGTGTGTGTGTGTGTGTGCGTGTGTGTGTGTGTGTGTGCGTGTGTGTGCATGTGTGTGTGTGTGCGTGTGTGCGTGTGTGTGTGTGTGTGCGTGTGTGTCCAATCTCATATCTGTAAGGGTGAATTCTCACCAAACTGTCATGCTTGTAAAGAAATGTGTAGGGAGGTGTGTGGCACAGTGGGTTGTGCGTTGGTGTTGGGAACAGGGGGTCACAGGTTCAAACCCCACTGCAGTCAGCATGTCGTTGTGTCGCTGAGACCCTTCACCCCAAATTGCTCCTGTGGGGATTTTCCCACTGCTTTGGATAAAAGCGTCTAACATGTAATGCAAAGAAATATTCAGTTTTATTTCAACTTTCTTTGGTGGCTTTGGCCGTCAGTCGTGATAACATTGTACTCGATATGTTCATGTCTTTGATCTGGGAACATCACAACAGAGCAACTAACCCTCAGTCCTGGATAAAGCGTATAGCTACTGTGAAACTGTACGCTTCTCTTCAAAGGAAGTGGTTGAGCTACTGCAACGCTAAACTCTTGGTGAACTTAAAAAAAGGCTCAACACGTGCATTGTGTTGATTGAGGGATATACACAATCAAAGCAAAAGAGCTAATTGGATGCGATGTCAGGGATCTGTTTAATTAGATTGCTAACATAACAGAAGAGCACATATGAGGGTAAACAGAGAGCCTAGTGATGCAATAGATACTCGCTTATAGCAAGGACACAGAAATAAAATAGCATTTAGGCATGTTTTTTTTGTGAAAGAAATAACACTATACGTACGTAACGTTTCATGATTTTGGAAGTAGGAAATGTAGTTAAGCTTGTGAGACAAGTTGTCGTGTTGCTGCTTAGGACAGGATATCAAAACGACTTTATTCGGAGTAAAAGGTGATAATAAATCTGTTCATAACCCCCCCATTGCCCTGATGATCGCCCACCGTTTTTCAGGAGAACTCACATGCAGAACTTGCACTGAAAACAACCCCATCCCAACTATTAGTGGAACTGAATGGACAGCAAGTGGGTCAAAGGTCATGGGCTGACTATTGTAAATATCCATTCTGCCTTTTATGCTATCATGAGAATCACCATGTTACGAAAACACAACTTTATAAACGGACTGAACCATTTGCTAAGTGGATATTTCCCCCTCTGCTTTTGGCTTATTTTTAGAAAGCCTCTCATGCAGAGCGACAAGGGATGTTTCTCAGGTTTGTGTTTATTACACAAACCTGAGTCAACGGTGTGTTATGTACAGTAACAGCAGACTGTTGGCACTCATCAACATCAACATGTGTCCCCTCTTCTTCATGTCTCTTCTACATCAACATGTGTCCCCTCTTCTTCATGTCTCTTCTACATCAACATGTGTCCCCTCTTCTCCATGTCTCTTCTACATCAACATGTGTCCCCTCTTCTTCATGTCTCTTCTACATCAACATGTGTCCCCTCTTCTCCATGTCTCTTCTACATCAACATGTGTCCCCTCTTCTTCATGTCTCTTATACATCAACATGTGTCCCCTCTTCTTCATGTCTCTTCTACATCAACATGTGTCCCCTCTTCTCCATGTCTCTTCTACATCAACATGTGTCCCCTCTTCTTCATGTCTCTTCTACATCAACCTGTGTCCCCTCTTCTCCATGTCTCTTCTACATCAACATGTGTCCCCTCTTCTTCATGTCTCTTCTACATCAACATGTGTCCCCTCTTCTCCATGTCTCTTCTACATCAACATGTGTCCCCTCTTCTTCATCTCTTCTACATCAACATGTGTCCCCTCTTCTCCATGTCTCTTCTACATCAACATGTGTCCCCTCTTCTTCATGTCTCTTATACATCAACATGTGTCCCCTCTTCTTCATGTCTCTTCTACATCAACATGTGTCCCCTCTTCTCCATGTCTCTTCTACATCAACATGTGTCCCCTCTTCTTCATGTCTCTTCTACATCAACATGTGTCCCCTCTTCTCCATGTCTCTTCTACATCAACACGTGTCCCCTCTTCTACATCAACATGTGTCCCCTCTGTGGAAAGAGACTCTGAAAGTTTCAGGAAGAAAGATTCTCTCTCTTTTTGATCCATTTCTATAAAAACCTGACTGAAAATGAGCTGATCAGATTTTTGGCCACTTTATGATGTCATAACGATGTGTTGTCTTGTGTAACCATTAGCCAATCAGCAACTAAATTCACCCCCCCCCCCCCCTTATCACCTGCATCTCCTCTAGAGCACCATTGTGTTCTTTTTAACCAAATCTCTCTCAGAGGGGCGTGGGGAGGGGCTCCTTAGTTTCATCTAAACCAGGGGGGTCAAACTGAAATACACTGTGGGCCAAATAAAAAAATGGGTACTAGTCGAGGGCCGGACTGGTTCAATGTTTATTGCAGAACTTATTGAAATGAACTTATTGCACATATTAAACCTGGAACTAACAAAGCTTCAATTATTGCCTATAAAAACAACATTAAACATTAAATAATCAGATGCATTCATTTCTTATGGCTCTATCTGCAGCTTTTCCCGAGTCATTTCTTATGAGTACATTTTCCCACAGGCCAACAACAGCTTCAAAAAAACTATTTCCCTCACAGAGAAAACCAAACATGCCCTGTTGTCGTGAGAGAGAAAGTGCAGAAGGAAACATCCATTGAACTCAGTGTGCTGCTCTGTGATGCTAGCTCAGATACTTGGCATCTCATCTTGGGTGCAAGGTCATCAATGTTTGGGCTCAGGCTCTGAGCTGAGGAGACCCTCAGGATGGAGTGAAGGTGTGCGTGCAATATACCGGAGGGCCAGATCTAATAGGAATTACAAATTATCCTGCGGGCCGAAATTAAATCCACCAAGGGCCTGATTTGGCCCCCGGGCCTTGAGTTTGACACATGTGGGCTAAAGTAACAGACAGAGAATCAGCACTTTCGAAACCGGGCTGAAACAGAGGGGATTATGGGTAATGCAATGATCAGTTCGGTGTTTCAGCCAATCAGAGACAGGTTCTGGATATATCTGAGACCTGTGATATATTGATGAAAAACAGTATAATAGGGGACCTTTACATATAGAAATGTGTGTGTGTGTGCGTGTGTGTGTGCGTGTGTGTGCGTGTGTGTGTGTGTGTGTGTTAATAAGGAAGCAAACAGTTCACATTAGTTCACATTAGCCCAGACTGACCCAACAAGAGGAATAATAGCAGAACGACGCACAGGCCTCGAGGGGAATCCACGAATAGAAACTCTCTCAGACGAGAGAAAGAGAAGGGCTGTCTGTGTTTGTCACCCACGTGTGTGTGTGTGTGTGTGTGTGTGTGTGTGTGTGCGTGTGTGTGTGAACTAGCATTACTATACTTGTGGGGACCTAAATATGTTTACATAGTCACGTGTGGGGACTCGCCTCCCTTATGGGGACAAATTGGAGGTCCCCATAAGGGGCATCATTAATTTTAGGGTGAAGACTAGTTTTTTGTCTCCATACTTTACCCTTGCTGATGTGTCTGCATGTCAGACGCTTCTCCCTGAGCTCTTTGTTGTTTCTACAGCTCAGGCGGTCTTATCTAACCAGGTCTCCTGAGAAAAAAGACGGAGAGAGAAAGAAGTGGAGCAGAGAGAATGAGGACTTTAGAGAGCATGCGAGGGAAGAGGAGGAACCGAAAGTCATATCAATAGCGCTTCAAAAACACCCAGCCTAATGACTCACGACGTCTACCCTGAGTCTTAAGATATGGTTTTTATTCATAGTGAAAAAGCTCCACAATCGAGCCAGTGTGGCAGAATTTGCTTTAAAGACACGTGCTCTTTTTTCTCGACATATTGCTGCTTGTTTGTAGACATTTCCTGGAACTGTTTTTATAGCAAGTGGAAGCAGGCTCATAAGCGAAATTATCCGAGTTACTCAGACATTTTTTAAAGAGGGGGAATTCTAGCTCATTAAAAGAAAAGCTGCGTATGCAAAAATGGCCAGGTCGCACAAAGGTGACATCGAAGCCAGAGCTTTACTGTTAACTCTATATTAGACCCTTAAATCTAATGTAAATCACATCACATGTCACTTGTTAGACGCTTTTATCCAAAGTGACTTACATACTCAATACTGTGGACAATCCCCACAGGAGCACTTTGGGGTGAAGTGTCTCAGGGACACAACGACATGCTGACTGCAGTGGGATTTGAACCATAGACTGTATATATAAATGGACGTAGTGTCCGTGACGTCACCCATAGGATTCTGCAGAGTTGCCGTGAAGCCCTTAGTAGGCGGAGTCGGCTACTAACGGCTCGACAGTGACGTCAGAGTCTAATCCCGCCTGCTCCAAATAAGGGCAAAGAGGCGGAGCCGAGGCGGGACCTGCTGCCAACGAGCGTGACGTTCCAGACCTAGCTCAGGCTAAGAAGCTAAGCTAACATGCTCTCAGTATTAAGCTAACAACCTATGCTAACAACACAGTCTATGCTAACAACCCAGCTTGCGGTCACTGCTCCTCGTTCCCGGCATATTCTGAAGGTAAGATACCCTGTAACTTTACAAAACGTGTCCTTTTGATTTAAATGTTCTTGAACCTTCACTATACAATCGTTTTTTAAGTGCTTCACCGTTTTTCAAATATAAATGTCATTTGTAACTAAACTTTGTAAACTAGCAGAGATATGGTCAGTGTTGCGTGAATTACATTTAATGAATGAAATATGACTGTAGAAAAAGAAAGGTGCTTTTATATTGATTTAACCATTTTTATTTCTTTCAGCATTAAGAAAAAAGAAGATGGCAACCTCCTCCACGCCAAACTGCACAACCTGTACGTTGATGGTCCTGGCTTACTTTACATGACTTCAGATGGTTGACATTACACACAAACATACTATACATATATGTATATATATATACATGTGTGCACAATTGTAGATAAACAGCACACAGTATATAAATATATATATATGAACTGTGTGCTGTTAATCTGTTTTTTGAGGTTTTGCTCTCTTGTTACTTTTAACCATACAGGTGTGATTTCATAGTTATTTTGTATGTTATTGTCAAAGGAACAAAATGAGCAACCCTTTATACTTAATTTGATATTCCTCTATCTGAAGCATTTGTTACTCTCATTTATTTTCCTCCCATAGCGACTGTATGGATAATCGGAGACAGCTATGTCCGGCGTGGAGCCCAGAGAGCTACAGAGACCATCGGCAGCAACCTTGGCCTCGACCTGAGGGTGTGCTGGTTCGGTTGGGGTGGACTGCGCTGGAGAGGTGTCCTCCCTTTCTTTTCCTACTCCCTGCGAGGAAGAGCAGCCCCGGATGTCCTCCTCATCCACTGTGGCGGCAATGACTTGGGGGATGTGCCCAGTGTTCAGTTGCTGAACCAGATGAAGGAGGACCTGCACCAGCTTCACCATCGGCACCCTGGCATGAAGATCATGCTCTCCCAGATCAACCAGAGGCGCCGGTGGAGGGCTGGTGCAAATCCTGTCAAAATTGACAAGGCCCGGAAGTTTGTTAACAGTGTTATGGCTACTTTTGTTCATAGCCTAAATGGTGTCATTGTTGACCACTCCAACATTAGACATGACAGTCCTGGGCTTTTTTTGCGAGATAGAGTTCATTTCACCCCTAGGGGAAATGATGTTTTTTAAAGTCACTAGCCAATTGCCTGAAAGACCACCTCCAAAGACTGTGAACTGCTAAAATGTCAGTATCACTGTTTTTGGATTTGGCCTTTAGAGTATGTATTCTAAGGCCCTTGCTAAGCCCAGACTGTCATGGCTAATGTTGAGTTAGATATTACATCTGTAGCCATAACACTGTTAACATGGCTGCTCTTCCTCTTTCCCCCCCCCCCCCTCTTCCCCCAATGGACTCTGTAGCTCTCCAGGCCCATGCTGGGCATGGCTGTCTGTCAAACCTTTTATTTTGTATTTGTTATGATGTTTTTTGTTATTTTATTTGTTAAAATAATTCTGTATTTATGTAAATATTGAAAATAAATTACATTCATATTTTCACTTCTTTTGTCTACTGCAGTGCTTCTCAAAGTGTGGTCCGCGGACCACTGGTGGTCCGTGAGCGCCCCCTAGTGGTCCGTGAGTATATTGGTAACATTTCATATTTGAAATAAATAAATATATTTAAGTTTTCCGCACCCTCGCGGGAATATCTCCGCAATGGAGCGAGGTTAAGTTTCACTTTCGATTGCATGATATAGCCCAGCGCAACACCTTCATCACACATGTTGCCACTTGTTTGTACCATTTTCAGGCGATTTATAATCTGTTCTAGAAAAACAATGTGTTTCTTTATATTTGTGGAGTTAGGTGGTCCTTGGTATGAAAAAGTTTGAGAAACACTGGTCTACTGCTTACTGAAAATGTTAGCGATCACATCCAAATGGGACGATCAAATGAAAGGATAAGCTAACCATACAATACAGAAAACATTACACATTAAGGCTCAAATCTTTTCCCAAGCCGTAGCAGTCTGCAAAGAGTCCCAAGTTTAAAAACACAACATCTTGACAATGAATACTACGCTGTCATTTATCAGTGACAATGCAAACAACAAGAAGGTCTCCCCTAATCCCATGTATTTCTGCATCAAATATGTCATAAGCATTCCATAGAATGTAATTATGAAGTGCAATACCCACAATCCCTCCAGGGTCGTAACGTCACAGAAGAGAATACCTTTTAGAGAGTTTTGTTCAGTTTGCAGATAAATATTTGTTTTACAATAGAAACATTTGTCTCCATAAATGTTCCCACATGTTGTGAGCATCAACTTTAAATCTTTTGTCAACAAATAAACATCTTAATTTCCTTCATGACAACATTTTGTTTATAACACCACTACATTAACAATAAGCATAGGAAAATGATAAATGTCAACATTTAAGATTGTGCTTTTACTCTTTATTTAATCAGATCTATTTCACATTGGAAATGTGATAAATACACACATTGAAAGTTACATCTTGCATTTTATGAAAAGTAAAGGTTTCGAATAATTTTATACACTAGAAAATAAATTAAAGATGTGCAACAACTGTATGAGTAATTAAAATGATATAACTTATGTTCAGGGTTGGGAGGGCTACTTGCCAAAAACACAACCAGTAACTTAATGTGAGTATCAAGATATCAAAGTAATGTAACCTGATCACTTTATTTTTCTTTTGGATTACCTCAATATCAAATGCAATGCAAATAAACACAGGAGAGAAGAAATATTAATATGATTTTTTTACTTAAATGTATAATATAATACCATAAAGCAGATTCAGGGAGTAGGTGTATAGATTCACGATGAAAGTATTCGCCTACAGAACAGAACCGCTTCCAGAGAAGAGATACAATTTGATCATTTTACAACAAACAGCTCTTTTTAGGTTTTGAATAAGATTGTAATCCTGAGTTTCCCTATTATTAAAAAAAGTAAAACTAATCCGATTACATCTTTTCCTATGTAACTAAGGATTACACTTTCCTTTGTTTCTATACGATCTTGATTCGTGTTAGATGTAATCCATTACTACCTAAGCCAATAAAAGTCATAACTTTTGGAAAATTGTCTCAAGTTATAAATGATGCCTTCAATCTCTTTCACGTGGAGAAGACATCACATTGGCCGAGGCGTTGCAACTTCCCTCAAGCGTCCTACATGAAAGAAAGATCACATGTTAAAAATGTGTGCACAAACTATTCAGTATGACCCGTCTTAGTTTAAAGCCCAAGTGTAAGAGTGAACAGAGGCGGAGTCTGCCTGCTTTCCAATTTGTTTTGTTTGTTGGCTGCTGCTACCCAAACCAACATCCTCACAAGCATTGACTGTTGGAATGTCATTATGCTCCACATGTGGAACAACAAAGGCTTCTTCAGGTGTGTCTTGTATCATAATGATATTGCTCTGATCAGCAGCAACACTGTTTTCACCACTACCATGGTCTACATCTGCAACCTCCTCCTCATTGCTGTTAACAGTCGAACTAGGACTGTCACTTACCTCGTCATTGTTACTCACCTGCTTTTCCTTCTAGGCTGTTGTTCTTTGGTGAAATAGAAAATGGTGGGCACTGCAGTGTTTTTCAGGCATCTCCTTCCCTAATAAAAATAATAAACAAAAACACATAAAATAACTTTTTGAGGTCTGTAGATATTCAACTTTCTTTTGAATAATGTTGTTTTAAATTTAAGAGTGCATTATAAAAGACAATAGAGGGCCAACATGTTAACTATGAGTTAATCCATTCAACAATTACGTGTTTCCAAGATTCAGATTCAAAGGATTTATGTCATAGCACATAGGCTACAGTGTAGGAATGGCAATGCAAATCTTCTGTCCCGAGCTCCTCCAACGATGCAACATCGTTATATAAGACATAAAACAATAAAAGAAATTCAAAATTAAATTAAGAATAATAAATTAGTGCAGGCAGAAATCTATATACACGTAAATATAATAAGACATATGCAAGAACAGAATGTAAAGATAAATATTGTATCGTAAAATGAAATCGAAAGGAGGGTCAGGCCGATTGTCGAACCTCAGATTGAGGAGGAACAATGCGGATTCCGTCCTGGTCGTGGAATGACGGATCAGCTTTTTACTCTCGCAAGGATCCTGGAGGGGGCCTGGGAGTACGCTTATCCGGTCTACATGTGTTTTGTGGACTTGGAGAAGGCGTATGACCGGGTTCCCAGGGAGTTACTGTGGGAGGTGCTGCGGGAGTATGGGGTGAGGGGGTCTCTACTCAGGGCCATCCAATCTCTGTACTCCCAAAGCGAGAGCTGTGTCCGGGTCCTCGGCAGTAAGTCGGACCCATTTCCGGTGAGGGTTGGCCTCCGCCAGGGCTGCGCTTTGTCACCAATCCTGTTTGTAATATACATGGATCGGATTTCGAGGCGTAGTCATGGGGGAGGGGGTCTGCAGTTCGGTGGACTAAGGATTGCACCACTGCTTTTTGCAGATGATGTGGTTCTGATGGCTTCATCGGTCTGCGACCTTCAGCACTCACTGGATCGGTTCGCAACCGAGTGTGAAGCGGCTGGGATGAGGATCAGCACCTCCAAATCTGAGGCCATGGTTCTCAGCAGGAAACCGATGGACTGTCCACTCCAAGTAGGGAATGAGTCCTTACCCCAAGTGAAGGAGTTCAAGTATCTCGGGGTCTTGTTCTCGAGTGAGGGAACAATGGAGCGTGAGATGGGCCGGAGAATCGGAGCAGCGGGAGCGGTACTGCAGTCGCTTTACCACACCGTTGTGACGAAAAGGGAGCTGAGCCGGAAGGCAAAGCTCTCTGTCTACCGGGCCATTTTCGTTCCTACCCTCACCTATGGTCATGAAGGATGGGTCATGACCCAAAGAACGAGATCGCGGATACAAGCGGCCGAGATGGGTTTTCTCCGCAGGGTGGCTGGTGTCTCCCTTAGGGATAAGGTGAGAAGTTCGGTCATCAGGGAGGGACTCGGAGTTGAGCCGCTCCTCCTTCGCGTCGAAAGGAGCCAGTTGAGGTGGTTCGGGCACCTAGTTAGGATGCCACCTGGGCGCCTCCCTAGGGAGGTGTTCCAGGCACGTCCAGCTGGGAAGAGACCAAGGGGTAGACCTAGGACCAGGTGGAGGGATTATATCTCTTCGCTGGCCTGGGAGCGCCTTGGGATCCCCCAGTCAGAGCTGGTTGATGTCGCCAGGGAAAAGGAAGTTTGGGGCTCTCTGCTGGAACTGCTACCCCCGCGACCCGACCACGGATAAGCGGAAGAAGATGGATGGATGGATGGAAAATGAAATTAAATCCTTTTTTTTTTACAGTGATAGCTGTTAAGATAAATAAGTTATAAGATGACAACAGATGAATGAATGTTGCTATTAAAATAATGTATAAAAAGGTAATACAATTCATCTGTTTTTAACATAGAGTATGTGGGGGGAAATGGCAATTCTCTATCTATGATAAAGAGTCTTTGCATAAATTCAAGAGAAATGTGATGGTTTGCAAAACAATTCGATTTCTATGTTTCTATACTTAACTGGCAAAATCTTAATTTGGCCTTTAATCAAAAGAACATTACTATCACTGATGTGCAAGCTGTGCCATAACAATTATTTAGCATTGTATGATGTATAACATGTATTTAATTAGTAACAACAATTTACACTCACAAATGGAACCAAGTTATTTAAAAAAAAAAGGATCTGTACCCATGAGTCCGTGCTGAAGTGATGACTCTCAAAGTGTTCACTGCACAGGCGAGAAGAAACGTTGGGGGTCCATTTATTCCTCCGGATGTTCAGCACCCACTGGTCCAGCCTGTCTGGATCACCTAAAGGAAACCTTTAATAAAAAATACATGAAAACCGACCCAAAGACAACAGGAGGGTTAATGCCATATTCACTCACGCATGAACAACTTTTACAAATATTTCTATATAGTCTGTGTTAAATGTAATCTAGGTTGCACATTTCCTGCTGAAATACATGCATGGGCCAAGTTACTGCGTGGCACTTTGGTTTTGATAAAACAGTGTAGTTCCACTATATAAACGTTACATTCATAATCAAACGAGACAATCTGCAAGATAAATAGCTATTTGTTGTTATTCTTAATGCTTGTCATTCACACGTTAAGAAAATAAAATAAGTACCGATACATAGCAGAACAATTGTGGCGATGTTCAGCTTAATAAGCCTTGTTCAACATCATTTCTTTAGCTAATACTATAGAAGGCTGCAGGCGAACCAAGTCCGCGTTTCGCTGCATTCCTTGATCTCCAGTTATAACGCCGGGCTCCGCCGCTGGCCGAAGCTAACGGAGCCGCAAAGGGCTAGCTACGGCTCCGGTTAGCTTCGGCGGCGGACTCCGGCGGCCCCACTGGGATAATTGGGTCCCCTTTTAACATTTGCTCCCATTTAGCATTATGGGCGTCATAGCCATATACTATAAAAGTCTTACCCAAGGCTGAATCATAAACTAAACTGTATATATACACATGTATAAAGGGTTACGTCCTTAGCTGGCTAATAAGCTACATAACAAGCTAAGCTAACAAGCACACAAACACAGTCTGCTAACGGGGTTAACATGTATAATATTATCATTTTAGACTTCTTGGAAGTTCTGTTAGTACATTCAAGCGCACAGCACGACATTTTAATTGTCTGGTATTTGTAACAATATTCCCTAAAAGGCACAATCACCACGAACACGGCTAAAGCTTAAGGGTCAAGTACAGTACTATGACTAACTAACGTTGTAGCCTCTATGGTTGTAGCCTAGCAGAGTGGACAAGTTGCTGTTAGCTGACAGTGAGGCATGTACGTGTCCATCAAAGTGACCACGCCCTAATTTATGCAAAAACTTTAAGACCTAATATAAATAAAAGGGTTGTGTTAGAAAACAATTCACTCACAGATCCATAATCATGAAGGTGGAATCTAACTATATCGATAATAAAAATGTATGGAGCCAGGGGTAGAAACATGTTTTTTTCTGCTGTAAAGTTGGGCATTTTAACATGGGGGTCTATGGAAATTGCTCCTTTCTGCAGCCATCGCCTATCGGCCAATATATGAACTGCAGTGTGTGGCACTTCCATATTGGCGTCCCAGCTCTTCCCCAGAGTTTGCCGCTTGGTTTGAACCCGTGAGCCCTTGATCCGAACACCAACACTCTATCCACTCCGCCACATGCCTCCTAAATGCCATTAACAAATCATCTATATATATAGATGAATATGCCATGCTATGCTAATTGTGATCTGATTGGCTACATGTAAATATATTTAATTTGACTACAAATATGTTTATATGTTCATTTCATTAATTTGTTATTTGAACCTGTTCAGCCCTGAGCCTGTTTTTCAGGCTTCAGGCTCGAAAATGACATTCCCAGAACAAATGACTATAACTTCACTTCTAAAAGGGGTAAATTAATAATCTTTTTTCTCAAAGCAAGGATAAACCTGTGAGTTGGATGTAGAAGAGTCTGTATCAATATAGATGTTTTTATTTTAAAGTAAATTCAGATTGAACATAGTAAACATTTTTAAATTATAGTGTCAGTCCAAAAGAAAAAACATGACTTATAGTGAAAACCAGCCTTGAATGATGGGATAGTAGCACATCCCCCACTCCCCCCGTTGACAATTTACTAGCGGTACCGAAGTGGGCCGGTCGAGAGTCCCGGGCTGATTTTTAGTCCCAGTCCACCACTGGCTACATGACCGTATTATCGCCCATATAGACGCACCTAATTCCTAAACTTCTAACAGATACAACATAAACCGATCCTTCAGCCTCATATGAGCTCTCAGACACGTTCAAAATTAAACTGTCATCGCTGCCTGAGCTTGCTGCTGTGTGCGCCATCGTGCGTTTACATGCAGATGCTGGGATCCTGAACGGTGCCCGCAATTAAGTCACACATTTGGCGGGATTTGAAGAATCCCCGAGAAGATCCAGAATATGGTCAACATTGATGGGCAGATTAATGGTTATCAAAGTACAAATATCCCAAATCAGTTCAGTAACGGTTTTCAAGGGGACAATATTTACTCAAATTGATGGGTTTGGATGATGGGGGAAACTCGTGTGTGTCACAGGCTCTTTAAAGTAGATGCTAGAAATCCCTCTGATGATACAGCGCCTTGTAGCGTCATCCATATGCATTGTGCCAAATTGACTGTATATCGCTCAACTATCAAGGAAGAAAGTAATTGCTGCTGTGATCGAGTTCATATGTCGCCTTCTCACTGATTATTTCAGCATCGCGCCAACACCTGCACAGCCTCTTCGGGTTTTTTGTCCTGTACTACTAGATGTGTCTGGATGTCACATTTAAATATCCCGTTATTTAAAGAACGATTGCATCTCAAACGACTGAAAAAAGGACGCGTGTATGCGTGTGTGTGTGTGTGTGTGCGTGAGGACAGTGGATGCACTGCAGCAGTAATTAGACAGTTATTGTCACGATTATCATGTCATGTCAAATTTCTATGTCTAGGTTTGGGTGTTTTTGCTGTTCTCTCTGTCATGTTTTCCTCCTGGGTTATTGTCTGGTCCTTTTCCCTGTGTTTTTCCTCCTGTCGTTAGTTTCCCTGGTGTGTCTAGTTGTCTGATTGTGTTCACCTGTGGCCCTTGTGTTTCTACTCCCCTGCCCGGCTGTTTCTCGTCTTGTGATTACCCCTCCCTGTATTTAGTCTTGTCTCTTCCTGTGTTCAGTGTTGGTGCTCCTTTTGTTTGTGACCTAGTTCACCGTAGAGTGTTTTGTCTGTCCAAGTATAATTAAGTCCTTGAAATAAAGGTGTTATCAAGTGCTATCTGCGTTTGGGTCCTACCTGCCTCATGCTGCGTAACAGAAAGCACCAACCAAGAAATGGGCCCAGCAGATCCGTTCGAGCTTGAGTTATTGAATTTTTCCTTTTTTTTGGCTAACTGCTCGGATCGATTGAAGAGAGCACCCGGAGTTCAGCAGCGAGAGGCTGTGTTGTCGGAGGCGCGCCAGATGACTAGAGAGAAACCAGGTTTGGTGAAGTTCTTACCTGGCTGGATTTCAAAGATCCTCCCGGTGTGTGATTCCCGGCCTGCTAGCCCCAGGCATGCTAGCTCCCTATCTCCCAATTCCCAACCTGGTACCATACGCCTCGCTGGGTTCCGTCTGAAGTCAACCCATGCTTCTGCCCCAGTTCCTGCTCCTGTCCAGGAGTCGTATTCTGGAACTCGTCTGGCTTATGGAGGTCCACGGAGTATTCAGGCGGCTGCTAAGAGAAGGAGTCGCAAGGCCAAGCTAGCAGCCCGAGCCCCAAGAGCCATGGCTCCAGCCCCAGTACAGGCCCCAGCAGCCATGGCTCCATGCTCCAGTATCGGCCCACACACAGACCCGGCGGCAGACATACATCTCTGGGCGGGCATTTGATTTACCAGGGCGGGCCAACCACGACACTTGCATTTCCCGGGAAATCTGAATTGTCAACAGGGGGGGGGCTGTTAGATGCTCGCGATTTGTCAACGGGGGGGAGCCGCTCGTGAATTGTTGAAAGAGAGGGGTTTTACGTTGCCATAAGGCTGTTGACAGTCTTATGTAGCCTATCCATTGGTTGGTTTTGTGGCACATTTGTAACGCTGTGCCAACTTGGGCAAGCACGCAGGCAAACTTGAGCGCACACAGGGTGGAGAGGTGGAGTGAGGTTGAGTGATGGAGAGAAAGGGAGAGATTGAGCGAGGCAGAGAGCCTGTGCAGCGGTCTGCTTGCGCACAGAGCAGGAGTTTGTGAGAGAGCCGGCTTGAGAGTAAATTTCTCTTCAAAATATAATTGATTGCCAGCTGACTTGCTTGCTCGTTGGTAACGTAGGCCTAACTGGTTTCTTCTAATGTGCTGCATCTGCGCTGAGTTGCCATATTCCTTTCGTGAACCACTAGCAAGAGTAAACTAACTGACAGGCTGCTGTGCGCATCTCACTCAAAAACCCACACGACTCAACCCAGCGAAAAACCAGTCTTGCGCGCAGCCTTTCATTCAGAATTTCATAGCAAAATAAAAAAATAATATTAAACTAATACAAAAATAAATATTAGGACAAAGCCCTACAAATAAAAATAATAAAACAATACAAATGTGGTATTCAGCCCTGATTAAAACAGCGGGCCCAAATCCTGGATGGGCGGGCCCAAATCCTGGATGGGCGGGCCCAAATCCTGGATGGGCGGGCCCGGCCCCATGGGGCCCGCCCATGACGCCGGGTCTGCCCACACAGCCATGGTTTCGTGCTCCAGTACCATCCCACACAGCCATGGTCCCGTGTTCCGGTTCCGTGCCCAGCAGCCATGGTTCCAGCTACGGAACCGGCCCACACAGCCATGGTTCCGGCCCCAGCAGCCATGGTTCTGGCTCCAGTACCGGCCCCAGTACCCATGGTCCCGACTCAAGTTTCGGCTCCAGGACTGGCTTACCGGCCAACGCCAGCTCCCCGAGTCCTGTCGGCGTACCGGCCAACTCCAGCTCCTAGTCTCCAGTTGGCTGTTCAGCCAACGCCAGCTCCCCGAGTCCTGTCAGCATACCGGCCGACTCCAGCTCCTAGTCTCCAGTTGGCTGTTCAGCCGACGCCAGCTCCCCGAGTCCTGTCGGCGTACCGGCAGACTCCAGCACCTTGTCTCCTGCTGGCCCTCCAGCCGACGCCGGCTCCCCGTGTCCTGTCGGCGTACCGACCGACACAAGTTCCTTCTCAAGACCCTTCTCAAGACCCATCTCAAGTCCCTTCTCGACTTCCCTCTCAAGTCCCCTCTCAAGTCCCCTCTCAAGTTCCTACCCGAGTCCCCTCTCAAGTTTCCTCTCAGGTCCCCTTTCAAGTCTCTTCTCGAGTCTCGTCTCAAGTTCCCGCTCATGTCTCCTCTCGAGTTCCCTCTCAGGTCCACTCTCGAGTCTCTTCTCGAGTTCCCTCTCAGGTCCACTCTCGAGTCTCTTCTCGAGTCCCCTCTCAAGTCTCCTCTCGAGTTCCCTCTCAGGTCCCCTCTCGAGTCTCTTCTCGAGTCCCCTCTCAAGTCCCCTCTCGAGTTCCCTCTCAGGTCCCCTCTCAAGTCTCTTCTCGAGTCCCCTCTCGGGTCCCCTCTCGAGTCCCCTCTCAAGTTTCCTCTCGAGTTCCCTCTCAAGTCACCGCTCGAGTTCCCTCTCAAGTCTCCTCTCGAGTTACCTCTCAAATTCCCTCTCGAGTCACCTCTCGAGTTCCCTCTCGAGTCACCTCTCGAGTCTCCTCTCGAGTTCCCTCTCAAGCCCTCTCTCGAGTCCCCTCTCGAGTTCCCTATCGAGTCCCCTCTCAAGTCACCTCTCGAGTCTCCGATCAAGTTCCCTCTCGAGATTCCTCTCAAGTCACCTCTCAAGTCAACTCTCGAGTTTCCTCTCGAGTTCCCTCTCAAGCCCTCTCTCGAGTTCCCACTCAAGTCCCTACCCAAGTGTCGTTGGAGGTTCCGCTGGGGGTCCTGCCAACTCTATGTCCTGTCCCGTTGGAGGCCCTGCCGACTACTCTCCTGCCGGGGGTCCTGCCAACCCTGTGTCCTGTCCCGTTGGAGGCCCCGCCGACTACTCTTCTGCCGGGGGTCCTGCCAACCCTGTGTCCTGTCCCGTTGGAGGCCCCGCCGACTACTCTTCTGCCGGGGGTCCTGCCAACCCTGTGTCCTGTGCCGTTGGAGGCCCCGCCGACTACTCTTCTGCCGGGGGTCCTGCCAGCCCTGTGTCCTGTGCCGTTGGAGGTCCCGCCGACTACTCTTCTGCTGGGGGTCCTGCCAGTCCTATGTCCTGTGCCGTTGGAGGTCGCGCCGACTACTCTTCTGCCGGGGGTCCTGCCAACCCTATGTCCTGTGCCGTTGGAGGTCCCGCCAACTGCTCTCCTGCTGGGGGTCCTGCCGGCCCTGTGTCCTGTCCCGTTGGGGGTCCCGCCGACTACTCTTCCACTGGGGGTCCTGCCAACCCTATGTCCTGTGCCGTTGGAGGTCCCGCCGACTACTCTTCCGCTGGGGCCCTGCCAACTCCATGTCCTGTGCCGTTGGAGGTTCCGCCGACTGCTCTCCTGCCGGGGGTCTTGCCGGCCCTGTGTCCTCTTCCGTGCGGAATCTTGCCGACACCTGTCCCACCGGCTCCGGATCCTGTCCGGTCGACACCGGCTTCTGCCCGGCCTCCGGAGCTGTCCGGTCTTCGCGCTCGAGCCCGGTCCCCTGAGTTCGCCCGCTGTGGTCTTCGCCCCTCCTCGAACTCTGCCTTGCCCCCGGGCCGTCCGCCCGAGATCCCCTCCTCGAACTCTGTCTTGCCCCCGGGCCGTCCGCCCGAGACCCCCTCCTCGAACTCTGCCTTGCCCCCGGGCCGTCCGCCCGAGACCTCCTCCTCGAACTCTGCCTTGCCCTCGGGCCGTCCGCCCGAGACCCCCTCCTCGAACTCTGCCTTGCCCCCGGGCCGTCCGCCCGAGACCCCCTCTTCGAACTCTGCCTTGCCCTGGGCTGTCAGCCAAGGCCCGTCCTCCGGACCCCCTCCACCCACCCTGCTGGACGTTGTTGGATTTTTGTTTTGGTGTTTAGGGACGTCTAGAATCCGTCCCTTGAGGAGGGGGTTCTGTCACGATTCTCATGTCATGTCACATTTCTATGTCTAGGTTTGGGTGTTTTTGCTGTTCTCTCTGTCATGTTTTCCTCCTGGGTTATTGTCTGGTCCTTTTCCCTGTGTTTTTCCTCCTGTCGTTAGTTTCCCTGGTGTGTCTAGTTATCTGATTGTGTTCACCTGTGGCCCTTGTGTTTCTACTCCCCTGCCCGGCTGTTTCTCGTCTTGTGATTACCCCTCCCTGTATTTAGTCTTGTCTCTTCCTGTGTTCAGTGTTGGTGCTCCTTTTGTTTGTGACCTAGTTCACCGTAGAGTGTTTTGTCTGTCCAAGTATAATTAAGTCCTTGAAATAAAGGTGTTATCAAGTGCTATCTGCGTTTGGGTCCTACCTGCCTCACTCTTTGTATCAGATATCACATGCAGACACTTTGAATATCCGCATGGTCCCTCCACTTGGTGCTGCAATGCACATTTCTATTTAATGCCACACTACTTTACCAATGTGTTGCCACAGCATCACATTACTGGAGCGTGATGTTCCTGCTCCGGGCCAAACTCTCTGACTCCCTGTGTGTGTGTGTGTGTGTGTGTGTGTGTACTCTTTTCAAACTGCTGAGTACAAGCAGGGAGTGAGTTCACACTGGGTTAGCTCTGAGTTGGCTAAACAACAGATAGCAGAGATAACAGTGTCTGTGCTTGTACTAGGTGTGCGTGTGTAGGTGTGTGTGTGTGTGTGTGAGCGTGCATGTGTGTGAGCAGTGCCTGTGTGTGTGTGTGTGTGTGTGTGTGTGTGGTTGATTTCAGCAGCAACAGGGGAAAACACTGATAAGGTTTATTTTTCAGGTTCTGCAGTTTTAACGGTGATGACGGTTAGATGCTAACGAACACAAAAGATGTTTATTGACCTTTGCTGTGAAACCATGTTTACAGAAAGCAAAGGGAGAAGGGAAGAAGGGAAGAAGGGAAGAAGACGAAGGAGAGAAGGATCAGAGTTGCAATGACGTCAGTAAAAAAAGGAAGGATTGGGAAGTTGGGAAAAAGTGAATACAGGAAGAAAGTGAGAATGGGTGCAAAGGGAAGGGAGGAGAAGGAGAACATGGGAAAAGTACATATCATGTCATGTGGTGACAAGGGAGGTGTGTGGCGCAGTGGACTAGTGCGTTGGTGTTGGGATCAGGGGGTCACAGGTTCAAACCCCACTGCAGTCAGCATGTCGTTGTGTCCCTGAGACACTTCACCCCAAATGGCTCCTGTGGGGATTGCCTGTCTGTTTGGATAAAAGCGTCTAACATGTAGTGTAATAATAATAATGCATTACATTTTTTATTAGAGCGCTTTTACAGGTGCTCAAAGCGCTTTACACATTACACATATTAGACATGTAAGATTCATTACTGTGGACATTACCCACAGGAGCAATAATGTAGTAATGCAGCAATGTCATGTGGAAGGACATCAAAAGCAGTGTTTCCGCCAGGGGGGCGTCTTGCCGTCATTTGACGCCCTTATTCAGCTCGGGACGCCCTGAACGCGAGCAGAGGGCGTCCAAAAAAATAAATAATTCGAGAGAAGATCGAGAGTTTTTATCGCTTGAAATTTTGAAAAGGAAAAAGGACACGGACATCCCTCTGTTGGAGAGGCAAAGGAGTCTGGTGGGATTGTTTTCTGAGTATTGAAGACCGTTTCCCCGACATCGAAGGTGCCTGCTACAGGACAACACGGAACGTGCGCGATTTGGATGCGATGAGCGGGTGGGGGGGGGCTGCTTGTAGAGCACGATCGTGACCTGCGAGCGCCGGAGCCTCGCAGCGGCGAAACTGAGGCTCCGTGGTAAACTGTGGTAACATGAAGAGCCGTTTGGGAGCCGAAACAGCCGGCGCTTTAAGAGAGCCGAGCCAAATGATCCGGCTCACTAACGTACTAAGACAGTATCTATAAGGGACGGCTCAAGTCAAGATTCAAGTCCAACCCCCCCCCCCCCACCGCTCTCGGGGTGGACGCCCTCTCTGCCCTGGTCTGGCGGAAACACTGATCAAAAGTGAAGAAATGAAAACAGGCAACATGAGAAAAGTATGAGCAATGTAAGGAGTGCAACAGGGGTATACAGATGACTGGGAGGAAAGGAATTAACAAGTAAAGTAGGAAGAGTGGAAAGCAAAGGAAGAATAAGTCAACAGGAAAAACATCCTCAGCTCCTTCTCAGATCCTTCCTCTTTTCTTCCTCCCACCAGCTGCAGCCTAACCCATTGGGAGGGAGGAAGCCATCATCTTCACTTTCCCTCATCCCTCCTTCTTCTCTTTCCTGCATCTTTTCTCCCCAGATGTAAGCCCATCAAGAGGACACTTCACTCCCTCTTTTGGTGGGAGGGGAAGGTGAATCTATAAAAGATTCTCCGTCCCCCAGCCGATGGATTGATGTCAAAGAGTTTAACTCACAAAGGGCTGAATAAGCGGCTCCGTGGCCTGCTGTGTGTGCAGAGAAGCATGCGGATCTTTAACAGGACTCCATTGATGTTGCTTGTTTTACCTGAGAAATAAGATGCTAAATAAGATGCTAATCCCCTTGATGTGCACCAAACGGAGAGGAGGTGATATCTGTGGGGGCGGACCTCCTGTCTGTCACCTCAAAACAACACAAACAAAGCTATCTCTGTGCCACAACGTCAACAAAATGCCAAAAGATCTCCTGTAAAACCACCAGGATATCAGACAGCCAACATGTAACAAAACAAACTGTTAAACCATCTTACTGACATTTTAATTAAGGCACCGGTACTACTTTAAAGGTATCCTATTATGCTATGTTTCAGCATATACTTTGGGTCTCAGATATATAGAAATATATTTAAAAAAGGATTTCTGTTGTGTTAATTAAGGGTCTGTTATTCAAAGTGATGGCAGTTTATGACTTATTTTGTCATTTAGGTTTAATGTTGATTGGCAATTTAGTTTTAAATCTGTAGGAGCTTCTCCCTATTGGCTTTCAAGGGTAGCTGAAATTGTACTTTATGTCTTTGTCACCTTCACACACACGTATACGCACACACACACACACACACACACACACTCATCTCCATGTGTGAAAGTGGGCAAAGAGAAGGCTTGAGCCTCCACCAAATCCCTAAAAGCTGTCATTGACTTCAAACACAGCGGATTCTTCTCAGTGGAGAGCCTTTACTTTCCTATAGGATCCTTTTGATATGGCCTCTGTAGTCCAGAAGGTAAACCAGGGCTCGTTCAGAATCTAAGGGTCGACTTCATAAACATAAACAAGCTCTGAAGCCGTCACAAGTGCTGCTTTATTTACTCTGACAGCAGCTTCTATAGAAAGAAGATATATATTAGTGAATGTGGATTATTCATATGGCAGAGGGACACACTGGCGTTCACACACTGCAAACATGTTAAATCTTGCCAAGTATATTTGTCTAATTTCCAGTCAGAACATGTCGTTACACTTGATATAAACCTAATAACTTAAAGGTCACCTATCATGCTAATTTTAGGCAATAGGTCTCAGATATAGAAATATATATATTAAGCATCTTTCATACTAACGCCGTTCCAGGGCCGGTTCGGAGCTGGAGCCTGAAAAGCACCGGTTTTTCCTGTTCACACCGCAGCGGAATCCGGTTCGTTTCAAGCACCAAAACATTGTCGGTCTAGAAGCAAGAACCGCATATGTCGCGCTTATGTCGGAGGGGGGCGAGATTAACCTGAGCTAACAGTTAAAGGCAAGTACGGCAAATACAAGTTGTAACAAGCAGTAGTGCTGAGCAAAGTGACTAGAACGCGACCACACACTTATACAAAAACACACTTTATAAAGTCAGGCAACACTAACCAGGCTTCGTGTGATTCTGTTTCTTTGTACCTTACTTTGACCATCCGTTCACTGTTATTGATCATTGTGGAGAGCAGGCAGACGTGTTGTTTTGTATTATAGCAGCTATCGGATGGAATCAATACATGGGCTGCACAGGTTGTCGTATCCGCCTATCACAAGTAGAATCATAATAAAAATACGCCGGTAAAATGTGCCTGTAGAAAACGGTTTATGCCACAATAGGATAGCAATAGCAAGTAGTCAGTTTAGCTTCGGTTGCTATGCTAACATCACCCATTTTATACCAGAGAAACATTCATAACAGCGTTGTGATGCCAAACAGCGTCAATTCAGACTGACACACATTCACTTAGGCTAAGGGGAACTGGGGATATGTATCAGCTGCTTGTGTGACAGTCAGACAGTGAATACTTTAGAGCCGTGTGAGCTAACCCGGAGCTAACGGGAGAATAAACTCCCGTGGAAGAGCACCAACACTGCAGTGGTCGGTAAATGCCGCTGAAACACATTAATAAACAATGAACCACGGCACTCTGGAGAAAAATATAAGGTTGGAGAAGTCGTTATTTAATTGAATCTGGCTTTGTGTGATTAAAAGCAACACGATCATCGACCGGACGCAGTCCCCCGTTGTTGTTGTTGTTGTGAGCGCCGTCGGGGAGAAAATCAGCGACGTAAACGGTGACGTCGTGACGCAGCAGCGGCAGCACCGGTCGGGCTCTGGGCGGTGTGAACATAACGGGGGCTGAAAAGAAAAACCGGTTCCGAACCAGAAAAGCTCCAGCACGGAGCTAGAACGGGAACTGCGTTGGTGTGAAAGCCCTATCAGTCAAAGTCTCTAACATCAGAAAACAGAAAACGTCTTTTTTTGTAACAATGTCCCTGATTCTGGTCAAATATACTTCAAAATAAGTTTTCCCAGCTAAATACAAGATCTCATTTAATCTAAATATCCCATCTTTACTTCAAGAAATCTCACCAAGCCATGTTGTACTTGTTCTATTGGCAGATTTGTGCACTTTTTAAAAGCATATAAATAGTGCATACATGTTCATAAAACATAAATTATGAGTGGTGTGGGATTTAGTGTCTCTATCAGTGTCAGAGTGACATGTGTGGGGTGTGTGTGTGTGTGTGTGGGGTGATAATCTATTCTGTGACCCAAATGTATGTGTTGAAAGACTACACAACCTCAATCCAGCCCTCCCATCCGATTCCACAGCTCACCACTGTCTGATGCTCTGTGTGTGTGTGTGTGTGTGTGTGTGTGTGTGTGTGTGTGTGTATGGGTGTGTGTGTGTGCATGTGTGTGTGCGTGTGTGTATGTATGTGTGTGTGTGTGTGTATGTATGTGTGTGCATGTGTGTGTTTGTGTGTGTGCATGTGTGTGTGTGTGCGTGTGTGTGTGAGAGTATGATAAAAGGAATGTGTTATCCATCTTATCCAGAGGAGAGATGTTTTGAAAGGAACTCCGGTATTAATAAATGCATGAGAGCCAACGGAAAAATAAAAGGACTTTGCAAAAATAAAAAGAGAAGGAGATAAAAAGATGTAAGCGTGCTTGTTAGCATTCTCTGCGCTAGGAGCTACGTCCTCATTGAGAGACATATTATCTGTGGTCAGCCTTCCTATCTATTATTCACAGCTCTGTGAGAAACACTGGTGGCGAGATCAACAGCAGTCACTTACGATATATCCCCGAGCAATGTGTGAGAGATACCTTAATAACGGAGATAGTGGAGAGGCTGCTAAGTTAGCAAAAGCTCGTGGAGAAAAAAGGCTTTGATTTCCAGGCGCTGTTATGGATTGAGAACTGTGTTTGTTATTCTCGCGTCCAGGAGAGAAGCTTTAAAAAGGAGACTAATGGAGTCTCTTATGGCGCGTTTCCACTGCAGCGGGTAGCTCGCTTTAAGCGTGCCGAGCCGTGCGGGGCCCGTTTTTGGTTGCGTTTCCACTTGGCCTAGTACCGGCTAGCGGGTCCTAATTCACAGTTTTTCTGGCCCCATAAAATCGTGGTTCTAGGGCCAGGAACAACCAGGCTGAGTCGGGCTGAGTATGCTAAACTAGAGAGAGAATCGCTGGCAAGGGGGCTACAACTACAACCAGATGAACATATTTGACCGTGATTTAATTGTAATACACGTTTCAAAATGATGCCGAAGTAACAACATACTGATACCGGTTAGTAAGAACCATGAATTAATGCTTTGACAAGTCTGCAGACAGACGGCAGGCGAAAAACCCTTTTAAAATGCGTGTTTTGTAAATGGAGCTTGGCTAAGCTAACGTTATATATGCTCCGACCGTCCACACTCACAACAACGGCCTACAGACATAAATAAACCAGCGACTGTATTCTCCATGACACAGGCAGTCTGTGGTTTGTACTTGTTTAACTTTTGTCTAGTTTCTGAACAGATATGAAGAGCTGTGAGCTCTGAGTGCTAAGAGCTAACGGCTGTGTTGTTTTCTGTGGTACTCATTGAAGATGACGTCACGGCTCCGCCTACACTGCGTTACTATAGTAACTACCCCAGTTCCTAAACTGTAATGGAAGCGCAGCATTAAAGTGAGCCGGGCCTAATAAGGCCTAACCAAACCGAGCGAGGCCGAGCGAGGCCTGCAGTGGAAACGCGCCATAAATGGAGTCTCTGAGAAGTTTCAAATGGTACTTTAATTAATAAAAATGGCGCGGTTATGTTACAAGCAGAAGATTGTTCAGTCAGGAGAGAAAGGCTGCAGCTTCCTCTCGCAGTGGTCGGCCGTGCAGAAGAGACCTCACAAGCATTCGTCCTTCCCGCTTGCTGGCTGTTTGCTCCTACTCTCTGGGGGCTGTGGTGACGTAGGAGACTTCCCCCTCGTTCTTCTGTGTCCAATATTGCGTTAAACGGAGGATTTCGACATTTTACATTCATTGTATAACTAGACACGCCTCTTCTCCTCCTAATCTCTTTCATGAGTTTTCATCTAAATACATTTCAAACGCTGAAATCAACACTCCAGAAAATACAGGAAAGACTTCACAGCATTTTGGTTTCCGGTAGTTCCGGATGTTGTCACATGCTACCCACGTCTGTAAACAATAACGTATTCAAATAAACTGTACCTTCATTTAATATTCAGCAATAATAATCTCTTGGTTCAATTAGTTGTAGTGTTAAATCAGTAGGTTTCGGTGTGCATCACTCCATGTCATTTCGCTGCTAAATTCACATCTATAGGAAATGGTATATTAGCCACATGCTAAATGCTAACCGGAGATGAAGGATTTTCAGAATAAAAGCTTGGTTTTGAGAACTTCCGGTTTTTTCCAGAATAAAATAGCATTTAAACTGACTGTTTGTTTAAGCTACATTATGCTATCAAACATTGATTTTAATTTCTAACAGGATTCAACGCAAACTATTAAGCAGAAAATACAAAATAATCATGTGTGTTCGATGTGTTATTCAGAAGCAGGTAATGTATGGGCTTTGTCTATTGGAGAATTTCAATACATCTTGTTTGTCCTTTGGAGGAATCTCCTCTTGCCCTGTTTGAATCTTTAGCTGACTTTACACACAACAAACCACTTCCACAGCTTATTACATCTCCCAACCTGCAGGACATGTACACACATGTCCGCAGATTGAGCATTCACGTCTGAAATGTTAATAAATTCAAGGGGAAATTGCTTTGTGTTTATCTGTAATATAACAAAACACCTCGACTGTGATCCCTGGCTCATGTCATAAGCTCACAAACATGGCATTTCAGATGCTAATTCCCCATTGTGTGTGAGGGCTTATTAGATAATATACCAACGCAATATGTGCCTTGCATGTGGACAATGAAATGTGTGGCTTCATCTTTATATTGAATATAATAAGCAACTGGCCATCCTCTAAATATGCAATTACTTTTTGTGTAAATAAAGGAAGTGCTGTATGTTTGATTTCAACCAGATAAACCAGAGAAATGTTGGTTTGTTTTCAGCTCCGACATGTGCTTGTTAAGCTGCATTTCTAAATCTGGTTCTATGGAAACAACATTTGGCTTTGAGTGGTGTCCTGGCAGGCAGAGAATATTAAACGAGCCAGATAGCCTCGCTTTTTAGGAATTGGCTGCTGTCTGTTGCTAGGCGACCGCATCCTCCAAATTGTCAGGTTCAGGGCCACTTTCCCCCCCTTTTCCTCCCCCTTTTTCCCTAAAAAAAATCTGCAGAGGGAAAGGTACTTTGTACACGAAGTGAGGCATGCACCACCCTCAGGATTCCTCATTTAAATAAATCCCGATATTTCAATATTTGACTTCTCCTCAACATATAAAAAAAACGCTGCTTGTATTTCTACCTTTGTTCAGCGCCTCTTCTTCGCTCTGCCGGCAATTCCTTCTTTTGGGGCTATGTTCTTTTCATCAAAAATCACTCTCCTTCACTGTCTTTGTTTGTCTCTCTCTCTCTCACACACACACACACACACACACACACACACACACACACACACACACACACACACACACACACACACACACACACACACACACACACACACACACACACACACACACACACACACACACACACACACACACACACACACACACACACACACACACACACACACACACACACACACACACCTCTCTCCCTACCCGCGTACATACTGTATGTCTGTGAGGCAGACTGTCTCTATAATTGGGTTATTCTTCTCTTCACCGGTCTGATGCACTGAGACACACTGGTACACACACTGATACACACACACACACACACACACACACACACACACAAGGACGAGTTTGATACATGGAGACGTTTTTGTACAGATTGTTGCTGAGGTAGGAGAAGCGCAGCCATGCATGTGTTTTACTTATAAATTCCTACGAGGGAACGCAGGGCCTCGCCTTGTGATTTTACACACAGGTTGATATCAAAAACGATGCATGGCCCGATGTGCATGTAAAACACCGCCTTTAACCGCAATGTATTCAGTTCTGATTACCACTCATGCATTGCAACTTTGAAACCTCTCTTCAGAAACCAACCTAAGAACATATCGTGACCACGTACAGTATCTGCGTTTCCTCCAGAGCCGAGGAACACTAACACATATGGACAGATGCACATGGGCATACAGTGATGAAAGGGCACATTTTCACAAGGTATAGTGAAGAGGGCACTCACATGCATCCAACCCCCCCCCCCCCCCATGTATTTACTCGTCTTCCTCCCCTCTTCGTGTCGCACTCCCACAAACCTGCCTCTCGGTTAGCTGACCCTGTTTTAATGTGTGTTGAAAAGGTCGCTCTCGCTGCTGTCCACTGATTCAGAAAGTCCCTCCCAGGCCTTTGTGCATGGCTGCGCTTCAGTGTAATACCTCCAGACACCGGGGACATTCACTGTTTACACCACTGACACCCCTCACACACACACACACACACCATAAACAACAAACTAAACACAAAATCAAAGGCAATAGCACGCCTGAGTGGGCGTCAGAATCCACTGGCTCGGGATTTAAACCTGAAACATCCCCCTGACACAGTGAACGGACCGTCCTTTGAAACCAGTGTTTTCCCTTAATGAGGTACAAAGGGAGAGGAAAATAGGGCGACTGCGACCGAGCCAACATTTTTAAGGGGTGCCAACAAAGTGAACACATTATGGCGGGAGAAAAAGAGAGAAGGAATCCCTGCAAGCTTTTTGATTCAGACTGTATGATGTTCATGATACAGATTTAAAAACAGTTTCCATATCAACAGGATGTTTAGTTTCTGATTTAAGAACATGTTGCAGGCGGTCGCTATGGACACATAGAGACAACTTTACTTTGTTCTGGTACACCTACAATTTCCTTCAAGTGTACAAAGGCTTGATATCATTTAGACCAGTGGTCACCAACCTTTTTAAGCCCAAGATCAACGACCTCGGTCATGGTGAAAGACGAGATCTACCTATTGCAGAATTGAGTGAAAAAGACGGCCCAGACAGTGCTTCCAATTTGAGGCCTTTTATAGGCTAATTGCATCTGAATGACTGTTACAATGAAGGCTCCATAATCAGCTCACGGCATATAGGCAGGGGTAAAGTGCTATTTTTTATGAGTGGGAGGCGGACCTCACCTCCTCTAGGGGGGTCCTAGGGGGGTCCTCATCTCCTCTAGGGGGGTCCGGGGGGATGCTCCCCTGGGAAGATTTTTTTTTAAATATTGAAGTTGAAAGCATCAATCTGGTGCACTTTGAGAGCAACATGAAGAGATCTATGGATACCTCTCTCAGCACCATATGAAACGCAACTGTAAACAGATTTTCTTTTTCTTTATGGATATTTTACAAATCACTCCCCTTTCAAACTGTATTTTTGTTTTACTGCCATATAGTATTTCATAACTGTTTTTCCTTTATTCTCTTATTGTTTGTATAACTATAATGATCATATGAAGGTCTGCCGCGGAAATAATCTTTTGAATAATTTGTGACAAAACCGTTCTAAACACTCAGAGTCCTTTAGCTCACCTGAGCCCCTCAGTCTGAGGGGAGGACTCTCCTCCAGCTTGTTGTGGAAACAGCTCCTTATGTCCGTTAGTGCAGCTAGCTAACCAGATGCTAACATCACGGTCCCCGCTAGCACCGGTCTCCCTCTCTCCCTCTCTCCCTCTCTCCCTCCTCTCTCCTCTCTCTCTCCCTCTCTCCCTCTCTCCCTCTCACTAAATGCGCTATTGCCACACACACACAGAGCCGAGCTTGAATGACACAAGCACACGTGTATTTCCATGCAACTCTCTGATTGGTCTGGTGACTTGCCTCTGTTGCATTCACTGAACACGGGAAATTGCAGTACTGCCGTCCCCTCTTGTGTCATGATGAGGTTCACGTAAAGCACGGTTAATGTATTATATTGTTGAGGTGTCTCAAATATACGTCAATCAAGTGGCACCTGCTAACGGGGTGGTGGATGATAGGTTTATATCTAAAAACGTATTTTTCAAACATTATTATTTGTATTTCTTTTGTTACTTTTTTTTTTAACGGTCCGCGATCTACCCGCACCACACTGTGGATCGCGATCAACTGGTTGGCGACCACTGATTTAGAGTTTAAAAACAAGTTAAACAATAATGAAAACAAGCTGTTTTCACTGGAAATTAGTAAAAAAATCTGCCAAATGAACAAATTAAAATGTGCTTGGTAAGATTTCTTGAAATAAGACGGGATATTTAGATCAATCAGATCTTGTAATTAGCTGGGAGAACTCATTTTGAACTATATTTGACCAGAATCAGGACATTTTGTGTTACAATATAAGCCGCAAATACACAAAAGTGTTTCAGTTTTCTGATGTTAGTTAAAAAAATATGTGTTTCATCTGAGATACAACTCAAAATAAGATGTTTTGACTTAACAAGATGATGCATTGTCTAAAAACAAGACCTGATATCACTGCAGTACTTCTGAAGTTATGATGTCTTATATCAGGGGGAGAGACACATTCTGACAATAGACGAATATACAGGGAAAGATTTAGAGTTTTTGTAGTGAATAATGAGGAAACACAAATAAAGAACATGTCCATTCAAATGACCAACGTTTCACCGTGATGTCTTGTTTCATATCGACTGCTTTTTGCACACGTCTGCACAAACCTTTAGCAAATTCCTGACTTTTAAGACATTTCTAACTTGTTTTAAAAGATGTGATGTTTTGGATAACATACATTTTTTGGCGATAAAGTCAGATTTGTTGCGAAAAAGTGGGATCAGATGTTATCTCTTCTCTGTAAACTGTACTGTTCTGTAGGCTAATGGACTTTAAGAGTGAATCTATGCGCCTACTGCCTAAATCTGCTTCATGGGATCTTTTAGGGTACCACTTTACAATAAGACCACCCTTACAAAGGATTCATAAAGGGTTTATAATTAGGTTATGAATTAGGTTGTAAACACTTTATTAATCATTAAAAACCATTTATAAACCAGTTCTAACATACATCAACACAGGCTCACTATTTGGCAAGATGACTAAGCCTTATATTGGCTACTTAGCGAGAATCAACTCAGTGAGCAACAGATACCAAGGATGCTGGTTGATGAAGAGGACGAAGTAAGCTAGGTAGCCAATATAATGGCGCATTTCCTCTACAGCGCGGTTTAAGCGTGCCGTGCCCGGCCCGTTTTTGGTTGCGTTTCCACTCGGCGTAGTTCCGGCTACCGGGTAATTTTTCACAGTTTTTCTGGCTCTCCAAAATCGAGATTCTTTCCGGGCCAACAACCGGGCTGAGTATGCTAAACTAGAGAGAGAGTCGCTGGCAACTTCAACAAAATGAACATATTTGACCGTGATTTAATTGTAATACACGTTTCAAAATGATGCCGAAGTAACAACATACTGATACCGGTTAGTAAAAACCATGAATTAATGTTTTGACAAGTCTGCAGACAGACGGGAGGTGAAAAACCTTTTAAAATGCGTGTTTTCTGAATGGAGATTGGCTAAGCTAACGTTATATATACTCCGACCGTCCACACTCACAACAACGGCCTACAGACATAAATAAACCAGCGACTGTATTCTCCATGACACAGACAGTCTGTGGTTTGTACTTGTTTAACTGTTGTCTAGTTTCTGAACAGACATGAGGAGCTGTGAGCTCTGAGTGCTAAGAGCTAACGGCTAATGTTGGTTTTGTGGTTCACATTGAAGATGACGTCACGGCTCCGCCTACACTGGGTTACTATAGTTACTGCCCCAGTTCCTAAACTGTAATGGAAACGCAGCATAAAGTGAGCCTGGCCTACCAAGGCCTAACTATACCGTACTAAGCCGTGCGAGGCCCTGCAGTGGGAAAGCGCCATACGACTTAGCAGTACAGATAAATGTGGGCTCACTATTTGGCAAGCATCCGGTCACAGTTGCCCTGTTTATCTCATGTCTTATAAAAGCTTAGTAATGATTTATAAAGTGTTCACAACCTAAATAAAAAATTAATTACAAACTATTCGTAAACCCGTTATAAAAGTAGTCTTATTGTAAAGTGGTACCTCTTTTATTTATTTATTTTTTTACACGTGGCCCTAATCTTCTTTTAAAAATTCTCAGAATCCTGATTTTTTTTCTCTCACCTTCATTAAATATTGACTTATTAATAACTTAGAATTTATTTTCAAATTTCTGACTTTTTGGAAAAAAATCGATGTTTTGGAAAACATTTATTTCTTTGCGGAAAAGTTTATGCTTCATTAAAAGCAGCTTTTATTATAAATATTCATACTAAATATTTTTATTTTCTAACGTCACATTTAATTTTTGTTATTTCTTTTCTTTTGCATTTATTTGCATTTGATATTGAAGTAATCCAAAAATATGACATTACTTTCATATTTTGAGACTCAGATTAGGTTACTGATTATATTTGTGTACAGATAACTAATAATTGTAACAGATTACATTTTTAACCTCTTAAGCCCCCGGTTCCGGGGTCGAAATTGCGTCATTTGCAGGAAACAACGTCTAAGGAACCTTAATATTTAATAAACTATGAATATTTTAAATCCATATAACGGGAAAAAACTCATTTAACTGATCTTTTTCATTTTTTTTTCAACAAAAACACAATGCTAACAGTGAGCCTCTGAATTAGCCCCGAGCGAAAAATGCTAACCTATTACTGCACCGAAAATCACTCCTAGCTCCCTTATTACTTATCCTAGCTGCACATCCAACACATCGTTTATGATCGTAAAGACACAGAATCTAACGGTGCCCACCTCAACACTGAAAGATACAAACTCACGACGTTATCAACAAAAACGTACATCAAAAAATGTGGCGCTAGGTAGCCCACAACGCTAACATGGCTTACCTTGGTTTTGTCTGGTCAAAACTGGTCTTCAATGGCATTAAAACGATAACAACGATGCTGTAGTTAATCCATAGGTTAATATCCAATGTGTCTGTGTCACTTTGAAATGTTCTGATAATCTATAAGCAATAAAACTGCAATTCCGTTTTAAAATATCAGAGCAGGCCATTCCTACACTCTGTAGCAAGATTGAATGTGCTAAGACGCCCCTTTTTTAACATTAGTGTGTTCGGGACAATTTCCCTTCGATTCTATTGGCTCTAACGGTCAGGAAGAGATGTCACATGTCAAAATCGAGCAAGGGGGGCCAGAGATAAGGAAAATCCACCAAATGGCCCCAGAAGAGGTTTTTTTTGCTAAATCTGTCTAAAAAGGTCAAATATCACTTGTTTTGCATCAATCCTGATACAGGGTACTTATTATATGTTGTACTTTGGATTCCTAAAGCTTTTAGTCTACTAACCCATCATCCAAGGTTAGTTTTCACTATAAGTACAAAATATTTTTTGGACGGACACTATAATTTACAGCTTTTTACCATGTTCAATCTGAATTTTCTTTAAAATAAAAAACATCTATATTGAATCTGACTTTTCTGCATCCAACTCACAGGTTTATCATTATTTTGAGAAAAAAGATTATTAATGTAACCCTTTTAGAAGGGAAGATATGGTCATTTGTTCTGGGAATGTTATTTTCGAGCCTGAAACCTGAAAAACAGGCTCAGGGCTTAAGAGGAAAGTAACCCTCCTTTACACGGTATCAATACATTCCCTACAATAACCATATACCTAGTAATATTACAACTTTTACATTTCATTTCATTTAAGTGACGCTTTATCCATATAAGCTTAGAATGAGAGCAAGGACACGCATTCAGAAGAGCAAGAATCCTTGATGGATGAGAGCTATGGTTGTATTTTAAGCAACTGAATAATCTGTTCACAAGATGGGTATCCAATGAAGTTGAATTGGTATCACTTGAAGGGTATTTTGCACTCAATCATCACTTTTTAAACGATATACAGTGGCCTAGATTGGACCTATGTTTGAATGACCCTCTCCTGTGTTTAGATAACATGCCACGTCCATGTCCTATGGCTTTGATGGTGGATGTTCAGTGTCTTGAGAGTATTAGTATATATTAGCCAACAGATGGGCTCCATTTCTCGCCTGTTGTTTTCTATAATGAAGAGCCATGTTCCTGTTTATCAGACAGGACACACTCAAGTCCAGAGGTGGGAAGAAGTGGAGTACAAATACTTCATTACTGTACTCAAGTACATCTTTCTGGTATCAGTACTTTATTCCACTACTTATTTTCTGACGACTTTTTACTTTGACTTCTTACATTTTGAACACTAATACCTGTACTTTCTACTTCTTACATGTTGAACACAAATACCTGTACTTTCTACTTCTTACATGTTGAACACAAATACCTGTACTTTCTACTTCTCACATGTTGAACCCAAATACCTGTACTTTCTACTTCTTACATTTTGAACACAAATACCTGTACTTTCTACTTCTCACATGTTGAACCCAAATATCTGTACTTTCTACTTCTTACATGTTGAACACAAATACCTGTACTTTCTACTTCTTACATGTTGAACACAAATACCTGTACTTTCTACTTCTTACATGTTGAACACAAATACCTGTACTTTCTACTTCTTACATGTTGAACACAAATACCTGTACTTTCTACTTCTTACATGTTGAACACAAATACCTGTACTTTCTACTTCTTACATTTTGAACACAAATACCTGTACTTTCTACTTCTTACATTTTGAACCCAAATACCTGTACTTTCTACTTCTTACATTTTGAACCCAAATACCTGTACTTTCTACTTCTTACATTTTGAACACAAATACCTGTACTTTCTACTTCTTACATGTTGAACTCAAATACCTGTACTTTCTACTTCTTACATGTTGAACTCAAATACCTGTACTTTCTACTTCTTACATGTTGAACACAAATACCTGCACTTTCTACTTCTTACATGTTGAACACAAATACCTGCACTTTCTACTTCTTACATGTTGAATACAAATACCTGCACTTTCTACTTCTTACATGTTGAATACAAATACCTGTACTTTCTACTTCTTACATGTTGAACCCAAATACCTGTACTTTCTACTTCTTACATGTTGAACACAAATACCTGTACTTTCTACTTCTTACATTTTGAACACTAATACCTGTACTTTCTACTTCTTACATTTTGAACACAAATACCTGTACTTTCTACTTCTTACATGTTGAACTCAAATACCTGTACTTTCTACTTCTTACATTTTGAACACAAATACCTGTACTTTCTACTTCTTACATGTTGAACACAAATACCTGTACTTTCTACTTCTTACATGTTGAACTCAAATACCTGTACTTTCTACTTCTTACATTTTGAACACAAATACCTGTACTTTCTACTTCTTACATGTTGAACCCAAATACCTGTACTTTCTACTTCTTACATGTTGAACCCAAATACCTGTACTTTCTACTTCTTACATGTTGAACCCAAATACCTGTACTTTCTACTTCTTACATGTTGAACCCAAATACCTGTACTTTCTACTTCTTACATGTTGAACCCAAATACCTGTACTTTCTACTTCTTACATGTTGAACTCAAATACCTGTACTTTCTACTTCTCACATGTTGAACCCAAATACCTGTACTTTCTACTTCTTACATGTTGAACCCAAATACCTGTACTTTCTACTTCTTACATGTTGAACCCAAATACCTGTACTTTCTACTTCTTACATGTTGAACCCAAATACCTGTACTTTCTACTTCTCACATGTTGAACCCAAATACCTGTACTTTCTACTTCTTACATGTTGAACCCAAATACCTGTACTTTCTACTTCTCACATGTTGAACCCAAATACCTGTACTTTCTACTTCTTACATGTTGAACTCAAATACCTGTACTTTCTACTTCTCTCATTTTCCAAACAGCTGGTTCCTTTAGTCTGAATGTGTGTTTGGTGGCGTGATCATTATTCTTTAGAGTCATTGCGTGCCTATTGATTTGAACACGATCCGTGTATCCATCATTTCCTGGTCTTCTCTAAAGAAGAGGGACCAATGGAAACGTTGTCATGTTGCCGTTGTTCAGCATGGAAACATTCATTAGCTAACAATGACATTATTGTTCTATTAATATAAAGGGAGGTCAGGTACTCTTTAAAACAGCTGCTAGTTATGGGTTCTTTTTACTGAAGTACATTTCAAAGTTCTTTACTTTGACTTGAGTAAAGAACTTTAGTAAGTACTTCTACTTTTACCAGAGTATTTTTAAACACGAGTATCTGTACTTCTACTTCAGTAAAATATGTGTGTACTTTATGCTTTTGTCTCAATCACCCCTTCCTCTTTCTTTTGTCTTCATCTTTCTTCCTCTACAAGGTGTATGTCTTTCTGTCACCACATGCCAAACATACGTCTCATTATTCCCTCCCTCTGGTGAGCGATGCCCCGCAGGAACGTCTTCGTCTATACCTTCAAAAACAAACCGTTGAATGTACATGTGCATCTTTTCAGACGTAGCTTTGGTTGGATGACAGGTTCTGCGTTAATTATCTCCCCCTCTTGATGCTACCCGCCAACTTCTGTCCCCCAAGGTAAGTTGCAAAGACTTACGGCCTGTTATGTGCAACACAGATGGTTGACGTGTAAATAAGAAATACAGTGAAGATAACCAAGCTACATGTGCTGGATTAGGTATGCTGTTACTTTGATAAGAGATAAGATAAGAAGTACTTTATTGATCCCAATGTGGGACATGTTTGTGTTGCAGCAGTATACAAAGACATGGCATTGCACAATACAAATTAAAAGACTATAAATAAACAAGAAAGTAGAAAATATACATGTTGAATTTACAAATTAACAAAATGTCACTAATCGTGCAAAAATATTCACTAATAGAAATGATTGTTGATAAAAATCTGTTTGTAGAATATTTGTTTTTTTTCAGGATTAAATCTGAAACTTTGCTGCGTCACAAAAACGTCAAATTAAAATCAAGGCTTACTTATTTCAAAGGGGTTAGAGAGGGTCTTCATTTCTTTTTGAGGCAGGATTTTGTCAATTTTACAAGCGCTAAAGTGTTGTATCAGTGGACAACGGAGCAAACTAACACTGATATGATTTCATACTGACATCTGATTGGACGATACAGGTGTCCATTAAAGACCTGTGTTTATATTCAGACTATTAATGATTTATTGTGACGTTTGATCTATAAAATGTAAGAATACGATACGATAATTCTTTAATGGTCAGATCAAGTCTGAAATGTGACTTGCATCCCAGCAGCTCCATGTGTAACATCAACAGACACATCTCAAGACACATGAGAAACAAACAACAAACATTTAACATAACAGCAGGATCAGTGAGAGAGGTCAGCTGCTCAAAGGGCCTTCATTTGATCTGGGATTCAGCTCTACAGTGGAAAATGATCGCATTTGGTCTTCAAAGTCCAAGGTCACGTCTTTAAATGTCTTGTTTGGTCAGTGCAAAAGCCACAGATATTTGGTTTATTCAATAAAACCCAGAAACGGAGGAAAACCTCCATATTTTAAAAGGCTGAAAACGACCTTTTAAGTGTGGAAAATAGCTGCAGATTATATTTGTCTCTGTTAATTAATCATCTAATGTCCAGTACTGTTTTTCCACATGCATGTGAGTCATAATCACACACACACCCTGATCTGAGGCTATAGGACACACCAACAACACACATTGTCTCACCCTTCACCCTCCTGACCTCCCACTTCTCCCAGAAACAAGTAAACACCCCGGATTTGAGTGATTATCCAGAAAATTTCCTGACACGCTTCCTCGGGCTACGCTTGAGACGAAGAGCTGCTGAACTCCACGCCTATACCTTCCATTCATAACACGCACACGCACACACACACACACACACACACACACACAGTTTTTGTTTTCTTCTTTGTCTCCATGTATATTTTGTTATTTGTCTTCACGTCTGTGTATCTGTGACACTGTACTTGTATGCACTTGTCTTGTAACACATTCATAACACACACACACACACACACACACACACACACACTCACACACACACACACACACACACACACTGTTTTTGTTTTCTTCTTTGTCTCCATGTATATTTTGTTATTTGTCTTTACTTGTAAATTCTCCTTACTGTCTTCTGTGTATCTGTGACGCTGTACTTGTATGCACTTGTCTTGTAACTCCTATATCACTAAATACAAACCTGTTTTCATGGTTCACTGAGAACTACACACACTCGTCTGTGTTGGATATGGTGTGTGTGTGTGTGTGTGTGTGTGTGTGTGTGTGTTACATGTTGTGATCATGGACCCCTCGTTTCTGTTGTGTGATTGTGATGTGCTATATGTGACACGTATGTAGTAACGTGTGTTGTTTGCATTTCAAGCTGCCCCATTTACTGTGTTTTTGTGACAGTTGATCAATGGGGACTGTCCACGACACTATACACAAATAAACTAAACACACACCTTACACAAACACACACACACACACACTTCTAACCACCACACTGGAAAAAATGCTGCTCCAACAACAACTCCAGTGTTTTCGCTTTTAATAAGTGGACAAATCTGCCAATAGAACGAGTACAAAATGTCTCGGTAAGATTTCTTGAAGTAAAGATGGGATGTTTAAATAAATTAGATCTTGTATTTAGCTTGAACTTATTTTGAAGTATATTTGACCAGAATTGGGAAATTGTCACAAAAAGGCAGATATGATAAGACGCTTTCTGCTTTCTGATGTTAGCTGGTGATTTCCCTAAAAAGTAAGATGTTTTTAAGAGACTTTGACTTTAAAGACACCTTGTCTAAAAACAAGACTTAAGTTATTAGATTTTATATCAAGTGTAACGACATATTCTGACTAGAACTTAAAACATGTTTTGCAGAGCAGCAGTGCTTATAGGAGACAGGAAAGTGGCATCAAGTGCACAGGGGCACTAAAGCAACCGGAGAAAAACAAAAAAACAAGCCATTTTAGAAAGTGGGGAAGACACAGAGAATGGGTTCTTTGACAGGAGAGCTAAATCAGCATCATACTGGGACAGATGGTGGATGTAGCTGCGGGTTGAAACATATGGACGTGAAAACTCGCAACGATTGGCCATCAATTCAAACACAACCTGTGCCACGCTTCCAGCTTGTAAACAAGAGCGTACACACACACACACACATAAAATAAACACACACATTCGCCGTCTGTCTCTTCCGTTACGAGAGCCTCAGGGCTTCAGAAACGTTGGGTGGACAGATGATGCAATAATGTCATATTATGGATCAGAGTAATAAAAGTAGGCCGTACAGGCTTATATCTGTGTTTCCAGGGTGTAAAAACACACATCAAGACAGTGTGAGCGGAATAATATATGATATGTGTGACAGTAATCTCGAAGCATCTGAAAATGAGGCAGAAATGTGATTTGAAAGTCTGAGACGAGTTCCATTTTTATAATTGAGATCTTTTCCTTCGTCTCCCTTTTCCCATTCTTCTTCCTCAATTCTCCCGCTCTCTCTTTTCACAAAGTGTAATTGAGGGGAAGTGATCGTAATCTATGTGTGTCTCCGTGATTGACACGAGTGAACGCCAGACCCCATACCATTTCTCACTCACACACACACACACACACCATTAAACACACAGGACCTATATATGTCACAACGATTGAGCGCTGAACTCCACACCTTCAACATATACAGAGGAGAGGAAGTGGAATCTAAAGCGAGGCGATGTGTTTGGCATCTAAACGTAGAGCAATGCAAGTTTATTTACATATAGCACTTTTCAACACAAGGCAATTCAAGGTGCTTTACAAACTTGAAAGACATTAAGAGCATAAAACACATTATGCACTACAAAAACTTGAAATCTTGCTCAGTATATTTGTCAAATTTCTAGTCAGAATATGTCTCTACTCCTGATATAAGACATCATAACTTCAGAAGTGACACCGGAGTGAGATATCAGGTCTTGTTTTTAGACAATGCATCATCTTGTTAAGTCAAACAATCTTATTTTGAGTTGTATCTCAGATGAAACACATATTCTTTTTACATATTAGAAAATCACATTACATTACATGTCACTTGTTAGAGGCTTTTATCCAAAGCGACTTACAGACTCAACACTGTGGACAATCCCCACAGGAGCACTTTGGGGTGAAGTGTCTCAGGGACACAACGACACGCTGACTGCAGTGGGGTTTGAACCTGTGACCCCCTGATTAGAAGTCCAGCACACTACCTACTGAGCCACAGCCTCCCGTTACCAACTAACATCAGGAAACAGAAAACTTTTGAGCATGTGCGGCTTATTTTGAAACACCACATGTCCTGATTCTGGTCAAATGAGTTCTCCAGCTAGTCACAAGATGTGATTGATCTAAATATCCCTGCTAATGTTCACTTGTTCTATTGGCAGATTTTTGCACTTATTTCAAGTGAAAACATCTTGTTTTCATTATTGTTCAACTTGTTTTTGGAGCAGCATTTTCTTCCAGTGTAAACATTAAGAAGCAAAGATAATAAAACATGAATAAAAGTTACAGAGCAGTGTGAGATGTGAAGAGTTCAATTAAAAGCAGCGGCAAAAAGAAAAGTCTTCAGCCTGGATCTTAAAGTAGTCCGAGTTGCAGCGGACCTGCAGGTTTCTGGGAGTTTGTTCCAGATATTTGGAAATATCCAGAACCAAATTCTCTCATTCCTCTACCCCTAGTCTTCCTGTGAAATTAGAGTTGTTTGACACTTTCCTAACCTTTTTATATTCCTTTCATCACATCACATGTCACTTGTTAGACGCTTTTATCCAAAGCGACTTACACACTCAATACTGTGGGCAATCCCTACAGGAGCACTTTGGGGTGAAGTGTCTCAGGGACACAACGACATGCTGACTGCAGTGGGGTTTGAACCTGTGACCCCCTGATCCCGACACCAACGCACTATCCACTGCGCCACACGCCTCCGTTTCACCCTTCTCTTTCATCCATTGTGCATCCCCAGACAACACATGTCCTGTTTTACTGTTACCTGAACCCATCTTTGACCTTCAAACCACTTTTCCTTTCAATGACCAGAATTAGGATATTTAAACCTAACCCTAAAATGTGCATGTATATGTATATGTGTACATATGTATGTGTATGTACAGTATATATAGAATTGTGTTTATCCGTGTGAGTATTTAACTCATTTGACAATAAAGTTGACTTTGACTAATTGTGAAATAAATGGCAGGGCTGCTGAAGATTGGCGTGTATTTTTGCAGCGTCTCCAGCCAAGATGTAGGGCCTCTTTCTGGGTTAGTTCGCCTAAGGCCTGGAAGATGGTGTGGCAGTTCCTGAACGTCTCATCACACACTTCTGCACGGCTGTGGAAGAGATCTGACATTTCTGTACATCGCTCCAGGTATCTGAATACGTCAGAATCCCCTCCAACAGCCATGACATGTACATGACAAGAGGTGGGTGTTGGTTGATTGATGAAAGAATGGGAACAGGGAGGGGAGGATACACCCAGAAAAAACTGGGTTTACTTTGCCTTTTATTCGCCGGAATAGATTTTTACCAACCTTTAAAGTGCTGCCATAAAACCTCATGACCTAAATACATGTAATACATCAAAGTAAGAAGCCTTAACTGCAGTGGAAAGTCGTATCAATATCTGATACTTGTTATATAAAGATTGAATGTCTTATGGGGGAATACATGAATACATTTAGAAATGGATGTTATCCGTATAATTAATATCTTCTATACATACAAACATATCTTTTTATATAAAAGTTTTACACAAATATGCGCTTTTTTCTACTTATTTAAACCTAGTGGTGTTTAGATATTAAGGTTTTGAGAAATTCGACTCAAATGGGGTTCAGTTTGCACTAAAGGACGTGCTTATTGGATGTGGAGCATTGTCTAAACCACCTTCCCTTTATATTCTACATGTCACACACACACACACACACACACACACACACACACACACACACACACACACACACACACACACACACACACACATAACATGTATACATCACTTGAGGGGACATTACATTGACTTACATGCATTTCCTGGAGACTTATCCTAACCTTAACCATAACCAACACATGCCTAACCCTTAACCCTTACCCTTAACCTATCCCTTAACCTAACCCTAACTCTAACCAAGTCTTCACCCTAAAATTAATGATTCCCCTTATTGTCCCCATAAGGGAAGCCAGTCCCCACACGTGACTGTGTAAACAGATTTGGGTCCCCACAAGGTAAGTAATACTAGGACACACACACTCACACACCATCGGGAGCACCAGACACTTTCTACGCTGCTATGGACAGTCTTTAGCACTAATGTACATTTTTTCTGTGATATATTCATCCTCATCCATTTTTAAGTGACTGTTATTTTGTATATATTGACTGTTGTGCTTTTAGTTATGCTCTTTAATGTGTGCATATGTATATATGTTGATGATGTATGTGTTTATATATACGTATATTTTTATAAATAATGTTACATATATTTGTATTTCTTTCTCGGGATTGTGAGAAACAGTTTTTCGATCTCTCTGTCTGTACACACAAACTGAGAGATTGACAATAAAGTGGAAAACCAGGTACTTAACAATCCTAAAATGCATGTTCTTAACCCGATAGTCCAACAATGCCAGTTGAAAGAGGATTGGAAAGAGTACACACACATCCAATACAATGGAGTCTTTCTTAGGGTAAAAGTGTGTGTACAAAATAAAGGGTGAAATTATCCTACACTATAAATAAATTGGAAAAATATCCTCTGGTACAAATGTGAAGGACAGCATTGGATACAAAGGGTCAAAAAGTAAAAGTCCATAAATACAATCCCACGTTCCCCTCGCCTCTAAACCTGCTCAATTACCTCCTAAATCTGAATCTCATTGGAAATGCATTGACCACCACATACACTGTATACTGTATGTATTAAAGTTTAATGAGCATTACCAGTTTGCATTGCATTCAGACATCAAACAGGCTCACGCACACACACGAATGTTGGCAGGCTGCCCCGGCCATGTGTGGGAAATATAAATAAAGAGATTGAGAAATCAAGGCATAAATGAGGCTCGACACTCTTTCGTCTCACAATCCCTTTCCCCATTACGAGAGGGGACACAGACCCCAAATGATCTCCCTCCATCTTTCCACTGGCTCACAATGGAAGTGGACACCAGCAACAATACTCATTTACCTCCTGTCTGTCTCAAACAAACAAACAGTTGACCTCCTGGAAACTCCCCCAGTTACTGAGGAGGAGGAAAGACAGTTTCCCTGAACCCAGAGGACAGCTTCCAATTTCATTTCACTCTGAATTTGATATCACAAACACATCAAGTTTGTTTGCACGCAGAGGTGGGAAGTAGTGGATTACAAATACTTCGTTACTCTACTTCAGTACATTTTTCTGTTATCAGTACTTTACTCCACTACTTATTTTTCTGACGACTTTTTACTTTGACTTCTTACATTTTGAACACAAATACCTGTACTTTCTACTTCTTACATGTTGAACACAAATACCTGTACTTTCTACTTCTTACATGTTGAACACAAATACCTGTACTTTCTACTTCTTACATGTTGAACCCAAATACCTGTACTTTCTACTTCTTACATGTTGAACACAAATACCTGTACTTTCTACTTCTTACATGTTGAACACAAATACCTGTACTTTCTACTTCTTACATGTTGAACACAAATACCTGTACTTTCTACTTCTTACATGTTGAACACAAATACCTGTACTTTCTACTTCTTACATGTTGAACACAAATATCTGTACTTTCTACTTCTTACATGTTGAACCCAAATACCTGTACTTTCTACTTCTCACATGTTGAACCCAAATACCTGTACTTTCTACTTCTTACATGTTGAACACAAATACCTGTACTTTCTACTTCTTACATGTTGAACCCAAATACCTGTACTTTCTACTTCTCACATGTTGAACCCAAATACCTGTACTTTCTACTTCTTACATGTTGAACCCAAATACCTGTACTTTCTACTTCTTACATGTTGAACCCAAATACCTGTACTTTCTACTTCTCACATGTTGAACCCAAATACCTGTACTTTCTACTTCTTACATGTTGAACCCAAATACCTGTACTTTCTACTTCTTACATGTTGAACACAAATACCTGTACTTTCTACTTCTTACATGTTGAACCCAAATACCTGTACTTTCTACTTCTCACATGTTGAACCCAAATACCTGTACTTTCTACTTCTTACATGTTGAACCCAAATACCTGTACTTTCTACTTCTTACATGTTGAACTCAAATACCTGTACTTTCTACTTCTTACATGTTGAACCCAAATACCTGTACTTTCTACTTCTTACATGTTGAACTCAAATACCTGTACTTTCTACTTCTTACATGTTGAACACTAATACCTGTACTTTCTACTTCTTACATGTTGAACACTAATACCTGTACTTTCTACTTCTTACATGTTGAACTCAAATACCTGTACTTTCTACTTCTTACATGTTGAACCCAAATACCTGTACTTTCTACTTCTTACATGTTGAACCCAAATACCTGTACTTTCTACTTCTCACATGTTGAACCCAAATACCTGTACTTTCTACTTCTTACATGTTGAACCCAAATACCTGTACTTTCTACTTCTTTCATGTTGAACACAAATACCTGTACTTTCTACTTCTTACATGTTGAACACAAATACCTGTACTTTCTACTTCTTACATGTTGAACCCAAATACCTGTACTTTCTACTTCTCACATGTTGAACCCAAATACCTGTACTTTCTACTTCTTACATGTTGAACCCAAATACCTGTACTTTCTACTTCTTACATGTTGAACTCAAATACCTGTACTTTCTACTTCTCTCATTTTCCAAACAGCTGGTTCCTTTAGTCTGAATGTGTGTTTGGTGGCGTGATCATTATTCTTTAGAGTCATTGCGTGCCTATTGATTTGAACACGATCCGTGTATCCATCATTTCCTGGTCTTCTCTAAAGAAGAGGGACCAATGGAAACGTTGTCATGTTGCCGTTGTTCAGCATGGAAACATTCATTAGCTAACAATGACATTATTGTTCTATTAATATAAAGGGAGGTCAGGTACTCTTTAAAACAGCTGCTAGTTATGGGTACTTTTTACTGAGGTACATTTCAAAGCCTCTTTACTTCTACTTGAGTAAAGAAGTTTAGTCAGTACTTCTACTTTTACCAAAGCATTTTTAAACACGAGTATCTGTACTTCCACTTGAGTAAAGGATGTGTGTACTTTGTAGGGGACTAAATCCTTAGAAAAACGTCAAAATAGAGAGAAAGCGTTGAAGTAAACAAGGGGAAATGTCTCGCTGAATGGCAGCTTTCACCCTTACAGATTATAGCTTGACATTTGGAGTCAGAGGCAGTGAAATGTCAGATGGGTTATGACAGGAATGGTGATAGGCAGATTATGACTGACCTCTGACCGGGAAGTTGTGAAAGGTCACAGCTCACTCAGCCATCTGTGAGCTGATGTGCTGTCAGATCACAAAATGAAAGGGGTCCGATCCAAATACGGATACAGAGGAACGTTTGCCAACACGGACATTTCAGAGCGGGTTGATTTCATCTGTTGGGAAAATGCTGAATGTCCTCTTCCAATATGAGAATAACATGATGACAAAGGTATCCCAACTGTAGCTGTGAACATGACAGGATGTGTTATTACCTAGAAGAGCATCAGGACTGTTTGAGGCATATGATAGCTATGTGATGATTCAGCCTCTATGGAGAGAGACATCAAGCATGCTCATTTCTGACGTGGAGCTAATCTGAAGTAAACATTGAATACTGCTTTCTATTCCTCCATCTTGTGACTGTGTAACTCCCTCTCTTGGATATCAGCATGTGAAGGACACTGTTCAGGAACTAGTCTCTGTATGTGATGACTACTTCCATTCTGGAGAGGATCACAGATACATGGATCCTGAGATTGAAGCTCAAGCCGGGGACCAGGGATTATTGACATTTTTAAGTATTCTGAAAAAGTCTGAATATTGAGATTTTGAGAAAAAGACAGAATTTTGAGGAAAAGTCTGAATTTTGAGATTTCGAGAAAAAGTCTGCATTTTGAGAAACATTTTGGAGATTTTGTGAACAAAGTCCGAATTTTGAGATTTTAAGAAAAAGTCCGAATTTTAAGAGAAAGTCAGAAATTTGAGATTTTGAGAAAAAGTCAGAATTTTCAGATTTTCAGAAAAAAAACAACATTTTGGGAAAAAACTCAGTATTGTGTTCATGACAGGATGTATGATTACAAGAAGCGGTATTCCTCCACCTTGTGACTGTGTAACTCCCTCTCTTGGATATCAGCATGTGAAGGACACTGTTCAGGAACTAGTTGATGCTCTGTATGTGATGACTCCTTCCATTCTGGAGAGGATCACAGATACATGGATCCTGAGATTGAAGCTCAAGCTGATGACGAGTGAGATTTTTCTAACATCATCCAAGTGACGGAGTATTTGTTCACTGATGGTCACTAAGGTACGGATGCTACACCTTTCAAACATCATGTCCTAGCACAGAAGATACGCAGTTCACAATGATTAAACATTGAAAAGTATTTAATTTGTATCTGCATTTAACCCTAACCCTAACCCCAAGACAAATACAAGTGTATTTCTGGACCATTTTGTCAACTGATGCTAGCAGAATTTACCAGCCGTGGCTAGCTAGCTATCATTAGCTTCATGTCTAATGTTTCCAATATAATTATATAATTAAACATAATCGTGATTTGGTGCTAAACTAAAAGCAATGCAGGGATTATAGTTATGCTTTATATTTCTTATTTAACAGCAGTGTGCTTCACAGATGTTAGAATGAGGACTGTTCGCTAAGGCCCTGAGGTACGGATGCTACACCGGTCAAACAATGATAGCGATGAGATTTAACATGAAAAAGTATTAGACATTTTTAAAACACTTGCTTCTTGTTTTCAGACGGTTAGAAAGATGCAAGCTTCTCATTTCTGGACGGTGACTGACCATTTTGTAAACTGATGCTAGCAGATTTGACCAGCTGTATCTAGTTAGCTATAAGTATGCCTACATCATATTTCTTATTTAACAGCAGTGTGTTTCACAGATTTTAGATTGAGGAGACACCAATAACTCTTTCTCAAAAAGAGTGTGTCTGCTGTTGATTGAGTGTAATTGTCTTCACGACACAGACACAGGCCGGTCCTTTAAAACGGGCGTTTATTTATTGGAGTTTTCATCCTGTAGCCTCCCCTCTTCCGTTACGCCGTGAGAACTACGACACCGAATGACACGTATAGCCAAACATATTAGCATATTGTGCTACACATATGAATGAAAATAAGAAAATGAAAACATAAAACAAATGCCTCGTTGGCCGCTTGTCGTGAAAGGAGATTAATCTTACAGTTCCTTTTCTGTATAACTTTGTCACATTCAACTTTGTCACAGACTTCAGCAGAGCTTCAAACAAAGACGTCAACCCACGTTGAGTTGTCCAGTGTGACCAGAGCCGCCTTAATGCACGGGCTGGCCTATCATGAGCCAATCAAAAAAAATTCAATTTTTTTTTTTTATTTCGGATGTTTTAATTTTTTTTTTAAATAAACAAAGTCTTGGCTTTCAGAATATGAAACTTTTATTTCCAAAATCCCACAATAAATACATTTTTGAAGCATGTAAAGGGAAGAAGACAACTCTCCCTCACCACTCTGCTGTTCTGCTTTTCCCCTCCCTCCGCTGAAATTATGAATGTAAGAGTATCGTAATCATAGATAACACGGCAGGGTCCGTTACAGTTTCTTTTCATCTGGTTTCAAATAAACAAAGTCTTGGCTTTCAGAATATTAAACTTGTTTCGTCAAATTCAGATGATAAATACAACTTTGAAGCTTCGGCATAATTACAAGCGGAGAACGGAGTAACTTGACGTCACAGCAGGCAGAACAACAGCCGGTGTTTCTCGTGAGTGTTTTCCCCGGGAAACAAACGCAATACACACAAACGCAAAAATACACAAACACACACACGTACACACACACTCGTGAGCTTCCCCCAAACCAGTAATCCAAACGAAAATATCTCCCTCCGTACTATTTTGATCATTTGCTCCGCTAATCAATTAGATCGATGGATTCCAGAGATGACTCCGAAACAGTCAGTGGGCACCACTTAACAGCCAATCAGAATGAGAATATGTTTCACATGTGACATATTCAAATTGCGAGTGATTGAGTGACAGATGAAGGTTGTTTAGGAGAAAATATCGGAGAAGAAAAAGTTTGAGAGTGGCGCTCGGAAAAGGAAATTGTTGAGGGAAAAGGAGTTTTGAGACAAGCAGCTGAAGCTGAAATGCCGAAGCTTCCAGGTTATTTTACACCTGTAGGCCAGGATGAGGAGGAAGGACAGATGAGTTCTGTACCGAGCGGCAGCGGTGCCGGCCGCGGGGCCAAGTAGGCCGTCTGGTTCTGATAGCGATGGAGTAGCGGGAGAGGAAAAACAGACAGGAGGGACATTATCTGTTGGAGGAGATGGGAGGATGACGAGGACTTGCTACGTGGAGGGGAGCCAACGGCAACCGGACAAATACATGAGGGAGGCCCGATACGTCACTCATCTGGAGGAGAGGACCAGGCACGCGTAGAGCAGAGTGGAGAAGTGCGATCACAGAGCCTGCCGAGGCTATAAATGACTTTGATTTGTTGTTTAAATAGGGGGCCTACAAAACCTATCAGCCCCAGGGCCTGATGGCAGGTTAAGGCGGGCTTGAGTGTGACAACAAAACACGCAGTACCAGCACATGAACAAACATTAGTTCCTAGGTACAAGAAACAAGAACACACACGCATATCGGTTTAACATGTAAAACAAACTGTATTAAATCATGCCATATTTAACGATTATAAAATAACATGAAATAAAGTATTTATTTATCTAATTGAACTATGACATTAATTGTGTTATTCTTTTTTAATTAAGCTAACTTTGTTACGTCATTTACAGTAATCTTTCCCAATCCAATAAAGAGCAGAACAGAGCTCCAACATGTCGATATAGTAGAACTCTGAACATTAGGTTTTCCCCTAATGTTACTTCCTTAAAACTAATGGGCTTTGAGGTAATGCTGGTTTAGGGTTAGTTCTTTAAGCTGGTTAGCCACACATGCTAACACTTCTAGCTTAAACAAGAGCAGCAAACACACATGACTGATACCTCTTTCACACCAACGCAACTCCGGTTCAAGCTCCGTGCTAGAGCTTTTCAGGTTCAGAATCGGTTCTTCGGTTTAGCTCCGGCTCTTTTCACACCGCCCGGAGTCCGACTGGTGCTGCGTCATTGCGTCATCGTTTGCGTCATGACGTAACCGTTTGCGTGCCTGCTTCATAAAGCCAAACCGCGCGGAAACCCCTCACAGCTCACACCGACAACAACAACAATGGCCGATTGTGCTCCAGCTTCCTCTGTACCTCTTCAGAAGACCAGATTCCCAGTAGGTAGCTGGTCTCTTCAGTGGACCACTGCTGCTTGTTAAGTTTCTCCATCGTTGTGTACAAACTGGATAAAACGCGGGCTTCTTGTTGTTGTTCAGGAGTTGATCCCGCCCCTGCCCCCGCCTCGACGTAAGCGTGACGTATGCGGTGCTTTTGCTCTGGCCGGACAATTTTTTGGTGCTTGAAACGAACCGGATTCCGGAGCTAAGAGGCTGCTCCGCTGCGGTGTGAACAGGAAAACCCGGTGCTTTTCAAGCTCCAGCTCCGAACCGGCCCTGAAACACCGTTGGTGTGAATGAGGTATTGGTGTTTTTCAAGTTTCAAGGCTTTATTGTCATTTGCATAGCAGCTACAGTGTAGATATGGCAATGAAAAACGGAAGTCACAGGCTCCTTCCACAGAGAAACATGAATATATATAGGACATAAAACAAATAAAACATAAAATAGTGCAAGAGAATGTTTTGGGATGTGCAAGTAAAAACAAATAAAATAGAAATAGTGTAAGAAGAGTCTATATACAAGTAAATGGAATGATATATTAAAAAATGGTGTTGGAAAAGCTAAATAAAAGAAGCTGAAAAGGCAGTTGCAAAGGACAGTCGATATGGTATATGGATTCTTACTTAAGTCAAATTAAAGCATGATGTGCCAAATGAACTTCTAAGGGAGATTTTAACCACTTTAAATTCAGCAAAGTTCAATGTTCAGGCCTTCACTCCCTCAGCTTCCTGATACTAACCAGATTACCTTCTGCCATTACGTCAGCCTGCAACAATCAATAAGTGCCATTAGTGCTAATCACTCTTTAATTAGTGATGTATTCAAGGCCTCCTGTCTGCCTTGTATTTGTGCATGTGTGTGTGTGTGTCTAGTCGGCAGTTTGCGTGACATCCACACACCAGAGAAAGCAATAGTACACACATCCTTTACTCAAGTAGAAGTACAGATACTCCTGTTTAAAATGGTAGAAGTAGAAGTACTGACTAAACTTCTTTACTCAAGTGAAAGTAAAGAGGCTTTGAAGTGTACTTCAGTAAAAAGTACCCATAACTAGCAGCTGTTTTAAAGAGTACCTGACCTCCCTTTATATTAATAGAACAATAATGTCATTGTTAGCTAATGAATGTTTCCATGCTGAACAACGGCAACATGACAACGTTTCCATTGGTCCCTCTTCTTTAGAGAAGACCAGGAAATGATGGATACACGGATCGTGTTCAAATCAATAGGCACGCAATGACTCTAAAGAATAATGATCACGCCACCAAACACACATTCAGACTAAAGGAACCAGCTGTTTGGAAAATGAGAGAAGTAGAAAGTACAGGTATTTGGGTTCAACATGTAAGAAGTAGAAAGTACAGGTATTTGGGTTCAACATGTAAGAAGTAGAAAGTACAGGTATTTGGGTTCAACATGTGAGAAGTAGAAAGTACAGGTATTTGAGTTCAACATGTAAGAAGTAGAAAGTACAGGTATTTGGGTTCAACATGTGAGAAGTAGAAAGTACAGGTATTTGAGTTCAACATGTAAGAAGTAGAAAGTACAGGTATTTGAGTTCAACATGTGAGAAGTAGAAAGTACAGGTATTTGAGTTCAACATGTAAGAAGTAGAAAGTACAGGTATTTGAGTTCAACATGTAAGAAGTAGAAAGTACAGGTATTTGTGTTCAACATGTAAGAAGTAGAAAGTACAGGTATTTGAGTTCAACATGTAAGAAGTAGAAAGTACAGGTATTTGAGTTCAACATGTAAGAAGTAGAAAGTACAGGTATTTGAGTTCAACATGTAAGAAGTAGAAAGTACAGGTATTTGTGTTCAACATGTAAGAAGTAGAAAGTACAGGTATTTGAGTTCAACATGTAAGAAGTAGAAAGTACAGGTATTTGGGTTCAACATGTAAGAAGTAGAAAGTACAGGTATTTGTGTTCAACATGTAAGAAGTAGAAAGTACAGGTATTTGAGTTCAACATGTAAGAAGTAGAAAGTACAGGTATTTGGGTTCAACATGTAAGAAGTAGAAAGTACAGGTATTTGTGTTCAACATGTAAGAAGTAGAAAGTACAGGTATTTGAGTTCAACATGTAAGAAGTAGAAAGTACAGGTATTTGGATTCAACATGTAAGAAGTAGAAAGTACAGGTATTTGTGTTCAACATGTAAGAAGTAGAAAGTACAGGTATTTGTGTTCAACATGTGAGAAGTAGAAAGTACAGGTATTTGTGTTCAACATGTAAGAAGTAGAAAGTACAGGTATTTGTGTTCAACATGTGAGAAGTAGAAAGTACAGGTATTTGGGTTCAACATGTAAGAAGTAGAAAGTACAGGTATTTGGGTTCAACATGTGTGTAGTAGAAAGTACAGGTATTTGGGTTCAACATGTAAGAAGTAGAAAGTACAGGTATTTGGGTTCAACATGTAAGAAGTAGAAAGTACAGGTATTTGTGTTCAACATGTAAGAAGTAGAAAGTACAGGTATTTGTGTTCAACATGTGAGAAGTAGAAAGTACAGGTATTTGTGTTCAACATGTAAGAAGTAGAAAGTACAGGTATTTGTGTTCAAAATGTAAGAAGTAGAAAGTACAGGTATTTGTGTTCAACATGTAAGAAGTAGAAAGTACAGGTATTTGGGTTCAACATGTAAGAAGTAGAAAGTACAGGTATTTGTGTTCAACATGTAAGAAGTAGAAAGTACAGGTATTTGTGTTCAATATGTAAGAAGTAGAAAGTACAGGTATTTGTGTTCAACATGTAAGAAGTAGAAAGTACAGGTATTTGTGTTCAACATGTAAGAAGTAGAAAGTACAGGTATTTGTGTTCAACATGTGAGAAGTAGAAAGTACAGGTATTTGTGTTCAACATGTGAGAAGTAGAAAGTACAGGTATTTGGGTTCAACATGAGAGAAGTAGAAAGTTCAGGTATTTGTGTTCAACATGTAAGAAGTAGAAAGTACAGGTATTTGGGTTCAACATGTAAGAAGTAGAAAGTACAGGTATTTGGGTTCAACATGTAAGAAGTAGAAAGTACAGGTATTTGGGTTCAACATGTAAGAAGTAGAAAGTACAGGTATTTGTGTTCAACATGTAAGAAGTAGAAAGTACAGGTATTTGGGTTCAACATGTAAGAAGTCAAAGTAAAAAGTCGTCAGGAAAATAAGTAGTGGAGTAAAGTACTGATACCAGAACAATGTACTTAACGAAGTATTTGTACTCCACTACTTCCCACCTCACAGTGAACACATCTAAACACTGTTATCATTGCAAAGCAGTTAAACACGCGATCAGATATCGTTCTAAAGAGATCTGAAGCTCTACCTGTTTCACCTGAGGCAGCGATTCACCTTTATCTTTAGAGCAAATGAACAAAACCCACAACGCTCCCTCCTCCTGCTCAGAGGTCTGCTTTCTTGTGGTGCTGGATTTCCCATCAGAAGACACTGAAACAACACGGATGGAGTCGAAAGCTTGACAAGAAGAAAAGGAATGTGTTTGGGCTTCTCTTATTGCTCATACAGCGAGTTAATACACTATGAATGATCCTCGGCACAGACTGAGAGACAACACTCGCCTTTGGGCATGAAGACTAAGGGCTTTGATTATTGATTCACAGTCTCTCTTCTTTACACATAAGGCACCATTTCGACCTGAAAGAACTTGCAAGCTTAAAAAAGAAGACAGAGAATAGAAGAAAGAGGGAGAGTCCTTTGAGGGAAACACATGTCGGGGGAGTTAAACCCAGGCTGAATTGAAATGTAACAGTTTGCTGTGGTATGGGATGAAGAAAGAAGCAGAAAATACACCAGATCAGCTCGAAGCTTGTGTTGTTTTGCTGTAAGGTAGATCTGCATTCATTTCTCTAAATCAGGGGGGTCAAACTCAAGGCCCGGGGGCCAAATCCGGCCCGCGACTTCATTTCATGCGGCCCCTCAAGAGCTTGCAAAGAATATAATATGTTTATTATACGGTTACATGCCGATTTACAGAAGCACGTTGCCCATAAACTACATATCCCACAATGCATCTCAAATGTGACTTTTTTCTCAATTTGACTTTTTTTCTCAGAAACATTTTTTTTCTCAGAATTTGACTTATTTTCTTCAAAATATTCATTTTTTCTCAGAATTTGATTTTTTTTTAAATCACTTTGTAACATTCTCAGTGAAGAGACTTGCAATGATTTCCCCGAGACTTCTGCTTTCAGACGTAGTTAATTATGAAGTTATTACCCTATCTGATAATAATCCAATGCAGACGCAATAATGTCATATAATACATTATTTTATATATATTAAATATTTATATATGTATTTTGATATATAGTCTTAAAATTACAACCGGCCCTTTGTGTAATGCTGTAATGCCCATAATGCTGATGTGGCCCGCGAAGAAATTGAGTTTGACAACATGCTCTAAATGATCCAACTTACTCATTCTGTTTCTGTTAAGCTCTCGGTCGTTGCAGGGCAATTCATTCACGCCTTACTTTAGTATGTCTTTGAAGAGATGGTAATGCTGTCTGTTTGTCCGATGTTATGTTTGTGCATTTACATACAAGCCTGTGCCAGAAGTTTTTTCTTTTTTATGGCCAAGGCTAAAAATACAGAGGATGTTGCAACGCGATGGCAACACGCAATGTTTTCGATTGCTGGTTTAAGCTGCCCTCGAGTTCTGGGATCAGTTTTCCCACAAAAATAAACACCACAAATCTCTCTAGGAGCCGGGTTTTAAAACTGACCAGATATCAGTTTCTTGCTTGTTGTGAAAGCAGCTAGGGAGGAGATTACAGCGCTCCCATCCCCAAAACCACTGGAAAACAAGAACGTGGACAATCCCTGCTTCCTCGTTAATGCAGAGATTAAAACGTATTCTCTTTCGTCTGAAAACATCAAATATATCCGCTCAGATGGTGGGATGTGAGTGGGGGGCAAACCGTTGCTGAGCAGAACTGTTATTATGGTGTTGTTGTTGTTGTTGTTGTTGTTGTTGTTGTTAATGTTGTTATTATGTTTAACCCTCCTCCTTTCCACCATGCGCTATGAAAAAACAAACAAAACTAAACTATCCAGTATAAGTGTACATGTTTTGTTTTAAAATAACTGCCATGTATCGAATAAACAAATAAATAAACAACAACGCACGCACACACACACACACACACACACACACACACACACGCAAACAATTTTTATGTATATACTAATATATTCAAGATTCAAGGCTTTTATTGTCATTTAATATAATTGTCATCGCTCCAGTGTAGTTATGACAATTATAATCTTAGGTATATACATTTTGTTTTTCTTTATTTGCACGTTGTTGGCATGCACAGTATATGTTGTGTTATGCTGCCACTTGTATTGTTGACATCTAGTGTTTCTTTTTGTTTTGTTCTGTTATAACGCCTCGTGCGGAAAGCTTTGGCAACACTATGTTTAAAATGTGCTCATGCCAATAAAGCCCCTTTGTGTTGTATGTTGTCGATGTCAGGACCAAACCTATTAGTATGTCTGAGCCTGAGATCTTGTTTCTCCGAAATGATGCAACAGGAATGCAATACAGACTCCCCATCCCTCCCTTTCTCTCTCCCCCATCCTTCCTCTTACTCTCTCGCCCACTTACCCGCTACCTGCTCTCCTATTTCAGCTCTTCCTCGCCCCCCTCTCTCTCTCTCTCTCTCTCTCTCTCTCTCTCTCTCTCTCTCTCCCTCTCTCTCTCTCTCTCTACCTCTCTACCTCTCTCTCTCTCCCTCCCTCTCTCTCTCCCTCCCTCTCTCTCTCTCTCTCTCTCTACCTCTCTACCTCTCTCTCTCTCTCTCTCTCACTGTCTCTGGGTGCCGTGTAATCTTCCTCTCTGTTGCTTGTTTTTGTGAAATACTTCTTCCTCTTTGAAACCGTCGACCTTGTAACTAACCAGATTTTCACTAAATTAAAATACTTTTTTTCTTTGATATGATGTCTATTATATTTCCCCTAATACATTTTAAACTCCCTTTCCTTTTTATGTTGTTGCCACCTTCTTGTTATACGAGACTAACTCTCATTGTTGGTAAAAAATCATTTCAGCCACAAAGGAAGTTACAAGTCAAAAAGTGAAAAATGGTTTCATTTTTTTTCCTTTCATTACATCACATTGCATTTAGCTGACGCTTTTATCCAAAGCGACTTACAATAAGTGCGTTCGACCAACAAAATACAAACTTGAAGAAAACAGAATCATATAAGTACATCAGGCTTCATAGAGCAAAAACATTTCAAGTGCTACTCAACTGGCTTTAGATAAGCCAGTCCTTTGTTAGTATATAAGTGCTTTGTTAATAGTTCTATCGCTCGAAGTGGAGTCGAAAGAGATGAGTTTTCAGTCTGCGCCGGAAGGTGTGTAAACTATCTGCTGTCCTGATGTCAATGGGGAGCTCATTCCACCATTTTGGAGCCAGGATAGCAAACCCACGTGTTTTTGCTGATGGGAACTTGGGTCCCCTTGGCAGCGAGGGTGCAGCGAGTCGTTTGGCTGATGCAGAGCGGAGTGCACGTGCTGGGGTGTACAGTTTAACCATGTCCTGGATGTAGGAAGGGCCAGATCCATTCGCAGCATGGTACGCAAGTACCATTGTCTTGAAGTGGGTTCTAGCAGTTACTGGAAGCCAGTGGAGGGAGCGGAGGAGCGGCGTGGTGTGGGAGAATTTAGGAAGGTTGAAGACCAGACGAGCCGCTGCATTCTGGATGAGCTGCAGAGGTCGGATGGCACATGCAGGTAGACCAGCCAGGAGGGAGTTGCAGTAGTCTAGGCGTGAGATGACGAGAGTCTGGACAAGAACCTGCGTTGCTTTCTGGGTCAGTTGGGGACGCATCCTCCTGATGTTGTAAAGCGTGTATCTGCAGCAGCGGGTTGTAGCAGCGATGTTTGCAGTGAAGGACAGGTTGTTATCTAGGATCACACCCAGATTCCTTGCAGTCTGAGTCGGGGAAACAACAGAGGTGCCGATGTTGATTGTCAGGTCAAGAGTGGGACAATCTTTTCCCAGAAGGAAAAGCAGTTCAGTCTTGTCAAGGTTGAGCTTGAGGTGGTGAGCAGACATCCACTGAGAGATGTCAGCTAGACAAGCAGAGATGCGTGCGACGACCTGGGTCTCTGAGCGGGGAAAGGACAGGATTAATTGGGTGTCGTCAGCGTAGCAGTGGTATGAAAAACCATGCGGGCTAATGACAGATCCGAGCGAGTTTGTGTACAAGGAGAAGAGGAGGGGACCAAGAACAGAGCCCTGAGGGACCCCTGTAGTTAATTGACAAGGGTCGGACTCCGACCCTCTCCAAGTTACCCTGTAGGTACGGTCTTTGAGGTATGAGGTGAAGAGGGAAAGTGCCTTTCATGTTGAAATGTTGGCGTTTGTTTTCCATGACCACAGACTGACTAGGTCAACATGACCTTTGCAAAGTGTAGTTTACAGATGTCACTTGAAAGGATCTCTGGGTTATTTACTCTTCACTATTTAAAATAAAGAATCCAGACACAGTCCAGCTAAATATGGTTAAAACAGCTTTCAAATAAGTGTAAATGGACATCTTCTAAATCACTGTAGCTCCACAGGCGTCCTTGCTTCTGAGTATATACTATACATGTTTGAATGGTCCATAAGAGGCTCTGCTATACTTTTGACAGTCCTTATTCCCAAGGGGTCTCTTGTCAGGAAAAGATACAAGTAGAATGTTTTGAAAGTCAAGGAGAGAGAGAGAGAGAGAGAGAGAGAGAGAGAGAGAGAGAGAGAGAGAGCTACGTGCCTCCTGCTGTGGATTTTGAGGGGAAATAGTACCTTTAACATTACTTGGTTGCTAATATACATCATATTGATTAGTGCAGCGCAGTCGATATATCCTGCTCGTGTTACAAAGTTGATGTTGTCAGAAAACCACGTCTGAACACAGCCTTTGGTGTAATGAGGAAATCTGTAATGAGAACAATTCTTGACTCAGTGTAGAAAATCTCATTCCTCACACCCTCTCTACTTCACTTCTCTCCGTCTGATAGCACGGCATAGAGCCAATAACAAGCTGATAACTGTGTGATACTCACTGGAGCATGACAGCGACACCGGCTTTCTGTTTCCATATTCAGCTCGGTTTGTTCCAGGCCTCATATAAATGGTTTTACACTATCTCAAGGGCAATGTTAGGTAAATGATTTACCTCCTCGCTATTGTTTAGCTTGTGTGTGACTTTATATTTCCTGCCAGTGTGTGTCGGTACACGCCTTGTGCTCCTGTGTGACATGATTTCTTGCTCACACAGCATGTATAATGCATATCCCAAATTATATGTTACATGTTTGCCTGCTTCTTCTTTCTTCTGCTCCCCCTCTCCAGGCCAGGGTGAGCAGACATTGTAATGTGAAGTCGTTCGGCACTCGGATGCTTTATTTGGCCGCGTATAAGACCAATTTCAGCCAGATTTATGACTCCTGCAGTCGGGTTATTTCACCAAATCCCCAGACAGGTCACAATTCATGGCCGTGTGTGTGTGTGTGTGTGTGCGTGTGTGTGATACCTGCTCTGTTTTCAAATCTGAGAGGCATTGCAGGAGTGCCAGGGGAGTTGTAAGGAGAAACCCTCAATATTTCCAGCGGCTCACTTCTTATTTAGCCCCTTTCTTACATTCACCGGCTGAAAAAGAAAAAAGGATAAAAGCCCCAAGGCAACTTTTATTACCCCCTCCCTCAATTACACCATCGTCATAAAACAACACACACATTTAATCACAGCCTCTGCGAACATGATGAAGTCGTCCTTCACAAAGAAACGCCAGGTCTTAACAATGGAGACATCAGAGCGGACAGATATTAAGATACGTGTCAATAATTTAAAAAAAAAATAGGCCGAGCCAGCCCTAACGCAGCCTGTGAATTCATATCCAAGAAGGAGATGGCACATTCAATAACTTATCCAACTCTAGCGAGACGACTCCCTCCTGAGAGACCAGCATTCTGGAGGTGCACACACACACACACACACACACACACACACACACACACACACACACACACACACACACACACACACACACACACACACACACACACACACACACACACACACACACACACACACACACACACACACACACACCATGTATACATCACTTCAGGGGACATTACATTGACTTACATGCATTTCCTGGAGTCTTATCCTACCCTTAACCATAACCAACACATGCCTTACCCTAACCCTTGAATACAATAGGGGAAAGTGCAATATTTGATTATGTATGTGCAATAGGGAAAGTTCTGTACCTGTATGTTTCTTGTTTGTTTCTTTGCCATGTGATATGTGATCTCTGTTCTGTATCCATGACTGATTGACCTGAATGTTTTATGTGTATTATCTAGGGATGTAACGATACCAAAAACTCACGGTACGATAATATCGTGATAACAAGTCCACGGTATGGTATTTATCGCGATATTGAATAATAAAGGGGACATTTTTTTTTTTTTACTTGAAAAATGTTTCTTTATTAAATAATAAATCTGATTTGTACAGCATTTTAGTAGGATAGCAGTATTTTAAAGTGTCAAAAACAAAGTGACAGTAACAGACTGGAACAAGAAAACCAGTGTGTTTGTACCTATAGTACTACCAAACAAAGTAGGCATTTTCTTTGTGCAACTGCATCTCACAAATAAACAAGGACATTTAATAATCAGACCCTGCAATAAAATAAATTAAGTTTCACTTTTTTTCAAGTTTTTCAATGAACTCAAACTCACTAGTCACTCACTCGGCATCATCAGACGGGTTTTTTAGGAATATGAGAATGTCCACATTTCCAGGTATTTATAAGCTGGGATGTTTGGGCATTTACAATATCCCCTGCTCCGGAAACAACTCTCTCGCTTGGTCCTGATGTTGCTGGTACTGATGTTGCTGGGGCAGCAGTGGTCGCGTTAACCGAATATTTTATTTAACAATGACGGAAAAATCTGAAAGCAGTCTGTCATTTTGACAGATGAGAACAAACTCGGAACAGCGGCAAAGTTTCCCCGCAGCGAGGCTCTGGTGTTATGCCGTGTTATGCATGCCCTCCAAAAGGAAATGATATAGTTTCCAACCCGTACTTTGCCGTACAGATCAATACATGTCTGGGAGGTTTTGCTTTACGCTGTGCGCGCTCCCGCGAGGTGCATGCACACACGGCATAACACCGCCCCCCCCGCCCCTCCCGTTGACAGTTCACGAGCGTGCTCTCTCGTGAACTGTTCAGACCCGACGGGTAATAAGGGATTATGACGGACATTTTACGATCCGGTCTGTCAAAATGACGGACAGCGAAAAAGTCTAACGCCACCTCAGTGGGACGGAGAGATATGCTTTGGCCATGGGTGACAACAGTGGGTCAAACTGTGCATTGTCTCTCCACCACTTCAACAACAATACCGTTGTTGCCAAGAAGGTGAGGCTTATTGACAGAGATATAAATATACTGTTGGTACTTGTCAGTGTCTCTAGGTATGTACATGTAGCCCTGTACATACCATGTCCTTTTGTGTTCTGTTGTTTTATGTTCATGTTGTAACCTACTTGCTGCCATGTTGGACAGGTCTCTCTTGAAAAAGAGATCGATGATCTCAATGGGACAGTCTGGTTGAATAAAGGTTTAAAACAAAAAAAAGTGTTTAAAAAAAAAATATATATATTTTTTTTAAATAATTTTTTTTTTTTTATCGCGGTAGATTTTGTCAGTCTCACGATGGTATTGGGACGTTTATTTACCGCGATACCGCGATTTCGGTATATCGTTACATCCCTAGTATTATCTCGAAGTCTTCATCCTAAAATTAATGATTCCATAATAATAATAATAATAAATTATATTTCTATAGCGCTTTTCTTGAACCCAAAGACGCTTATTATTATTATGTAATTATGTCCCCATAAGGGGGGCGAGTCCCCACACGTGACTGTGTAAACAGATTTAGGTCCCCACAAGGATGGTAATGCTAGGCCACACACACACACACACACACACACACACACACACACACACACACACACACACACACACACACACACACAGACACACACACACACACACACACACACACACACACACACACACACACACACACACACACACTCACACACACTCACACACACTTAGGGGGATTTGTGTGCTTTAAGGAAACTCTGTTGGGAATACCGAGTATTAGAAAGATCCCGCAGAGGTGAGAGTCTCCAGACAAAGAGAGGAGTCTATTGTAGGTTCACTCCACTGGGAAGACGGAGACGTCGCCAACATGACTCTGACACCATGGACACATAGACTTAAGATAAGAGGGAACATGCGTTTCTCACTGAGCTATATTTAA
>JAPTMU010000242.1:215000-222500 GCA_028583405.1 Pogonophryne albipinna | reverse complement strand
TTCAGGTGTATATCAGTAGGTAGTGTCTCTACTTTAAAGAGTCCTCTCCTGCTGATGTTCAGGTGTATATCAGTATGTAGTGTCTCTACTTTAAAGAGTCCTCTCCTGCTGATGTTCAGGTGTATATCAGTATGTAGTGTCTCTACTTTAAAGAGTCCTCTCCTGCTGATGTTCAGGTGTATATCAGTATGTAGTGTCTCTACTTTAAAGAGTCCTCTCCTGCTGATGTTCAGGTGTATATCAGTATGTAGTGTCTCTACTTTAAAGAGTCCTCTCCTGCTGATGTTCAGGTGTATATCAGTAAGTAGTGTCTCTACTTTAAAGAGTCCTCTCCTGCTGATGTTCAGGTGTATATCAGTATGTAGTGTCTCTACTTTAAAGAGTCCTCTCCTGCTGATGTTCAGGTGTATATCAGTATGTAGTGTCTCTACTTTAAAGAGTCCTCTCCTGCTGATGTTCAGGTGTATATCAGTATGTAGTGTCTCCATTCTTTAATGTTCAAAAAGCTCTTCATTGTTCTCATACTGCAGCACCTCTTTTCACCCTCTGTCTGAAACCAGAGGCCAGTCTGCTCTGATTGGTTAGCTGGCCGGCTCTGTTGTGATTGGTCGACCGCTTAGAGATGTGCCGCCCCTTAGCCTATCACATACAATGTGTTGGAGCGCTAGCCAATTGAAGCTTGAGTGTTACATCGTGATTTTATTATGGGATTTTAGCCTTTGCAGACCATTTACATGCACTAAAAACCTATATAACACACTACAGGAGAGGGAAAAGCCCCCCAAAAACACGTTAAGTTAAATTCGTATCTCTAGTGTTTGAGATTAGTGACACACACTAATTTAAGAGATACAAAAACCACAATGTGTGATGCCCCTGATATCCAAAGTCCAGAAACATGTATATAAGTCATGATATCCCACCCACCTTTCACAAAGCATCATTAGAGTCCTCTTGTACGGAAGAAAAGCTCTGACACAGGGGCGGTTCTGGGGGGGGCAGGGGGGCCAGTGCCCCCTTATCACTGACCTCTGACCCCCCTGTGGCCCCCCTAACAATGAATTTTTTTTTTTTAGTTTTTTTAAATGTATATTTTCTGGTAATCGGTTTGCCAAAAACCTTAGGATTTTGTTGCTGTAATGTGAGATTGTGCAGACACCCTTATGTAAAGTAGAGATGTAACTGTTCATTGCCTTTATTTTTATATAAATATGGTGTGAGTGCAAACATTGCACTATAACTTAAGCTGAAGCAGTAATAACTATAAGATATATCTGAAATAAATAAGTGTACTGAAACAAATACCAATAACTGTATTGCATTGTTTTCTAATGCGCAATTACTTCATACTGTCTAGTTCTCTTTTTCGTCCTGCATTTATTGTGCCCCCCTCAGAAAATAACTGGCCCCCCAGTGGCCCCCCCAGTCAAATTGGTCTAGAACCGCCACTGCTCTGACACAAACACATGTTTACACAGAAGGCCTTCCAGCAGTTGTCAGAGTTACAACAGATATGTTTTAATCAATAATCCACAGTGATGTGTTGGACTGAGAAGACGTGTGGGATCTAAACTCAATACTTTGCTGATGCTCACATGTTTACACAAAAGGCTGTGTTCACGCGTGGTTTTCTGAACATATCACAACTTTGACAACACAAGCAAGATATATATTTATATAATTCAATATAATCTTATGTATATATAATATCCTGCTTTATATTGTGTTACTGTACTGTAACAACATTCTTATGTTCTACTTTTATTTTAATGCTAGGATGTTTACATTTTGGAACGTTTGTTTATTTCTAGTCTTTACAGTTTTATTGTACAATGCCTTGTGTTTTTATGCTCCTGCAACGCAAACATTTTCCCTAATTGGGATCAATAAAATACTTCTTATCTTATCTTATCTGGGCTGCACTAATTAATATGATGTTTTTATACCAGCAAACAAATAATGTAAACGGTGTCAGTGAAAGCCAAGGCCATCTCGCCATGTTACCAAAAGTGAAAAACTATTTGTGTGATGATCGGCTTCAAAATGTTATGGGTTTGTCTACTCTGCTAAACTCTTCCAGCAAGATTCACTACAAAGTAGTTTTCCTGTTATCCCAGCAGACATTTTAAAGTTACCTCCTTGTTGGAAATACTTATCACACAACTCTGTAGTTCCCCATCTGCTTTTGGGCATTTTAGCGTCTTTCAGCTCATTGTTTCGGTTTTATGTCACCTCTTGTACTGCTCTCAATAACCTTTATTCTTGTAGAAACAGGCACACATGACTGATAAACCCACTTGTCCAACATCAAACAGCTGACAGACAAAGTTGCCAACTAGCTGGTAACCATTAAGAGCCATATATTTACCGCAGATACAAGCGGCCGAGATGGGTTTTCTCCGCAGGGTGGCTGGCGTCTCCCTTAGGGATAAGGTGAGAAGTTCAGTCATCCGGGAGGGACTCGGAGTTGAACCGCTCCTCCTTCGCGTCGAAAGGAGCCTGTTGAGGTGGTTCGGGCACCTAGTTAGGATGCCACCTGGGCGCCTCCCTAGGGAGGTGTTCCAGGCACGTCCAGCTGGAAGAGACCGAGGGGTAGACCTAGGACCAGGTGGAGGGATTATATCTCTTCGCTGGCCTGGGAGCGCCTTGGGACCCCCCAGTCAGAGCTGGTTGATGTGGGGAAAGGAACGTTTGGGGCTCTCTGCTGGAACTGATACCCCCGAGACCCGACCACGGATAAGTGGGAGAAGATGGATGGATGGATGTTTACCTCTGAGGAACATCTTTATAATAACAAACAGAGTGAAAATGTGTAAGGTGGCCAGAAAAAACAACATCAAATAATTGCTTATTATGAGTAAGATGTGTATTTAGGATGCTCAAACATTTATCTACCCAGTTTATAACTAGGTTAAAGGTAAAGATATTGGTTTAATTTGTTACCTGACAAAGAAAAACTGGCCTCACCAGTATTTTTGGAAGTCCTTCGATTGGCTCGGTTGAAAATGACTTAATTAGCAAACCAATCGGGGCCATTCTGACGTTTTAGCATTTGATCCAAGTTACAACTATAGTAGAAAAATATCCCACATCATTAATGCACTTGAGTTAATGCAGGAACATCTATGATCATGCGTACTAGATCTTGTCTAAAGAGGATATCTTCATTTGTTGTCATCTAAACTCTACGGAAAAGCACCGTGGAAAATCGTAGGAAAGCTCATAAGCATTTCTGTGTGAGAAAATGAACAGAAACGACTTTGTGCTTGATTAACTTGCAATGTGTTCCCAATTGATTGCATGATATATTCATTATCACAAGATGTTGTGGCCTAAAGAAAGTGTAAGAACATCATTTTCCGTTCAGCCGGTCTAATTCAGTGCCTCATAAAAGACTTGGAGAGGATCCAGCTATTGACACAATCATTCCTAATATTCTCAATAACATGTGCCAAAGGGTTGAAATAATCTCTCACGATTACCAAAATAAAATTAAACAGGTGGCACGCAAGGGAAAAGAGCGATGTTTCTCGACTGTGTAATCCAGTTGAATGTCTTGATTCATTTAATACAATTCAGAAAGAACAGAGGGTGTTACATAGAGAGAAATAGAGTTCCCTGAAACGGACAGATTCACAAAAAAGTAGTTTTCCTCTTATCCCGACAGACATTTTAAAGTTACTTCCTTGTTGGAGATTATTATCACACAACTCTGTAGTTCCCAATCTGCTTTTGGGCATTTTAGCGTCTTTCAGCTCATTGTTTCGGTTTTATTTGACATCTTTTACTGCTCTCAATAACCATTATTCTTGGAGCAACAGGCACAAATGACTGATAAACCCACTTTCCCAACATCAAACAGCTGACAGACAAAGTTGCCAATTAGCTGGTAAATATTAAGAGCCATATATTTACCTCAGAGGAACCTCTTTGTTACGGCCCGGCTCTGGGGCTATAACATAAACCGGAGAGTCGAGACGAGGTTTGACAATATAACCAGGGGTGCACATAACTTTCTCAGTGAGGTACTCAGATGAGTACCTGGAGCCAGTGTTTGGTACTCCAACTTCTGGCTGCACTCAAAGTTATATGATGAAGCCCTCTGTATCGCGAATGTCAACGGGGGGGAGCGGTTCTAGGGGGGGCCAGGGGGGGCCAGTGCCCCCCTAACACTGACCTCTGACCCCCCTGTGGCCCCCCTAACAATGAAAAGATTTTTTTTTTTTTTTTTAATGTATATTTTCTGGTACTCGGTTTGCCAAAAACCTTAGGATTTTGTTGCTGTCATGTGAGATTGTGCAGACACCCTTATGTAAAGTAGAGATGTAACTGTTCATTGCCTTTATTTTTATATAAATATGGTGTGAGTGCAAACATTGTACTATAACTTAAGCTGAAGCTAACAGTAATAACTATAAGATATATCTGAAATAAATAAGTGTACTGAAACAAATACCAATAACTGTATTGCATTGTTTTCTTATGCGCAATTACTTCATACTGTCTAGTTCTCTTTTTCGTCCTCAGAAAATAACTGGCCCCCCAGTGGCCCCCCCAGTCAAATTGGTCTAGAACCGCCACTGGGGGTGGGGCTAGTGGAGTACTCCTTGACCACAGCGCGTGACCATTGTGATCAGCTGTTTTAGCGCAGTTCTCCAGTGAAGGGGGGGGGAGTCTCCCTCCGCAGCCGGTTGGCGTAGTTTTGGCACAATCCCGTTGTACAGACCGACGTTAACAGCAGCCCTGTCTGTGCACACGGAGACCGACTCTGTCGTCCGGTGATCTAACCGCCTTCTGGAAAAGCTTCACAAGTACGTCGGTACGCAAATACGCTTTGTGACACAAGTGACGGTACGCATTTCAGATTGTTGCCGCGCATGCGTACCAGTTATGTACATCCCTGAATATAACAATCGTTTATTGATCATAAACAAATAAATGAACGAAGCCAGCAACAGGTCCCCCGAGGCTGGCACGGAGAGAGTGCCCAGAGGAGTGAGAGCCGAATCAGGTTGGGCTCTTCTAGTAGGCTTCTAGCAGGTGCAGCTCATCAGGCAAAGGCCGGCCCCACAGCACTTGATCCTGCAAAACACACACACACAGCTGACGGCACCCCTCGTGGTGTGGAGGAGTCGTCACATCTTTAAAATTCAAAATACAGTGAAAATGTGTAAGGTGGCCAGAAAAAACAACGTCAAATGAGTGTCACTTCATATATGCATGTATTTCGGATGCTAATACGTGTACATTATCCACTTTATAATAACAACCTCTCCAGTGCCCATTTGGAAGCTTGGTCGAAAGTGACTATATTAGCAAACCAATGGTGGCCATTCCAACGTTTTAGCATTTGATCCAAGCAACAACTGTACCGCAAATACAGTCGATGAGAAAAATATCCCACATCATTAATGCACTTGAGTTAATGCATGAACGTCTATGATCTTGTTAGATCTTATTTAAAGATGATGGTAAGTGGAAATTTTTAAACACCAGCTAAAGACACGTCTTTTTAAATTAGCTTTTTAAATTAGCTTTTTATTAGCAACCCCCCACTTTAAATTCAATAGTCTTTATCATTCACCTACTTTTATATATACCATTTACACTTTGAGCTGCATGTGTTGTATGGAAAGTGCTATATAAATAAAGCTTTATTATTATTATTTGTATTATTATATCCTAATTTGTTGTCATCTAAACCCTCGATATATATGAAAAAAGCACCGTGGAAATGTGTAAGTTGGCCAGAAAATGCAGTTGAATGTTTTGCTTCATCTAATACAATTCAGAGGGTGTTAAAGATGTAAGAGAGAGAGAAAGAGAGTTCTCTGAAACGTCCAGCACGGTGAGAGTAAAAGTTCACACGTCTCCCGCCACAGAGGCATTAAAACGGAGGTGTTAAACTTTGGACGACCTGCAGGACACGCTGCATAAAACAGCAGTAAATTACGCCAATGAGGAGAAGTGCAGACTGCTGGATATAAAAAGTTATGGATGTGGCTGAGAGACGCACACACACACACACACACACACACACACACACACACACACACACACACACACACACACACACACACACACACACACACACACACACACACACATACACACACACACACTCACTCACTCACTCCTCTGTCTGTCAGGTAGAAAGGTTACGAGTCTAGCTGAGGACAAAGTGATTGCCACAACCCGAGTCTTTGTATCACTTTCCCTCGAACACGCACTGCATCGCCTTCACACTTTACAACACATTGAGAGTTCCTTCGATATAACATGAGAAGTATTCCTGCTGTTCAATTCAAAGGTTTTATTGTCATGTGCACATAAGCTACAGTCTAGAAATGGCAATGAAATGCTTGCTCCTCCAACAATGCAACATATATAATACAATACTAAAATACTAAATCAATCAATCAATGTTTATTTATAGCCCAATATCACAAATGTTACATTTGTCTCAGTGGACTTCACAGTTTGTACAGAATATCAGTATGACAATACGACACCCTCTGTCCTTAGACCCTCTGTCCTTAGACCCTCTGCCCTTAGACCCTATGTCCTTAGACCCTCTGTCCTTAGACCCTCTGTCCTTAGAGCCTCTGTCCTTAGACCCTCTGCCCTTAGACCCTATGTCCTTAGACTCTCTGTCCTTAGACCCTCTGTCCTTAGACCCTCACATCGTACAAGGAAAAACTTCCGGAGAAAACCCACAGTTTAATGGGAACATGGGAGAAACCTCAGGGAGAGCAACAGAGGAGGGATCCCTCTCCCAGGACGGACAGACGTGCAATAGATGCCGTGTACAAATCGAAGAGATAATACATTTTACAGCATATAGACCGAATGTTAGGAAATGCATGTGTCTGTAATAAGAAGATGAATCCACGAGGATGTCAGCTACAATCCTGTGGGAGCCATCAGGGAAGTAGTATGATGAGAGTCAGGCAGGACCACAGTGACAGGTTCAGCCACGACCCGAAGTCCAGGACTCAGATCAGGACTCAGGATCAGGATCCCGGCGTAGATAGACACCAAAAAGAAATTTGGGGAAGCTGGGTTATTGGGAACATGAGAGTACACAGGTACAGACAGACAGAAGGAAGAAGTAAGGTGTCCCCCGACAGTCTAAGCCTAGAGCAGCTAAACTAGGGGCTGAATCTAATCAGCCCTAACTTTGAATTCAGCACCCCGTAATAAAAAGTAGTGCAAGAAGTCTACATACATGTAAATACAATGAACAAAAATATAAACGCAACACTTTTGTTTTTGCTCCCATTTTTCATGAGATGAACTCAAAGATCTAAACCATTTTCTATTTACACAAAATAACCATTTCTCTCAAATATTGTTCACAAATCTGAAAGAATCTGTGATAGTGAGCACTTCTCCTTTGCCGAGATAATCCATCCCACCTCACAGGTGTGGCATATCAAGATGCTGATTAGACAGCATGATTATTGCACAGGTGTGCCTTAGGCTGGCCACAATAAAAGG
>JAPTMU010000242.1:167500-210000 GCA_028583405.1 Pogonophryne albipinna | reverse complement strand
TAGACCCTCTGTCCTCAGACCCGCTGTCCTTAGACCCTCTGTCCTTAGACCCTCTATCCTTAGACCCTCACATCGTACAAGGAAACACTTCCAGAGAAAACCCACAGTTTAAAGGGAAAAAATGGGAGAAACCTCAGGGAGAGCAACAGAGGAGGGATCCCTCTCCCAGGACGGACAGACGTGCAATAGATGCCGTGTGTAAATTGAAAAGATAATACATTTTACAGCATATAGACCGAATGTTAGGAAATGCATGTGTCTGTAATAAGAAGATGAATCCACGAGGATGTCAGCTACAATCCTGAGGAAGCCATCAGGGAAGCAGCATGACGAGACCCAAGGCAGGACCACAGAGACAGGTTCAGCCACGACCCGAAGTCCACGACTTAATCCAGAACTCAGGATAGAGGATCCAAGACACAGGACTACAGCAAGAGGATCAGCCTCGACTCCGGATCCCGGCGTAGATATAGATACAAAACAAGAACAAAGATTTGGCTGGGTTAATCGGAACAAGAGAATACACAGACACAGACAGAGAGGGAAAAGGTCATTGGATTAAAGTTATTCTTGATAACCCTCTAGAAAGATCTCATGAACTTCCCCACTCAATCTATCAAGACCCGAGCAGTTCTATTAGATATAGGATAAGAAACAGAGAGAGGGAGTTGTAATTGGAGTTGTATTTCACAAGTAAAGGAATATTTTAACGAAGAAAATACTTTATAGTTGACCTGAAATTGAACTTTGGATCACTTTTGTGAAATTATAAAACACAAAAGGCGTACAGATTTTCCTACAAAAATAATGCAGATACTCTTTTTCCTAAATAATCACTTATGATCCACTAAGAGTGTGTGGTGAGGCGGTATCTTTAGAGTTATTGCCTTCTCTGTGAACTCTTTTCATGCTGTGTTTGTTTTTGGGCCTCAACCACATAGAAAAACAAATTTCTTCACTTTAAAATGTCCGAAACCATCAAGAAAATGTGCTTTCCGCTGCCAATCTGCATCATATTGATCAGCTCTACAACAAGTATCTGTTATCAAGCAAAGTGCCAACGCTGGAGGGTTGCAGACAGCACAGATTGCCCAGATTTGGACGAAACACCCGGCACCAAATTGTGATTCACTCCCCGGAGATAAAGAGTGTTGCTGTCTGTTTGTCTGGCGTTGAATGTGACAGACAGATGAGTCATAACTGTGTCTCCGAACTGACAAGCTGTTGAGACGAAAAGATGGAGCTGTGGAACAAGAGGTTGGACGAGAGGAGAGGACAATGTCTGTCTGCTGCTCGCTAGAGATGGCAAAAGTACACACATGCTTTCCTCAAGTAGAAGTACAGATACTTGTTTTTAAAAGTACTCCAAAGTAGAAGTACTGACTAAACTTCTTTACTCAAGTAGAAGTACAGATACTCGTGTTTAAAGTACTCTGGTAAAAGTAGAAGTACTGACTAAACTTCTTTACTCATGTCAAAGTAAAGAGGCTTTGAAATGTACTTCAGTAAAAAGTACCCATAACTAGCAGCTGTTTTAAAGAGTACCTGACCTCCCTTTATATTAATAGAACAATAATGTCATTGTTAGCTAATGAATGTTTCCATGCTGAACAACGGCAACATGACAACGTTTCCATTGGTCCCTCTTCTTTAGAGAAGACCAGGAAATGATGGATACATGGATCGTGTTCAAATCAATAGGCACGCAATGACTCTAAAGAATAATGATCACGCCACCAAACACACATTCAGACTAAAGGAACCAGCTGTTTGGAAAATGAGAGAAGTAGAAAGTACAGGTATTTGTGTTCAACATGTAAGAAGTAGAAAGTACAGGTATTTGGGTTCAACATGTAAGAAGTAGAAAGTACAGGTATTTGGGTTCAACATGTAAGAAGTAGAAAGTACAGGTATTTGGGTTCAACATGTAAGAAGTAGAAAGTACAGGTATTTGAGTTCAACATGTAAGAAGTAGAAAGTACAGGTATTTGAGTTCAACATGTAAGAAGTAGAAAGTACAGGTATTTGTGTTCAACATGTAAGAAGTAGAAAGTACAGGTATTTGTGTTCAACATGTAAGAAGTAGAAAGTACAGGTATTTGGGTTCAACATGTAAGAAGTAGAAAGTACAGGTATTTGTGTTCAACATGTAAGAAGTAGAAAGTACAGGTATTTGGGTTCAACATGTAAGAAGTAGAAAGTACAGGTATTTGGGTTCAACATGTAAGAAGTAGAAAGTACAGGTATTTGGGTTCAACATGTAAGAAGTAGAAAGTACAGGTATTTGAGTTCAACATGTAAGAAGTAGAAAGTACAGGTATTTGAGTTCAACATGTAAGAAGTAGAAAGTACAGGTATTTGTGTTCAACATGTAAGAAGTAGAAAGTACAGGTATTTGTGTTCAACATGTAAGAAGTAGAAAGTACAGGTATTTGGGTTCAACATGTAAGAAGTAGAAAGTACAGGTATTTGAGTTCAACATGTAAGAAGTAGAAAGTACAGGTATTTGAGTTCAACATGTAAGAAGTAGAAAGTACAGGTATTTGTGTTCAACATGTAAGAAGTAGAAAGTACAGGTATTTGTGTTCAACATGTAAGAAGTAGAAAGTACAGGTATTTGAGTTCAACATGTAAGAAGTAGAAAGTACAGGTATTTGTGTTCAACATGTAAGAAGTAGAAAGTACAGGTATTTGGGTTCAACATGTAAGAAGTAGAAAGTACAGGTATTTGGGTTCAACATGTAAGAAGTAGAAAGTACAGGTATTTGTGTTCAACATCTAAGAAGTAGAAAGTACAGGTATTTGGGTTCAACATGTAAGAAGTAGAAAGTACAGGTATTTGTGTTCAACATGTAAGAAGTACAAAGTACAGGTTTTGGGTTCAACATGTAAGAAGTAGAAAGTACAGGTATTTGTGTTCAACATGTAAGAAGTAGAAAGTACAGGTATTTGTGTTCAACATGTGAGAAGTAGAAAGTACAGGTATTTGTGTTCAACATGAGAGAAGTAGAAAGTACAGGTATTTGGGTTCAACATGTAAGAAGTAGAAAGTACAGGTATTTGGGTTCAACATGTAAGAAGTAGAAAGTACAGGTATTTGTGTTCAACATGTAAGAAGTAGAAAGTACAGGTATTTGGGTTCAACATGTAAGAAGTAGAAAGTACAGGTATTTGTGTTCAACATGTAAGAAGTAGAAAGTACAGGTATTTGGGTTCAAAAGAAATCAAGTTAAAAAGTCGTCAGAAAAATAAGTAGTGGAGTAAAGTACTGATACCAGAAAAATGTACTTAAGAACAGGAACAAAGTATTTGTACTCCAGTACTTCCCACCTCTGCTGCTTGCCATATACACAGGCCCAAGAGGAGGAAGAAAATCGAGTGAAAATGAAATTCTGCACCCTGTCATCTCTTTTTTGAAACCGAATATGGAAAATTTCATGCAAAAAATCAAATGTTCCTGCTTTTTTGTACCTTGACATTCCATTACTTTACATCACTGCTTGCACCACACGATGCTTTTTGTAATTGTTGCATCACATATCAGCATGTGAACATGAAAATTCAAACCAATTACCCCGTCAAATGTTTTGAATAATCCCTTCTGGTACATCTAGTGCTATGACGTTTTCAATTTCACTGCAGTGTGATCAAACTAGGGACCGAATATTTCAATTTGTTCCTTCATACTCCTTCACTCAGCTACTGATACTCGGAACGATGAACACAGACACATTAGGTTTCCAGTAGTTTCATGTATATATATATATACTTTATCAACATTTGGCAAGATCATTCATTCAAAGATGCACAAGCTGTTTTTCAGGTTCATATTTGTATTTGTTTGCCTCTACTGTGACATGTCTCCATGTTTTAAAGGGGACCTATCATGCACAATGCACTTTGTGATGTCTTTCATGTGTCCCCGGTGTGTCGGGGAACTCACGCAGCGTCAGAGAATGAAACCCTCTCTCTTTTCCTCCGTACCCAAATCTCTAAAAACGGGGCTACAACGGAGCTGATCCAGATTTGCGTCCGATATGACGTAATATCTGAAATGTGGACCCACGGGCCAATCAGAAACGTTGCTATCATTTTAAGCATTTCATCTGGCAGATGCTCGGTGTACCCTGTGCTCCATGGGGGCTCCCGGTACATTTCTCCATATGTTCTGGGAATGCCCGCCTGTTGCTCGCTTTTGGAACGGGGTCTCCTCTAAGTTGTCATATTTTCTTTGACTGTACCTGTGTCTGTTTTTCTTTTAAATGACTTATCTCAGCTGCCGGCTACTGGGTACCAGAAAAGACCTCTCTATGCTGGCCTTACGGCTGCCAAGAAATTGGTTGCTATGAGGTGGAAACAACCCGACAAGCTCTCAGTGACCTGCTGGTTACTAACGTTTCTTGACGTAGTCTACATGGAACTGTCCACTGCACGCGTGATTGGAGTTAAGGAGTCCAATATCGGCTTATGGGTGTTGACAGCTGAAAAATGTAAGGAGCGGATATAGCTATCTTAACTGATATAGTTGTTTGCAGTCATTGGTCCTGAGAGGTCCTGGGAATGGGGGTGGGAGGGTTTATTTTTTCATTTTTTTATTTTGTGTGATTGTGGTTACTGTTTGTTTTTTCTGTATTTTTTGTAATTTGTGTTGTGATTGTACTTTGTATTTTACTAAATGTGTGTGAATAAAAACATTTGATAAAAAAAAAAAAAGAAACGTTGCTATCAGAAACAATGCCCGACTGTTTTGGACGTAATATGGTCGGTGTTTACATTAGCATGGCTAACACTCAGAGCTAACCTGTACTGGAGAGCATGTGTGTGAAGAAGCAGGAAGTAAAAAGGAACTCACCTTGTGGTGTAACCGGCAAGAGAGAAAGCCTTTGAGCTCCAAACTGTTTCAGAGAGAATCCTTGATAATCCATGATATGGCGTTTCATCACCGCAGTATTTAGTTTAGACAGTAGCTGCCGGGTCCCGCATAAGCTCCGCCCCCTCCTAAAGCTTTATACCCAAATCAGCACTTTAGAAACAGGAAGTGAAATAGAGGGACATGAGGCATGGCTAGAATGGGTGATCTGTTTGGTATTTTGAGCAAAACACTTCATAAACATGTTTTTTATAAATATCTGAGACCTATGCTATTGCCTAAAAATAGCATGATAGGTGACCTTTAATGTTCAAAAAGCTCTTTATTGTTCTCATTGCAGACCCTTGACATGCACTAAAACCTACATAACACATTTCAGGAAAGGGGAAACCCAAAAAATAAGAATAGGGCCTCAATATCACAATGTACTAAAATACAAGTGATTCAGAAAATGTCTTCCATTTGTATGTAATGTTGCCATTTGTGAAGTAGTGTAGGATTATGGCAGTTGTTGCCTTCATTGTTAAACAACCACTATTGCTTATAAATGGGTTTATGAGAAACGCTAGTACTCATTAAGCTACTAAAATAAGAACAGATGGATCACAATATAACCAGAGACTCAGGCGGATAAATGTGGTGTAAAAACAAACAGCGTATAGTAGAAGCAATAAGGGAAAAGAAAACATTCAGTAAAGTTTATTAATAACATTTAAACTATACTGAGTGCAGTGCTTGAGTAAATGTGTTAATCGACATATTATATACATATGTGTCACCTTTTTGTGTGTGTGTGTGTGTGTGTGTGTGTGTGTGTGTGTGTGTGTGTGGGGGGGGGTGTGTGTGGGTGTGTGTGTGTGTGTGTGTGTGTGTCTGTGTGTGTGTGTGTGTGTGTGTGTGTGTGTGTGTGTGTGTGTGTGTGTGTGTGTGTGTGTGTGTGTGTGTGTGTGTGTGTGTGTGTGTGTCTGTGTTGTCTCCTCATTTAATTTCCCCACCGTTCTTCGGGACGTTTACCTCGTTATGTCTCTGCCTTTTTATGCATGAGCGTCCATATGTGTCTTTGTGATTCTGTGCACTCGTGTGTGTCTGTTCTTTCTAATCTCAGTGGATGTGTGTGTGTGTGTGTGTGTGTGTGTGTGTGTGTGTGTGTGTGTTTCTCTCCTATAGCCCTGGGGCGAGTAACAGTGAGGTGTCCCCCAAGGCCTCTTCCTCACATCTCCTCCCCCCTTCCCTCCCTCCTCCCTCCTCCCTCCCCCCTTCCCTCCCTCCTCCCTCCCCCCCGCCCATCGCCCCTCCTTTTGCCCTCTTTAGCCACGACACTTTGAATCAAACAGGAATTAATGCAGATGATGCATTCACTGTCTCATTGTCTCCTTCAGTCTGCGGATGGATATTGAGATGACAGCGACATTGGGGGGAAACTACTGACGTGAAGCTTTTAGCCAGGCTGCAGGGTGTTTATGTACAGTGTGTGTGTGTGTGTGTGTGTGTGTGTGTGTGTGTGTGTGTGTGTGTGTGTGTGTGTGTGTGTGTGTGTGTGTGTCTGTGTGTGTGTGTGTGTGTGTGTGTGTGTGTGTGTGTGTGTGTGTGTGTGTGTGTGTGTGTGTGTGTGTGTGTGTGTGTGTGTGTGTGTGTGTGTGTGTGTGTAGTAGAGAAAGAAAGTATGAGCAAGTTTGCCTTTTGGCACAAGTCTGATTTGTAATTTCTAGAGACTATAGATATCTATTTATGTGTGTGTTTGTGTGTGTATGTGAACATGTGCTTGTGTGTATGTTTTTATTTCTGGAAATCAGTCATTCAGACCATTTAGAAGCAGTAGTTAGACCACAACTTCTTAATCCTCTGTTACAAGTAAAAATCATGCATTTAAAATCATATGAAAGTAAAAGTGAAACAGTGTACTAAGTCCTAACCTCTTCAACTGTTCTAACGGATGAAAAGGAAAGGATAAAAGCCAAAAGAAACATCTAATAATTGAACAACTAAAGTATAAGTATTACCATTACATACTTAAAATGTCAAAAGTAGATGTATTAATAATGCAGCCCATTTCAGGACCATACTGTATATATTACATTAATGGATTTTAATTATTAATGCAGTAATGTGTTCATACATTTAACGTTGCAGCTTAATTCAATGTTAGGATGTTAATTACTTATACTGTCAAAATCGTATTGTAATATTCTGTATATGGTGTGTTCGTAATATCATCTAAAAAGTAACTAAAGTTTGCAGATAAATTAAATAGAGTTAAAAGAATGATGTTTTAGTACAGGTATCAAGTAGCAGCAAATTAGTTCATTTTTAAGGTTTTTATACATTTTAAAGTACAAAAACCTTAAAAAAAAATGTAAGTGTATGTTTGACGTGCTTCTGTATGTGTGTGTGTACAGTAAATGTGTGTGTGTGTGAATATGACTAGGTTCAGTTCTGTGATTGCGTGTGTGTGTGTGTGTGTGTGTGTGTGTGTGTGTGTGTGTGTGTGTGTGTGTGTGTGTACACGTGTGCATGTGTCACATTGTAATCCACCACCTGGAGAGAGCAGAAAAGGGTTATGGGTAATATGCGGACTGCTGTTTGATTGATGAGCCAATCAGAGCGGCACAAAGGATTTCATTAACAATAGACACACTGCCACAAATCAGCAATCATCCACACACACACACACACACACACACACACACACACACACACACACACACACACACACACACACACACACAAACACACAAACACACACACACGCATCACACAAACATAACTACAGTCACTTATCGACACTCGTGTGTGTCAGACTCCCCCACCCACACTTAGGCTGCGTGTGTGTGTGTGTGTGTGTGTGTGTGTGTGTGTGTGCGTGTGTGTGTGTGTGTGTGTTTGACATAACACAGTGTTATCACAAAGTCAGCAGTAATATTGTGGGCATTTCATCATGACGTATTGAGAGCAATGAGAAAGCCTATGGGTCACTGGTCGGCTTTTGGGGAAAACCACATGCGGCGGATCAAAACCGGGCGATTCGTTTACGCCGTCCTTCAACATTTGGTCTGTTTCTCGATCACTGGGCTTTTGATAAAGAGTGGGGCTACTTGACAGCGTAGAAAAGAGGGGGAAAACAGAGAAACTCAGGCGGCAGAATTACTTTTGTTTGAAAGTAAATTAGTTTTTACGCCCCGTGAGCCCTTTGCTCCGTTTGATCTGCTCGCTTTTTTAAAGAAGGGGGACACAGCTGCTGAAACACACACACACACACACACACACACACACACACACACACACACACACACACACACACACACACACACACACATACATACAACACAGAGCATGATAATAGGCTATACTTTCTCATTAGTGTGACAGGGGTGTTATTTTTGTGTGTGTGTGTGTGTGTTGGGGTGCTTTGTTATTATTGATTGCAATAATAAGATATGTGGACACACAGATTATTTGCATCCCTGAGCAGAGTTATTGTTATCAGGGGGGGATGATGTGATTATGATGGTCATATCCACGCTGCCTGGGGCGAGACGCTGCCTGACTGCCTGTGTGTGTGTGTGTGTCTGTGTGTGTGTGTGTGTGTGTGTGTGTGTGTGTGTGTGTGTGTGTGTGTGTGTGTGTGTGTGTGTGTGTGTGTGTGTGTGTGTGTGTGTGTGTGTGTGTGTGAGGGGGAAAGAGAGAAAGGCAGAGCGACACAGATTTTGAGTGTGTGGGTGGGTGTGTCTATGTCTAATTGGCTCGGGCTTATTCCACCTCTGGAATCCATTTTACATGGTTACCAAGGTGACAGCATCCGTTGTCTCCATTGTCGGGTAGACAGAGGCACGTGAGTGTGCACACACACACACACACACACACACATAGGAAGAGTGTCAAAACGTGCGAGAGCCCCAATCCATGTTAATTAGCTCCATCTATTAGCAGCAAATCCACTAATTAAAGCCGAGCCAAGACATGACCCAAAGAAAGCTATCTACGTTAGCCATATGGAGGAGCAAATGTGGAAGGGACCCAGTAATGACAACACACACACACATACACACACAAACACACACAGAATCCTCCTGCATGTATGAAGGAAGGTCAATGGCTGTTTCTATCTGCCAACTCTTCACAGAGCAGAGAAATGTCACCGGTAAACGGCTTCTGAAAAGCTCTGAATAGAAGTTACACAGAGATGCTTAGCGTTCTAGCCTTGATCCAGATTCTCACTGAGAAGCACCACTAAGGCCAGGGCCCATGTAGAGACAACACACACAGAGAAAGGAAACAGATTGAATACAATTATTACATGTTTAAAAAAAAAGCTTTTTACACAAATGGCGATGAAGCATGAAAGCCGCGGAGAGAGAGGCTCGCCAAATGTTCCACTCGTGTGGTTTTATCAGGCATATCTTTTGAAAAGGAAAGTAACCTTGTGTAATCGCACGCTGAAAAGCAGCTATTGGTGAGAAGGTGAACTCAGCGTGAAAGGGAAAGGCCTCAAGTTGGCTTCTTTCTGCTTTTGTTCGCTTTTAAGGCGTCGCGCTGTGAAGTCCTGATGTTGATAAAGGGAAAGGAGTCCTGCTGTGAGGCGATTGAGGGAGGGAAGGAGGGAGGGAAGGAGGGAGGGAGGGAAGGAGGGAAAGAAGGTCCCCATCCTACACCCTCCCTCCCTCCCTCCTTCAATGGAGACTCAACATGAATGAGACATGTGGCAGAAGGACTAAAACAGGACTGATCAATAAAAAATCAAGTGAGGGAGATAAGATCAAAAAGTCAAAGTAGACTTTATTGTCAATCTTTCAGTTTGTGTGTACAGACAGAGATCTGCCGTTTCACACAATCCCGAATACAGAAATACAAATATATATAAAAATATGTATACAAATATGTATATTCCTATATATACACAATCAACAGACACATGTATACATATGCACACATTAAGACATGAATAAAAGCACAACAATCAATAAATACAAAATAACAGTCACTTCAATATCTTTGGGAAATGTACATTAGTGCAAGACTGTCCATAACAAGCTCAGATAAGAGGTCTTTTATTGATCCCAATTTGGGACATTTTTGCGATGCAGCATCAGAAAAAGCAACAAAACAAGAACAGTGCACATAAGAGTAGAAATAAACAATACTAGAATTTAAACATCTCAAAATAGAATTAAAGCAGCATTAAAAAGTAGAAAACATACAGTGGACCGTGAAGATAACACATCTATAAACTCTGATACAAAAACCCTATTGACGGGCTTCAGACACAATATGAAGCAGGATTTTATTTACATTAAGAGTGTAGGGAATGGAATCTTAAAGGTCACCTATCATGCTGTTTGTAGGCAATAGCATAGGTCTCAGATATATACAAATATATAAAAAACATGTCTATGATGTGTTTTGCTCAAAATACCAAACAGATCACCCATTCTAGCCATGCCTCATATCGCTCTATTTCACTTCCTGTTTCAAAAGATTTGGGGTATAAAGCTTTAAAAAACTAAAAAGGAGGGGGCGGAGCTTATGCGGGACCCGGCAGCTACTGTCTAAACTAAATGCTGCCGTGATGAAACGCCATATCATGGATTATCAAGGATTCTCTCTGAAACAGTCTGGAGCTCAAAGGCTTTCTCTCTTGCCGGTTATACCACAAGGTGAGTTCCTTTTTACTTCCTGCTTCTTCACACACATGCTCTCCAGTACAGGTTAGCTCTGAGTGTTAGCGATGCTAATGTAAACACCGACCATATTACGTCCAAAACAGTCGGGCATTGTTTCTGATAGCAACGTTTCTGATTGGCCCGTGGGTCCACATTTCAGATATTACGTCATATCGGACGCAAATCTTCCAAACCAACCTCCATCCTCCCTGTCTGACCGCTTACAGGACATCAAATCCTGGGTTTCCTCTAACTTTCTCAAACTTAACGATAATAAAACAGAGGCTCTCCTCATTGGCAACAAAATCCACCCTAACCAAACCTGGCAGTTTCTCCATTACAATACACAACTCTTCAGTCTCCCCCTACCCTCAGGTTAAGAGTCTGGGTGTCATCCTCGACGGCACACTTTCATTCAAATCTCACATCAGTAATATCACTCGGTCTGCCTATTTCCATCTACGCAACATCAACCGCCTCCGCCCCTCCCTTAACCCTAAGACAACCGCCATTCTTGTTCACACCCTGGTCACTTCCCGCATCGACTACTGCAACTCCCTTCTCTTTGGTCTCCCTCTCAAATCCATCCACAGACTTCAACTGGTCCAGAACTCTGCCGCCCGCATCATCCCCAGAACCCCCTCCATTAACCACATCACTCCTGTTCTTCAGCAGCTTCACTGGCTCCCCGTCAAATCCCGTATCGTTTTTAAGACTCTGCTCCTCGCCTTCAAGGCCATCCATAACCTCACTCCTCTGTACCTCTCCGACCTCCTGCACATCAACACACCCATCCGCACTCTCAGGTCTTCTGCTTCCCTCAACCTCACTGCACCCCCCTTCCGTTTAACCACCATGGGGTCTAGAGCCTTCAGCCGCTCTGCACCCCCCCTGACCACCACAGGGTCTAGAGCCTTCAGCCGCTCTGCACCCCCCCCTGACCACCATGGGGTCTAGAGCCTTCAGCCGCTCTGCACCCCCCTTGACCACCATGGGGTCTAGAGCCTTCAGCCGCTCTGCAACCCCCCTGACCACCATGGGGTCTAGAGCCTTCAGCCGCTCTGCAACCCCCCTGACCACCATGGGATCTAGAGCCTTCTGCCGCTCTGCACCCCGCCTGACCACCATGGGATCTAGAGCCTTCAGCCGCTCTGCACCCCCCCTGACCACCACGGGGTCTAGAGCCTTCAGCCGCTCTGCACCCCGCCTGACGACCATGGGATCTAGAGCCTTCAGCCACTCTGCACCCCGCCTGACCACCATGGGGTCTAGAGCCTTCAGCCGCTCTGCACCCCGCCTGACCACCATGGGGTCTAGAGCCTTCAGCCGCTCTGCACCCCGTCTGACCACCATGGGGTCTAGAGCCTTCAGCCGCTCTGCACCCCGCCTGACGACCATGGGATCTAGAGCCTTCAGCCGCTCTGCACCCCGCCTGACCACCATGGGGTCTAGAGCCTTCTGGATCAGCTCCGTTGTAGCCCCGTTTTTAGAGATTTGGGTATGGAGGAAAAGAGAGAGGGTTTTATTTTCTGACGCTGCGTGAGTTCCCCGACACACCGGGGACACATAGTGAGAAGACATCACAAAGTGCATTTTGCATGATAGGTCCCCTTTAAATAAAAAATAAATGTACAGATGGCCAGTTATCCAAAGACAGGTGTGATGGAAAAGTGTTGGATGATAGGGTTTGACTCAATATGAATGCAAATGTACTTTCTGAAAAAACTGAGATGTTGACTTTAATTAAATGTATTATGTCAACGAACTGTATTAAGTCAGTGGAAAGCAATGATATGAACTTTTTAAACTAACCAAATACAGTTATGTGAAATCTGTTGACATAATACTTTGAATTAAATCTCAGTTTTCTCAGTATACGAAATCTTTGTAATAATGATTTTCAGCTCTTTTAAAAAATAATGACACTTTTCTCAGTTGTATTTTCTGCTTAAAAGCCGTAAAGTGCATGACAACCACGCGGTGATTGTCTCATGATTATCATAATCACATCATGATTTAATAAACATAATGTGCTCAAAATTAGATGCTTGAAGACTTTATGGGGGGGGTAAACTGAATAATTAACGACGTACCATTAATTCAAATGTGATTCAAGTTCCCACGTGTTTTTAATGGCATTCAAACGCACATTAGGCAAAGAGTGAATATCCTGTTTAAACATTTAAAAAGTGAATAAAGGATCAGATTTCCTGTTAAGATGGATATTACTGAACTTTATACTTTATGGATTATACTGAACTTTTGAAAGAACATCCATAACATTCAAGTTTGCAACTTATATATATCAATATTCCAATGACTTGTATATAGACTATTCTGCACTATTTCTATTATATTCAATGTTATTGTGTTGCACTGTTGGAGGAGCCTGTGACCTCAGATTTTCATTGACATGTCTACACCGTGTACACATGACAATAAAAGCCTTGAATCTTGAATCTAAGCATTTACTTGACTTTTTCTCAAAATCTCAAAAATTCTGACTTTTCCCTCACAATTCTGACTTTTCCTCAAAATCTGGAAGGAGTCATCACATACAGAGCATCAACTAGTTCCTGAGCAGTGTCCTTCACATGCTGATATCCAAGAGAGGGAGTTACACAGTCACAAGATGGAGGAATGCTGGTTCTTGTTATCATACATCCTGTCATGAACACAATACTGACTTTTTTCTCAAAATTCTGACTTGTTCTCAAAATCCTGACTTTTTCTCAAAATTCTGACTTTTTCTCAAAATGTTAAGTCAGAATTTTGAGATTTTGGAAATAGTTCAGAATTTTGAGATTTTAGAAATAGTTCAGAATTTTGAGAAAAAAATATCTAGATTTTCTGAAAAAAGTCAACATCTTGAGAAAAAGCTCAGTATTTGGTACATGACAGGATGTATGATTACCTAAGAACTGGCTCCTTTCTTGCATATCAGCATGTGAAGGACACTGTTCAGGAACTACTTGATGCTCTGTATGTGATGACTCCTTCCATTCTGGAGAGGATCAGAAATACATGGATCCTGTCATGTACAAAATACTGAGCTTTTTCCCATAAATGTTGACTTTTTTTCAAAATCTCAAAATTCTGACTTTTTCTGAAAATTATGACTTTTTTCTCAAAATCTCAAAATCATGACTTTTTCTCAAAATTATGACTTTTTCCTCAAAAATCTGACTTTTTCCTCAAAATCTAAAAATTATGACTTTCTCAAAATCTCAATATTCTGACTTTTTCTAAATACTTAAAAATGTTAATAATCACTCGTCCCCGGCTTGAGCTTCAATCTCAGGATCCATGTATCTGTGATCCTCTCCAGAATGGAAGGAGTCATCACATACAGAGCATCAACTAGTTCCTGAACAGTGTCCTTCACATGCTGATATCCAAGAGAGGGAGTTACACAGTCACAAGATGGAGGAATGCTGGTTCTTGTTATCATACATCCTGTCATGAACACAATACTGACTTTTTTTCTCAAAATTCTGACTTGTTCTCAAAATTCTGACTTTTTCTCAAAATTGTAAGTATTCAGAAAAGTCAGAATTTTGAGAAGAAAGTCAGAATTTTGAGATTTTGAGAACAAGTCAGAATTTTGAGAAAAAAGTCAGTATTGTGTTCATGACACGATGTATGATTACCTAAGAACTGGCTCCTTTCTTGCATATCAGCATGTGAAGGACACTGTTCAGGAACTACTTGATGCTCTGTATGTGATGACTACTTCCATTCTGGAGAGGATCATAAATACATGGATCCTGTCATGTACAAAATACTGAGCTTTTTCCCATAAATGTTTTTTTTTTCCAGAAAATCTCAAAATTCTGACTTTTTATTAAAATTTCAAAATGTTGACTTTTTTTCCAAATCTCAACATTCTGACTTTTTCTCAAAATTCCGTATTTTTCTCAAAATCTCAAAATTCCGACTTTTTCAGAATACTTAAAAATGTTAATAATCCTTGGTCCCCGGCTTGAGCTTCAATCTCAGGATCCATGTATCTGTGATCCTCTCCAGAATGGAAGGAGTCATCACATACAGAGCATCAACTAGTTCCTGAGCAGTGTCCTTCACATGCTGATATCCAAGAGAGGGAGTTACACAGTCACTAGATGGAGGAATAGAAAGCAGTATTCAATGTTTACTTCAGATTAGCTCCACGTCAGAAATGAGCATGCTTGTCATATGTCTATCTCCATAGAGGCTGAATCATCATGTTAATCACAGAGCTATCATCTGCCTCAAACAGTCCTGATGCTCTTCTCACACATCCTGTCATGTTCACAGCTACAGTTGGGATACCTTTGTTATCATGTTCCTCTCATATTGGAAGAGGACATTCAGGATGTTCCCAACAGAAAGCGAGGAAAGAAGCTGGGCTTGGGGGTGGGGATTGCAGGTTTTTGCCACCCAGGGGTTTTCTGGATGAAAGAGCATTCAGATGTCAATCTCCTGAGGAATTAGAGAGCTCTGTGGGACGCCACTTATTTTCTACTCTCTCTCTTCCACCCCTCTTTTAACCGAGTGATCAGCGCTGCATTAGTGTCACAATCACAGCGTCGCTTTCCTCTCCCTCCGATCGATAGCCTTAAATAGAGAAGGTTTGTTGTTAAAATTGCTTCATTGCAAAGTTGATGATGTGTTCTAAGCTTGTGAAATTAGGATAGGATTCAAGGCTTTTATTGTCATGTGTATAGTAGTTATATCAATGAGAATCTGAGGTCACAGGCTCCTCCAACAGGGCAACACAATAAAACAGAAATAGTGCAAGTAAACAAACACTGAAATAAGAGTTGGAGAGGAGCAAATGACATCTTCGCTTGATAGATAGGATTTGGCAATATAATTGAGTTTTAGGAGCATTCAAAATTGAGGGAAAATCTCATTTTGACATCTGCATGTAAACAGGAATATTATCCATGTTAACAGCAAAGTAGGAACATTGTCTTTTTGGGGAATAAGAGCCACAACCCGAGTGTTTCAGGATGGTATGTTTAGCATGGTGGGTGAGGCCTGGTGGCTGCTCCATCCTTCACACACATATGTATATGTTTATGTGTTATGGTTATTGTTAATTAGTAAATTCAACATGTATATTTTCTACTTTTTTGTTTATTTCTAGTCTTTTTAATTCGTATTGTACAATGCCATGTCTTTCATGCTTCTGCAACACAAACATTTCACAAATTGGGATCAATAACGTACTTCTTATCTTCTCTTCTCTTATTCCTCCCACAGATCGAGAAACCGTCCGTCTGAGTGACAACAAAGCGATTCAAATCCCTCCTCTCCATCTGACTCTCTAAAGATCCATCACTGCAGGACACTCACACATTTCCCTCAGCCATTCTCCTCCAGGTGTTTCTCCACTTTAGTTGTCAGCTGTGAGGCAGATTATAGGGAAGGTGTGCAGATGGAAACCTTGTCCCCACCAAGTGTAACCTGATGAATGTTGAAAGTCTTCCAGGGTGTTAAATTGTTTACCGTGTGCTCACCACTCTGTCTAATGGGCTGTGTGTAGGCGGCACTTGTCTGTTCTAGAAAACTATCGAACGTGACCCCGTTTTTTCATTTATACCAAACACGCCGAAGCTGCTTTTACCATCGCTGAGTTCTTTTACGTCGAAGCTAAAAACACGACTTTTTCCATCTGCTTACCCAGAAGTCTTTCAACTTGTTTTAGCACCTGCCGTATTTACAATGTTGTTTTTAAACTCTCTCTTTTATGCATGGCTTTTATCAATCTGTTATTCCATTTTGTTTATTTACTGTGTTCCTTTCTGTTGTCTTATTATTAAGTGTTAATGTTGATTTAAATCACTTTGAATTGCCTCTGTGTCTGACAATGTGCTTATAGTATTCGTTTATTAGTCCCCGAGGGGAAAATGGGTTGCAGCACATCACAGAGGCATTTAAAAAGATAAGACAATACATCACTGACAACAACATAGACACAGATTAAAACAAACAGACATAAGAAAACCAGATATCGGCAGACATGACAAGGGGCCTATAGGCCCTCATTTGCGAAATAGGGGGGACAGGGCCAGACCAGCTGGGTAAACAGTGCGTCCTAGCCATCATTGATTCAGGAGTTTGATGGCTTGTAAATAATATAAATTTGTTTTAACTTTATAAATAAAAGTACCTTACCTTAGATCTGAGTAGTCTGCTCAAAGGGAGGTTTCAGGTGTCCTTCTCCGAGTCTTTTCAATTCTTTACACTCCATTAGTTAAATGTATTATGTCAACAAACTGTATTAGGTCAGCTGAAAGCAATGATATTAAGTTGAATCAACTTTTTTTAAAGGTCACCTATCATGCTATTTGTAGGCAATAGCATATGTCTCAGATATATACAAAAATATATAAAAAACATGTCTACGAAGTGTTTTGCTCAAAATACCAAACAGATCTCCCATTCTAGCCATGCCTCATATCCCTCTATTTCACTTCCTGTTACAAAAGTGCTGATTTGGGTATACAGCTTTAGGAGGGGTCTGAGCTCATGCGGGACCCGGCAGCTACTGTCTAAACTAAATGCTGCCGTGATGAAACGCCATATCATGGATTATCAAGGATTCTCTCTGAAACAGTCTGGAGCTCAAAGGCTTTCTCTCTTGTCGGTTATACCACAAGGTGAGTTCCTTTTTACTTCCTGCTTCTTCACACACATGCTCTCCAGTACAGGTTAGCTCTGAGTGTTAGCGATGCTAATGTAAACACCGACCATATTACGTCCAAAACAGTCGTGCATTGTTTCTGATAGCAAAGTTTCTGATTGGGCCGTGGGTCCACATTTCAGATATTACGTCATATCGGACGCAAATCTGGATCAGCTCCGTTGTTCCCCGTTTTTAGAGATTTGGGTACGGAGGAAAAGAGAGAGGGTTTTATTTTCTGACGCTGTGTGAGTTCCCCGACACACCGGGGACACATTGATGTAGAGAAGACATCACAAAGTGCATTTTGCATGATAGGAGACCTTTAATTGTATTGCTTTCATCTCTAACCTAATACAGTTATGTGAAATCGGTTGCGTAATACTTTTAATTAAAGTCTCAGTTTCCTCAGTGTACTGCTCTTTTCAAAATAATGACACTTTTCTCTGTTGTATTTTCTCCTTAAAAGCCGTCACTAGTGCATGATAACCACACGGTGATTGCTTCATAATCACATCATTGGTTTCATAAACATAATGTGCTAACATGTAGATGCACTGGACACTAAAAAATAGTTCTCAGCCCGTTGGATGTTCCAGAAAACGATGGAACATGACCCTGTCTTTTATTTTATATCCGAGCAGTCACTCCTCTCAAAGGGAGGTTTCAGGTGTCCTTCTCCGAGGCCTTTTCAATTCTTTACACTCCATTGCTTCTGCCCTCCCCTCTCTTTCGACAGACACTCAGTCTCTCTGCCCTCAAATCACCGTCTCCATCTGTGGGGGGGGGTAAAAAATCAATACAACACCAAACAAAGGCTTACAGGCCTGAGGGTGCGGTGTGCAGAAAGGTCACCGCTATACATTATGTATGTTGGCCGGCTAATGGTCAGTGCGCTCGCAGACAAATGGACTGTAAGCATGTCCCTGGTGTGATGATCGCACACACACACACACACACACACACACACACACACACACACACACACACACACACACACACACACACACACACACACACACACACACACTTGTAGAAAGGATAATTATAGGCTGAAATGGATGTAAAGAAGTACATGTAAGCACCTCCATATGTTCTAATTCTACACACACACACACACACACTCACAGCTAGTCATACAGTATCAAGTCAGAGTGATCAGAGGTGCACACACACTCAAACACTTGTGCTCACACTCAAAGTAAAAATGTTCCACACACACATCCTGTAATTGATCCATCATCTCTCTGGTCCGTTGAGCTGCTTCGGAGAGCTGCATCCAGGCGGTATATATATTGTATATCACTATTGATGCTGGGTGATGCTCTGCCTTGTATCGAGTATTACTTTCCCTTTACAACCCTTTTGTTTTCATCTCACTTTATTGTTGTTTTTGTCAAAGAAAAGCCAGCGTCTGATATATATATGAGAAGACTAATGGTGCTTTAATTGGCTTTTCAACACTTCCTGACCTCCTGTTTGTGACACTCGCTCTCATCAAAGTTTCTACGCCTGGCGAAGATACAGTCCAGAACAAAATGCTCATTAATACCACAATGTGTCATTTCACTAACGTTTCTCTACACATTCGGCTACCATGATTTAACGTGTCAATGCGGGAACTTAAGCTTTAGAAGTCCTGGTTAACAGATTGTTGTTTAAAGGTCCCATGTCATGCCTTTCCGGTTATCACCCGTCCCCTTGTTGTTATGAAGGTTTTTATGCATGTAAACGGTGTGCAGAGTCAAAACCCTCAAAGTACACCCTGTAGTGAGTAAAACTCTAACACAGAAAATACCTCCCCAAAACGCCTCGTTGGAGATACGTCACTGTCCATTTGATTCTTCCGGGTACATCATGATGTCATGTCGTCCCCGGAACGAAATGGACCAATCCGTGGAGCCGTTACGTTACGTCCGCGGAGCCGTTACGTTAAGCCCCCGCTGATTGGTCCAAATTAACCAATCCACGGACTTCCTCACACACTCAGTGCAGGCAGCTCTGCTGATCTCTCCTCCCTGGCTGCAGGCTGATAACAGACAGTTGGGATCACGGCGAAATTCTCTCTGCAGACCCATTCTCACAGCGTTTATCAACCTTTTTCTTACTCAATATCAAGCCACACTTATTGTTTTTACTTCGGCTGTGACTTTGTGTGCTCAGGGTGAGTTTGGCTGTGTTTCGCTGTGTATCGCTAAACAAGGAAACAACACCTCCACGGAGCTCAGCGCGATTCACAACGTCCCGACCAATCGGAGCACACTGGGCTCACAGGGAGGGGGGGGGGCTGGAGCTATTGGAGCTACAACGAGCCGTTAAAGGCAGAGAGTGAAATTCAGTGAATACACGTAGTTTACAGAGATGCTGAGAAATCAATGTGAGTTTGGGAAATTGCACAATATAAATCTATTCTAGTAGACCTCACCAATGGAATTATGATCAGTGGAAATGGCCATGACATGGGACCTTTAACTTAAAGACAGAACTTGCCCTTTTTATTAAAACTTAAAAACCATTAACTTATGACTTGACTTGGATTTTGACCTTTATGCTTTTTGGGTTTTTCCCTTTCCTGTAGTGTGTTGTTTACATCCAGAACATAGTGACATCGCTGTGTAACATTTTGCGCTACTTCTATTGGCTAGCGCTCTAACTAATTGTACGTGATAGGCTAAGAGGCGGGACATCTCTAAGTGGTTGAGCAATCACAACAGAGCCAGACAGCTAACCAATCAGAGCGGCTCTGGTTTCAGACAGAGGGTGAAAATAGGCAGTATGAGAGCTTTTTGAACTCAGTAGAGGCACTAAATACTAAATATATATTACAAAATATGATTAAAAAGGGTGCACATCCAATAATTGACCATCATTCACAGCAAGTGGACACCTTATTCCCCAGATCAACTCACCATTATCGCATAGAATAGATTCTGTTGCTAAAAGGGCACTTCCTTTGGAGAACAGGGACTCAAAACATGAAGTTTAGAACAGACAAAATGTGTTGTTTTCGGTTGTTTTTTTCATGGCATTTGCTGAGAACAAGAACAATTTATCGTCTTTGATGATCTTCTAAAGTTTCCAGATAATTACTTCACGACTGCTTGATAGCTGCAACATCATTTCCACAACATCATTCATCTGAATAAATGATCTCATTTAGTCTTGTCAGCCACACAGACTCAAAAGACTTATCACTTTATCCATCAGACGACGTGCGTTAACCTCTCGAATGAGCGGCGTAATCCCACCAATCAAAGATACACCCTGCCAGGATTCAAGCTTAGCAACAGCCCTCGGTAACAAGAGACCTGCAGACACCAAAAAGAGAAAGGAGGTGTCAGGAGGAGGAAAGAAGGAGTGAGAATGACTACATCTACAATTATTTGCCTGGTGGGGAGCGGAGTACATGCATCAGTATGATGTGGTAATTGCCTGGACATCTAGTGGGGGCAGAGCGCACATTATTTATAGAGAAGATGGGAACAACATGACAGGAAACACAATGAATGTAAGTGTGTGTGTGTGTGTGTGTGTGTGTGTGTGTGTGTGTGTGTGTGTGTGTGTGTGTGTGTGTGTGTGTGTGTGTGTGTGTGTGTGTGTGTGTGTGTGTGTGTGTGTGTGTGTGTGTGTGTGTGTGTGTGTGTGTGTGTGTGTGTGCCAATACTCCAGGAGAGAGTTTGACCTTCATGTAGGAGTGCTGGAGTTGACACAGGCACGTCTGCACTGGGACAAGAGCTCAGGTTTAACAGGCATATTGAAAAGGTCAGAGCTGTCAATCACCCAAACACACACACACACACACAAAGAGGAACACACACAACCAAAGTCCATATGCGCATATCGACGTACACACGCACACACACACACTCTTGGAAGAGGCAGCTAGAGCATGCCAAAACGGTGAACCATGTCAAATTAAAAGAGAAGTGTTTGCGCTCCCTACCCCTCTGCTTTAGAGACTGACTTCCACACACACGCACACACACACACACCCACACACATACACACATACACACACACACACACACACACACACACACACACACACACACACACACACACACACACACAATGTGGACTGCTGCCAAAAATCCCTGGAGCTGGCAGTTTTTGCCTGGTCTTATTTTTCAACCTCTTTCCACACCCACACACACACACACACATACACACACATACGCACACACACAGACACACACACACACACACACACACACACACACACACACACACACACACAGACACACACACACACACACACACACACACACACACACACACACACACACACACACACACACACACACACACACACACACACACACACACACACACACAGACAGGGTCATTGGCGTATAAAGTTGTTTTGGTCTGTTTATGGATTGTGATTGGCTGCTGTGTTGCTAGCCAAAAAAAGAAAGAAAAGTATTTCCTCTGTAGTAACAGCTCTACCTCTGCCTCCTAATCTACTTCCTGATTGGCTGATTGGATTCCTCACTCTTTTTTTTCTCCATGCCTCTATACCTTTCTCCAAAACAAACCCGTCTCCCTTTTACACACCGGCTGGTGACACATGCTGGGCTGGCACAATCAAACACACACACACACACACACACACACACACACACACACACACACACACAGACACACACACACACACACACACACACACACACACACACACACACACACACACACAGACACACACACACACACACACACACACACACACACACACACACACACACACACACACACACACACACACACACACACACACACAGAGAGAGAGAGATACTTGATTGGCACCCAAATATTATGGGGTAGGAGACAGGCTCTGAAAAAGGTGAAAAACAATCTCCTGAACATCTGTGTTTTCAGACGTACATTTAAGACGGTATTTAATGATTGAAGATAATTCATTTCCCCTACAAACGTAGCAGATAACAACGAAAACAATATGGGAAACAGCAATTCGATCTCCCTGTTCGTACCAAATAATCAGAGATATTGATAATAATGTTGACATTTTTTTTACCAGCTCTTCGAAATATTGTATTTGTTTCTAACATAATAATAATTGCTGTATATAATTATCATCAAAAACACACTGTAGAAATAGAAATACCCCCAAAAAAGTGAAATAAATTCAAAAGGATAAGGTTTTTTTAAGAAAACTCTAATATATTTGACTGAATATGTTGTATTAATGTAAATAAAGTATAGTATAGTAAACAAATCTGGTGTCTTTAGCTTTACACGACAGTACATGAGACATGTTAAGACAAAATGCTGATTGTAAATGTACGTTAACACAGAAAATGTGTTACTGTTCACACCTGAGAAACTGCAATAACTTGCATGTTTCATTATCTTAAAAACAGTATGGCACAGTCATGCTGTAATGCTGAAAAATAAACATCAGTTTGAGGATAATGAATAAGTATAATGAGACTAATTGCATTTCTCTCTCTTGTATTTCCACCTTTTCAGACGAAATTAGCTGTTGTTAAGAAATGCCTGCAGAGACACGTCGCACTGATTCAGTTATTCCTACACTCATTAATAAACACTGTGATTCAGTATTTTGATCAGAGGTGGGAAGTAGTGAAGTACAAATACTTCGTTGCTGTACTTAAGTACATTTTTCTGGTATCAGTACTTTACTCCACTACTTATTTTCCTGACGACTTTTTACTTTAACTTCTTACATGTTGAACACAAATACCTGTACTTTCTACTTCTTACATGTTGAACCCAAATACCTGTACTTTCTACTTCTCACATGTTGAACCCAAATACCTGTACTTTCTACTTCTTACATGTTGAACTCAAATACCTGTACTTTCTACTTCTTACATGTTGAACACAAATACCTGTACTTTCTACTTCTTACATGTTGAACCCAAATACCTGTACTTTCTACTTCTTACATGTTGAACACAAATACCTGTACTTTCTACTTCTTACATGTTGAACACAAATACCTGTACTTTCTACTTCTTACATGTTGAACACAAATACCTGTACTTTCTACTTCTTACATGTTGAACTCAAATACCTGTACTTTCTACTTCTTACATGTTGAACCCAAATACCTGTACTTTCTACTTCTTACATGTTGAACCCAAATACCTGTACTTTCTACTTCTTACATGTTGAACACAAATACCTGTACTTTCTACTTCTTACATGTTGAACACAAATACCTGTACTTTCTACTTCTTACATGTTGAACTCAAATACCTGTACTTTCTACTTCTTACATGTTGAACACAAATACCTGTACTTTCTACTTCTTACATGTTGAACCCAAATACCTGTACTTTCTACTTCTCACATGTTGAACCCAAATACCTGTACTTTCTACTTCTTACATGTTGAACCCAAATACCTGTACTTTCTACTTCTCACATGTTGAACACAAATACCTGTACTTTCTACTTCTTACATGTTGAACCCAAATACCTGTACTTTCTACTTCTTACATGTTGAACCCAAATACCTGTACTTTCTACTTCTTACATGTTGAACACAAATACCTGTACTTTCTACTTCTTACATGTTGAACCCAAATACCTGTACTTTCTACTTCTTACATGTTGAACTCAAATACCTGTACTTTCTACTTCTTACATGTTGAACCCAAATACCTGTACTTTCTACTTCTTACATGTTGAACACAAATACCTGTACTTTCTACTTCTTACATGTTGAACTCAAATACCTGTACTTTCTACTTCTTACATGTTGAACTCAAATACCTGTACTTTCTACTTCTTACATGTTGAACCCAAATACCTGTACTTTCTACTTCTTACATGTTGAACTCAAATACCTGTACTTTCTACTTCTTACATGTTGAACCCAAATACCTGTACTTTCTACTTCTTACATGTTGAACACAAATACCTGTACTTTCTACTTCTTACATGTTGAACCCAAATACCTGTACTTTCTACTTCTTACATGTTGAACACAAATACCTGTACTTTCTACTTCTTACATGTTGAACACAAATACCTGTACTTTCTACTTCTTACATGTTGAACTCAAATACCTGTACTTTCTACTTCTTACATGTTGAACCCAAATACCTGTACTTTCTACTTCTTACATGTTGAACTCAAATACCTGTACTTTCTACTTCTTACATGTTGAACCCAAATACCTGTACTTTCTACTTCTTACATGTTGAACACAAATACCTGTACTTTCTACTTCTTACATGTTGAACCCAAATACCTGTACTTTCTACTTCTTATATGTTGAACACAAATACCTGTACTTTCTACTTCTTACATGTTGAACACAAATACCTGTACTTTCTACTTCTTACATGTTGAACTCAAATACCTGTACTTTCTACTTCTTACATGTTGAACACAAATACCTGTACTTTCTACTTCTTACATGTTGAACACAAATACCTGTACTTTCTACTTCTTACATGTTGAACCCAAATACCTGTACTTTCTACTTCTTACATGTTGAACCCAAATACCTGTACTTTCTACTTCTTACATGTTGAACACAAATACCTGTACTTTCTACTTCTTACATGTTGAACCCAAATACCTGTACTTTCTACTTCTTACAGGTTGAACTCAAATACCTGTACTTTCTACTTCTTACATGTTGAACCCAAATACCTGTACTTTCTACTTCTTACATGTTGAACCCAAATACCTGTACTTTCTACTTCTTACATGTTGAACACAAATACCTGTACTTTCTACTTCTTACATGTTGAACCCAAATACCTGTACTTTCTACTTCTTACAGGTTGAACTCAAATACCTGTACTTTCTACTTCTTACATGTTGAACCCAAATACCTGTACTTTCTACTTCTTACATGTTGAACCCAAATACCTGTACTTTCTACTTCTTACATGTTGAACACAAATACCTGTACTTTCTACTTCTTACATGTTGAACACAAATACCTGTACTTTCTACTTCTTACATGTTGAACCCAAATACCTGTACTTTCTACTTCTTACATGTTGAACACAAATACCTGTACTTTCTACTTCTTACATGTTGAACACAAATAGCTGTACTTTCTACTTCTTACATGTTGAACTCAAATACCTGTACTTTCTACTTCTTACATGTTGAACACAAATACCTGTACTTTCTACTTCTTACATGTTGAACACAAATACTTGTACTTTCTACTTCTTACATGTTGAACCCAAATACCTGTACTTTCTACTTCTTACATGTTGAACACAAATACCTGTACTTTCTACTTCTTACATGTTGATCACAAATACCTGTACTTTCTACTTCTTACATGTTGAACTCAAATACCTGTACTTTCTACTTCTTACATGTTGAACCCAAATACCTGTACTTTCTACTTCTTACATGTTGAACCCAAATACCTGTACTTTCTACTTCTTACATGTTGAACTCAAATACCTGTACTTTCTACTTCTTACATGTTGAACCCAAATACCTGTACTTTCTACTTCTTACATGTTGAACCCAAATACCTGTACTTTCTACTTCTTACATGTTGAACACAAATACCTGTACTTTCTACTTCTTACATTTTCCAAACAGCTGGTTCCTTTAGTCTGAATGTGTGTTTGGTGTAGGGATGGGAACGATTAATCGAATATTCGAATATTCGAAATTATTCAGGTATTCGAATATGAGTTATGAATATTTTAATAATATTTTTATTTTTTTTATAAACATTTTTTTTGGGAGTGATGCCTAAGTTGATTACATATTATCAAATTGAATAATTCAATGTATATATATATATGACAGTGCCATAGCTAAATGTGTTAGGTGACGTCTAAAGGTGTGTTTTGCTCCGCTCACCGGTCCCTCACAGCGGGCAGAGCTGCAGGTGCTGATCTCTCTCTCGTGTCCGGTTATACTTCACTCGTGTTTATGTCCAAATCCATCAGATCCAGCTAGTTCTAGCCAATGATATGGCTGCTGCCCCTCCCTACACGCAGATCACGCAGACTCAAACCTCATCTTAGGCCCAAATGTGGCGCAAATGAGCTCCGCAGCCGTTGCGAGGTTCCGGCACTAACAGTTCATGAGCGTGCTCCCCGCCCCCTGTCAGCACTCGCGACACATGGCCAGCCTAAACAACAATAAGCGCTGCTTGGCAACCGTGTGTGACGGCAAAGTGCAGAGATATTTTGACTGGAGAGATTTAGTTTTGCCGTATTCAACATATTTTACCAGTCATAGTCCGGTAATTATTTATACTACAAGAAGAGTCCTACACAACAGACATGGCGTCAAAAAGGAGTAATGTGTGGAAATATTTCGACCAGGTTAGTGAGTGCGGTGTAGAGGTCAAACTATGCCAAATTAAACTTATATACATACTATACCTTGCTATACCCGCAACCTCCGTTCCAGCTGAGAGGGTCTTCTCTACAGCTGGGCTGATTGTGAATCGCCTCCACACATGAAAGCTGTAGGCCTATAGCTGTCAAACTGTGATCACCAGTTCAATACATTTGACAAATTCGACTTGGTTTCTACACTTATTTGAACGTGTATGTATTTCTAAAAAATTATTGAAAAAAAATTGGGTAAAAAAAAAAATTAAGAATTTTTTTTTTACCCAATTTTTTTTTATAGGATATGTACATTTCGGTTAATCGTTTTTTGGGGGGTCGAATATTCGAATATGCATTTGCTTTCAAATTCCCATCCCTAGTTTGGTGGCGTGGTCATTATTATTTAGAGTCATTGCGTGCCTATTGATTTGAACACGATCCGTGTATCCATCATTTCCTGGTCTTCTCTAAAGAAGAGGGACCAATGGAAACGTTGTCATGTTGCCGTTGTTCAGCATGGAAACATTCATCAGTACCTGAACATCAGCAGGAGAGGACTCTTTAAAGTAGAGACACTACATACTGATATGAACATCAGCAGGAGAGGACTCTTTAAAGTAGAGACACTACATACTGATATACACATGAACATCAGCAGGAGAGGACTCTTTAAAGTAGAGACACTACATAGTGATATACACCTGAACATCAGCAGGAGAGGACTCTTTAAAGTAGAGACACTACATACTGATATACACATGAACATCAGCAGGAGAGGACTCTTTAAAGTAGAGACACTACATACTGATATACACCTGAACATCAGCAGGAGAGGACTCTTTAAAGTAGAGACACTACATACTGATATACACCTGAACATCAGCAGGAGAGGACTCTTTAAAGTAGAGACACTACATACTGACATACACCTGAACATCAGCAGGAGAGGACTCTTTAAAGTAGAGACACTACATACTGACATACACCTGAACATCAGCAGGAGAGGACTCTTTAAAGTAGAGACACTACATACTGATATACACCTGAACATCAGCAGGAGAGGACTCTTTAAAGTAGAGACACTACATACTGATATACACCTGAACATCAGCAGGAGAGGACTCTTTAAAGTAGAGACACTACATACTGATATACACCTGAACATCAGCAGGAGAGGACTCTTTAAAGTAGAGACACTACATACTGATATACACCTGAACATCAGCAGGAGAGGACTCTTTAAAGTAGAGACATTACATACTGATATACACCTGAACATCAGCAGGAGAGGACTCTTTAAAGTAGAGACATTACATACTGATATACACCTGAACATCAGCAGGAGAGGACTCTTTAAAGTAGAGACACTACATACTGATATACACCTGAACATCAGCAGGAGAGGACTCTTTAAAGTAGAGACACTACATACTGATATACACCTGAACATCAGCAGGAGAGGACTCTTTAAAGTAGAGACACTACATACTGATATACACCTGAACATCAGCAGGAGAGGACTCTTTAAAGTAGAGACACTACATACTGATATACACCTGAACATCAGCAGGAGAGGACTCTTTAAAGTAGAGACATTACATACTGATATACACCTGAACATCAGCAGGAGAGGACTCTTTAAAGTAGAGACATTACATACTGATATACACCTGAACATCAGCAGGAGAGGACTCTTTAAAGTAGAGACACTACATACTGATATACACCTGAACATCAGCAGGAGAGGACTCTTTAAAGTAGAGACACTACATACTGATATACACCTGAACATCAGCAGGAGAGGACTCTTTAAAGTAGAGACATTACATACTGATATACACCAGAACATCAGCAGGAGAGGACTCTTTAAAGTAGAGACACTACATACTGATATACACCAGAACATCAGCAGGAGAGGACTCTTTAAAGTAGAGACACTACATACTGATATACACCTGAACATCAGCAGGAGAGGACTCTTTAAAGTAGAGACACTACATACTGATATACACCAGAACATCAGCAGGAGAGGACTCTTTAAAGTAGAGACACTACATACTGATATACACCAGAACATCAGCAGGAGAGGACTCTTTAAAGTAGAGACACTACATACTGATATACACCTGAACATCAGCAGGAGAGGACTCTTTAAAGTAGAGACACTACATACTGATATACACCTGAACATCAGCAGGAGAGGACTCTTTAAAGTAGAGACACTACATACTGATATACACCAGAACATCAGCAGGAGAGGACTCTTTAAAGTAGAGACACTACATACTGATATACACCTGAACATCAGCAGGAGAGGACTCTTTAAAGTAGAGACACTACATACTGATATACAGTACACAAGAAAAAGGGAAGCATGATTCCTGTATAGACCCAAACATTTTCAATTAGTTCCAAAATAAATGGGCAAGAGATATTTTTGACAATTCTTTTTGGGGAGCTGGAAGGTTTTCCTATTGAATCTGCAGGTATACAAAAGGGGAGCTTGCTTTTGCTTGTGTATGTGTTGAATTTATATCATATATTTTAGTTTTTGCTGCCAAAACCAGCCTATTATCCCTGCAAAGCATTTGACAGATGGTGACGTGCCATATCCAACATCCTGTAAAAAAAACAGAAATCTACCCACTTGAAAAGAGTCAGAAATCCAATTAAATCATATCGTTTTAATTTGATAAAGACAAGTATATCTCATTGAGGCGCTTCATACTCCATGACTTATGAATGTTTGTACTTGTGGAGTATGAATAGCAGCAGGAGCATAAAGTGCTTCTATTAGAATGGTCTCTTTCTGATTTCATGATTGCTTTGGCAACACTGAAGGATGTATCACCTTATGACTTATCTTCTCACTGTATGCTGCCAAAAACATCCTGCCACCCCCCAAAAAAGCAGCTGACAGATGGTGACAAACACACACACACACAAACACACACACACACACACACACACATTCTCCTTTTAAAACCATAAGAAAATATCCTTTAAAGCTATTTGTGACACATGATATAAAAACAATCAGTGTTTCATTTGGGCTCGATATATTGCAAAAACATCATGTGTTGTCATCAGGTGTCATATGCATGAATGAACTTGTTTTTTTAACGATTCTTACCGGTATCCACGGTTACCGTTGACAGCATAAGAGGATATATTGTGCTGATTGTTAAGTCAGGGGGAAAAATGAAAGGTGCAAGCCCACACATGCATCTCAGAAGTCAGTGACACGCTCCAAAACACCTTTGCTGGTAATAATCTGTTCAAGGTGATAATTTATTCTCCATTTTCTTCAACTCTCTGCTCTCCAGCTGGCACTAAATCCACCCAGAGCATGTCAGATGGGCGGTGCGTTACATTTTTTTGGAACAAGTTTCACCGCCACAGACGTAGTTAGTAATTGTCTCGCATTTGCTATGCTGACACTGTGGGTGTTTACGAATTCAGAGTGCCTCCAACCTGCCAGCTGTCGACATGAAGCTGCACTGGATAGCACTGGATAGCACGCAACATTTGGCATTCGGCCAGATAGTTTTTTAAACAGACGGACAGGAAGAAAGATGGATAGACAGGAAAGCGACTGAAATGCAATATTCATCAGGTTATTACTCCGGTAACACTATATTATTTTCCCTGAACATCAGCAGTAGAGCACTCTTTAAAGTAGAGACACTACATACTGATATACACCTGAACATCAGCAGGAGAGGACTCTTTAAAGTAGAGACACTACATACTGATATACACCTGAACATCAGCAGGAGAGGACTCTTTAAAGTAGAGACACTACATACTGATATACACCTGAACATCAGCAGGAGAGGACTCTTTAAAGTAGAGACACTACATGCTGATATACACCTGAACATCAGCAGGAGAGGACACTTTAAAGTAGAGACACTACATACTGATATACACCTGAACATCAGCAGGAGAGGACTCTTTAAAGTAGAGACACTACATGCTGATATACACCTGAACATCAGCAGGAGAGGACACTTTAAAGTAGAGACACTACATACTGATATACACCTGAACATCAGCAGGAGAGGACTCTTTAAAGTAGAGACACTACATACCAGCGACGTGCGGTCAGGGGAGGCAGGTGAGGCAGAGCCTCACTTGTCATTCTCCAATGTAACGGAAAAAAAGAATAATAATACAAATAATAATAATAATAAAATGTGTCCACTGATCTGTGTTGTAAATGTGATTTCTGTTTGATTCCAATCGCTTTTTATAGTAAAAATCGGCTAATTTGCCGAGCTCCGCTACAACTACGGGGAGCGATGAGATTGAGAAGTGAGGCAGGGACGAGCTCTGCCTCACAGAAGCCCACAGTAACTTGCTGGAGCACGGGCACTAATTTAGCGCGGGCACTTATTTTGTGAGTGCGCTCAAGCCAGTTACTGTGTGGTGAGGTGAGGCACAGATGAGCTCTGCCTCACCTCAGAATGCGTCACCCCACAGAAACTGTCTGGAAAGCGGGCCCTAAGCGCATGCCTGCACCATCTCACTGTATGTCACCAATGTACTGTTTGTAGATCCCTTTATTACATTTATCCTCGCCATCCATATTCTCTAAATAACTTATTTCACGTATATATGATATTTAAGCTCGCTGGTCTCATCATACAACGGCAATGAAAAAAGCACCAGGGGAGGCAGCCACAACCTCTGCCGCACTGAAGGGGGCGCAAGTGAGCCCACAGGTTCTTGTTGCTACTGTTATTCTACGCAGGGAGACGCGAACAACAAACTAGACTTTTGAAACTAGAGGGAGATAAGGAGGACTTTTACAAAAAAGTAATAAAGATTGTTGTCCAGAAGGATAGCATGGACTTCATCTTCAAGTCAAGGTAAGACCACATTTGTAATGAAAATTGGATCTTACTAAGAGAGAACAATCCAATATTTAGATGTTGGGTAGGCTATCCTTTTGTTGAACGGTCTGTTTAAAATGAATAGAAGCATCAGACTAAAAAAGCTTTTGAAAATAACAGAATATTTCGATTAAAGGTGGGGTAGGTAAGTTTGAGAAACCGGCACGATATACACTTTTTGTTATATTCCATGGAATGCTCTTAACATCCCGATAGCAATGAATATCTGAAGTGCTTTGACAAAAAATACATAAAAACATTTCATCTGTGGAAGCCGTAGTACTGTAAAAAGCACGACCACTCATTTTAGCCGGCCCGCCTAAAATAACCTGCCTGTCAGCCTTCCATCTGTGCACAAACTTATCTCGTGCCCTCATTGGTCATGTGCGCGTTCGTGTGTGTTGGAGGAGGGGCTGTGTATTTTCAAATTCTAGCGCACTCGAGCTGGTTTCTCCAAAATTACCTACCCCGCCACCTTTAAGGTCAAAATATATAATATTTGTAAATCTGACTCTGAAAGAGTCAGTGCCTCACCAGCCATGAACCTCACCGCACGTAACTGCTACATACTGATATACACCTGAACATCAGCAGGAGAGGACTCTTTAAAGTAGAGACACTACATACTGATATACACCTGAACATCAGCAGGAGACTTATCATTATCCAGAGAGCAAGGGAACATTTGGCATTAGGCCAGATAGTCTCTTAGACAGACAGACAGGAGGACAGATAGACAGGCAAGTGTCAGAAATGAAATGCAATATTCATCCGGTGATACCTCCAGCAACACTATATTATTTATTAAGCGTGAATCCGCTCTGTCATCATCCTCACTCTAACAGGCTGAGCCTCCAGCACAGCTATAGGGAAGGAGAGTGCAATATATATATAAATATGGACGGATTTCCCAAAAGAATCAGTGGACGCGATGCAATCTGGTCCAAACACAGCTAATGAGACCCGGCTTCATCTCAAATCCGCTGAGAGGGGATTACGCCGGTTCGCGTGCAAATATTTCATTCCTCATCTGACCTCTAGGGTTTTGTATATTTATATACTTCTTCCTCTTCAGGTGAACAGCGTTGATCCGGCTGTGTAATTTGTTTCTGTTCCTGGCGTTAATTAAATCATATGTTCCTGTAATGTACTTCCATGTGCTCAGCACGTTCAATCTGGCCATTAACACATGAACCCACCTGTCCAAATAGTTAATATGAGCAGCTTTAAATAGCCATGGGATGGATTAATGATGGAGGTAATCATTTACGGTATGCTTTATTAATCTGCTCTCCTGTTATTAGGACAGTTATTAAGGTTGTCAGTCGTTCAGGCGTGATGGTGGTGGGTGGGGTTTAATTTAGACTGTACCGATCTTTACTATTGATCTGATGTAATGTCTTGCCCTCCATGCTTTCACCTGCGCTCACTATCACATTGTTTCTTCCGCTACCTGCTGACAGCCGAGCTGACACACATGAATTATGTAACATCGGCTTCTGATTACCTGGTCTGCTCCGTGAATACGTTCAACTGAAAACACGCCTTCCTTTACATAAGCCTTTACCTTAAAGAAACTACAAGAGCTGTCCTTTTGTGAACTGAAGCGATTGTGTTATGCAGGAAGGAAGACTGCATTTCCCATGACCACAACTTCTCTCTCTGGCAAGCCCATACATTTTTTTAGAAAGATGAAACTCCCTTACTTTTTGACCCTTTGCAAGACCATCTACGTGCACAAAAACCTTTGAAAAAAAGCCCCTTTAATACTAGATAAGATGATCCTGCATTTATCCACATGGGGAAATACAGGTATTCAGGTAATGATGGTATTTAAACACAGCCGTTTGCATGATGCATTGTTATTAAAACTGCTGATTGCCAGTTGCATGTAAAGCCCCGGACACACCAAGCTGATTTTGGCCGACGATGAGCGTCCTGTCGCCCTACTCAGATTGGTTTGATAGAGGTGTTAGAGCTTCTCGCTGTAGAGTGAAAATGGAAAACGCTATTTGTTGTTTGTTTATATCACGCTGTCTGTTCTTCTTCTCTCGGTTATCACGCAGTCTGTCTTCCGTTTGTTGCCACTTTTGAATGACGAATACACACTACCGCCGCCTGCTGGTAAGGAGAGTTATTGCCACTCACGCATGCGCAGTTCGTACGTGCTTCTTGGCCGTCGGCTGAAGTATTTGCGGTGTGTTCTATTGCGACACATAATAAGACGCAGAGACGCGAGGCGACGCAACAGTCGGGTCCGTCTGTGTCAGTTCTTCGGTGTCAGCTTGGTGTGTCCCTACCTTTAGTCTTAGTTCTAATTACCACAGAGCTTGCATTTGTCTACGAATTCAGCTACCGTTAGCTCAAACCTCTGCTAACTTTGTTTTAGCCACCAACGTAGATTTAAAACCACATCTGACAATGGTTTTTTGTGACGTACCTCTCTTGGAAGAAAAGGGCCTTTTAGATAATGTTTTTGAGTAATTTCTTATCCAGCAATTCATTTGTTTAAGCCCAATTCTGTGTACAAGTATTTAGAATAACTGTGGGGGGAACTTCTGTGTAGCAATGCAGGAGGAGTCACCGACTCGAAGGAGACACGGGGAGAGCTGGAGCTTTGATGTCAAACACTGATGGGTTTATTTGGAGCTTCGGCCGGAGAATTCACAAAACAAGTCAAAGAGTCAGAGGTTCTGACTTCACGGTAGAGTTGGCACGTCAACGCTGAAGAACTCTACCCCAGACCCGTGTGTTTAGCTAGTTCAGAGGGAATAATCAACATGCTGCATAACAAGATAGAATCATAACACCTCTATCAGCTGACGCCACCAGGCAGGAACAGGGAGACACAACACTGAGAGCACAGCAGCCAAGGTTACAGGTGTGTGAGCTCAGTCAGGACAGTTTGAAAATATTTCCCCAACGAGAGCCAAAGAAAGAGCCTCCATCTAATCGCTTGTATTGTCTGCCTCTGGGGATCATGTAGGCCTCAGTATTTAATTAAGACTGCTTTATAACCGGTTAAAAACTCCTTTAAGATGTCTTCTTTCTCTTTAAAGGGTCACTTCATTGATTCTACACATAAATGTCACTTTACTTCTCGTACTCGGTCCGTGGCAGAACATGTCGTATGAGGTCGTCGAGGATCGAGAAGAGCTTTGTCAAGTCTGAGAAGAAAATCCAGATAATATCACCAGGGGTTATCGTAGCTTTATTCTGGAGACTGCACACAAATAACAGAAAGCCTTGACTTGGTGCAGTTGGAATTCAACAGACAGGGATGGTTCAACAAAAAAATACTTTTGGTTTAATCCAGAGAAATGTCAACCGTATCGCAAGAGAAGAACTGATCTGAATCCTGCAACAAAGACATCTGTGCAGGTAGGTGTGTTAGGAATGGGGAAATATCTTAATAGCTATGGTTAAGGCAACCAAAACATGCAAGGGTTAGGAACAAAATGCGGTTGTAAAAAATACATAAATTGCAGGTCTTTCATTGAAAACTAACCTCAGTCATGCATGAGTGTCCGAAAGGCTCCACACATACTTTGCTTGCTGTATGTCTCTATAAGGACTTATCTAGTGAGAAGGATGCTTAAATGGCAACAAGACTGCATCAAACATTCCTTATATACCCTCAACATCAAATAGATCAGAAATCAGAAACATGTGCGTTAACACATAGGAGGAATTTGCTAGTATACGGGGAAGGGGTAGCAATAAAGATAACACCATTAAACAGTTACACAAACATGTCCCTAGCAACCACCTTGGTAACAATGAAAACGTTGTATAGACACAATTTCCTGAAGTAATCTTCGTAATAACTAGCAAATTAAAGATCATGTGCATCCACTGCACACATCATCTGAAATAACAACTCATATTTCTCGCATCAAATGACATTAAAACGCATTTTAATGGCCAAAGTAACTTTAAAATAGGGATTTTACACCGAGAATAAAACGAAGTCCGGCCATGTTTTTTATATATGGAGAGAAATTTGAAGATCACGTGACATAGACGCCAGCCATTGGAATGAATGGTGAAAAGAAACGTAGGGATCTTACAATTTCAGAGGCGTTTTTGTAGAAATACCACGTCCTACGTTGTGGACCAACGTAGTTATTACACGTTTTTTTGTGCGACTGGGTTGAGTATACATATACCGTACATGCATAACAAATAAAACCAAAACAATGGGATGGTTAGCTGTCCATACATGTTCTGTTTTGTATTATTAGAAACTGCAGTGATAACATGACTTGTTCATTAGCCAATCAATAGAAAATGAGTCCCAAAAATAGGTGAATACTTCCTGATGTATACCATTAAACCTGAATATATTTGGGTTTTCGAAACTAAACAATTAAAAACATCTCTTTGGAAAACGGTCTTGACATTTTTCACTTTTTTCCTCGACGTCGTTTAGAACCAATCATCGAACCGAGAAGTTGATTGAGTTGGAGCTCTGATAATTTGTTCTTTTTTTGGCCTTCCCTCTCATTTCCACATCAGCAGAGAGGAGAGGAGTCGTCTTACCCCGTGTGTGTCGACAACATTGTGTCTATATTAAGATAGCGGATGGTTTAAAAATGTAGACTGAATAAACACAGTGAATAATTAATAAGTCAACGGTGCACTTGACTGCCCACTGAGACGAGCTTTAAGGCCAATCAAGTGTTTCCTGTTCGGGCCCATATATGTATGCAGCCATGCCTCGGTGCACACACACTTATTCAGAAACTAATGAGGCCTTGGGAGATCGTACACATCTAAAAACGTGTCTCCGTCCGCTTGACTCCGTGTATGTTTATCTGTGCGTGAAGCTCTGCATCGTATAGATAGTTTACGTTCAGGACGCCACACTCGTTTACCCCATTTGTGTGTTCTCTTCCTGCTTTCTCCCATTACATCTTCCCATCAGCGGGGTCAGCGAAGCACGGGGAACTGTTAGAACATTTCAAACTAAACATATCTTGTTTTTCTTGTTGAAAAACAACTCCTCTAATTGCATGGAGCGTTTACGAGCTAATGTACATGGATGTCAAAGAAGGAGGAAGAGTCTGTTTTTCAATGCAATACACTTGCTAGATTTCACTTACTTTCACATATAAGTGTGGAGAAAAAAAGGCGAGCGGACGCAAACACGGCGCCCAACTATTCCACATCGTGAGAGAGACTCTACTTCAAAGCTCTCGGCTGACAGTGGCTAATGATGAACACTCGGATAGAGAGCAAAGAGACACGATCCAGACATTAAAAAGGCCTCTTTATGGTGAGATAAAAGAGGAGAACTCACGCCCGACTTCGGCTAATGTGCGTTTAAGCACTCATACATACATAAACGCGTACACAGGCAGACACACTTGTCATGCAAATGTAGAATAATTACAGCCTTGTCTGATGGAGGGAAGCTGGGGTGCCTTTTGAAGATAGCGATGCTCAAAAGAATCATTGATGTTACGCTGGGTAATGGAGGAGAGACACAGAGCTGGTGTCTCTTCCCTTTATCTCTCTCCTTCAAATACTGCTGCTCTCTCTGGACAATGCTTACATATGTTTGGAGGAAGTGCAGGAGAACAACAAGGCAGCCATTGCTCTGCAGAAGGTAGGATAACAGTGTTTTTAATGTGTGTTAACATCTCTATCTGAACTGATGAATCTCTTTCAGCTGCAACAAACCACAAATTGCTTTTCAGATCCTTTAACCATTCAGACATACCGTTGCTGACCTCGTCTATTTTTCCATTCACGTAAAAATGTGAGGCTGTATTCTTTTAGATTTAACCGTTTCCTCACAATGTGGACGTTTTCAAAAGGTTGCATTTTGGGTGCTCCAAACTAAACATATCTTGTTTTCTTTTCTTTCTTTTTTGTAGATATTTCTCTTCCCCTTTCTCTCTCTCTCCAACAGTGTTTTCAATGTGTGTAAAGATCTCCATCTGAACTGATGAATCTGTTTCAGCTGCAACAACCAAAAAAATTGGTTTTCAGATCCTTTAACCATTCAGACATACCGTTGCTGACCTCGTCTATTTTTCCATTCACGCATAAATGTGAGAATGTATTTTTTTAGATTGAACCGCTCTCTCAAAATGTGGACGTTTTCAAAAGGTTGCATTTTGGGTGCTCCAAACTAAACATATCTTGTTTTCTTTTCTTTCGTTTTTGTAGATATTTCTCTTCCCATTTCTCTCTCTCCAAGTGTTTTCAATGTGTGTAAAGATCTCCATCTGAACTGATGAATCTGTTTCAGCTGCAACAACCTCTTTGTCACCTTCTGCCGAACTCAGGATTTAGTATCTCTTATTTATGTATTTCTGCTGTTCGGACATGAAGAAGGGAGCTTTTTGATCAGCACAGTAATTCCTGCGCTGAGGCATCAATCAAATCACTTTTATGACCATGAAGTCATCCGACAAAATAAACATAAATGCAGCTTAGTGTCAACGGGAGTGTGTGAAGAGAAGAGAGTGGTTGGCAAAACTGAGTGGCCAAAGTCAAGGGTAGAATTAGAATTAAAAAATGCACATTTATGTATAACTTATTGAGTGTTTCCAAACTGTGTTGCTGTGATTTGATAGACATTGGTCTAACTAGATACCAGGTGTCATCAGGTTTTCTTTCAAATGTTGTTACATCCAGAAGAGCTTGACAAAATGTTTCCAGCTGAGCTCTTCCCACTTTCAACCAGTGTGAAAAGCAAACAGAACAAAACTGAAAAATACAAAACGAGATTCTTTGTAAAAAGAAAAAAACAGAGTAAAAAAGCTGAAGGGGAAAATTGGTTTTCAGAACCTTTGACCATTCAGACAAACAGTTGCTGACCTAGTCTATTATTTCATTCACGTAAGAATGTGAGGCTGGATTTTTTTTTATTCAACCGCTTTCTCACAATGGATGTTTTTAAAAGGTTGCATTTTTGTGTGTCAAAGAGAGAAAAAGGATGCTATAGAAAGTGTCTTACCTGACAGTTGGATAATTATACCGCTGTTATGTTAGTCCGTTACAGAGCCAGTAGATGTGGTTATCTTTTAACCCTCCTGTTGTCTTCGGGTCAAATCTGACCGATTTACTGCTTTCATCAATCATAACTTTTTTGTTTCACATTCGATTGCATTCAGGCTTTATGATATCCTTCACAGGAGACATTTGAACATATTAAGTGCTGATCACCACTTTCATTGAATTTTGGATGATTTAGTCAACTTTGTAACACCATGGTGTTCCCGGTCAAACATGACCGCCATAAAGAAAAGGAATTAGTAACCATCCGGATCAGATGAAACACACACACACACACACACACACACACACACACACACACACACACACACACACACACACACACACACACACACACACACACACACACACACACACACACACACACACACACACACACACACACACACACACACTCTAGATGTGTCATCCCCCCCTTATGTGCCCATGTGAATCACACCTGGCACACACAAACACACACACACACAAACACACGCACACACACAGATTGGATTGTGTGTTATATTACAGGCCTGGAAGGATGTCGAACAATCACTTAAAGGGGCCTTATTATGCTAATTATGCTAATATTATTTTAGCCTTTGCAGGCCATTTACATGCACAACAACCTGATGAAAATCCCCAAAAGCACAACAGGGCCTCGTTTAAAAGTTAAAACACATGTCAACATTTATTTAAATATAAATCAAGACTTGATACTCCCAAATAGTAGAAAAATAAAACAACAATGTTTTTTTGCAATAAGTTTTGCATCTATAGGAAAAGTTAATGCTGGTTCAACCCAGTTATAATACCCTCTGCAGAAACATCAGAGAGGAGACAGAGGGACACACCATATTATGAATTTATTGCTTTTTCCTCCATCAAAAGGCAGCGTTCCAACAGTAAACAGACACTGGCTGTGAGGGAGAAGCTGTTATTGCTCAGAATATACCAGAGATGACAAAAGAACACACATCCTTTACTCAAGTAGAAGTACAGATACTCGTGTTTCAAAGTACTCTGGTGAAAGTAGAAGTACTGACTAAACTTCTTTACTCAAGTAAAAGTAAAGAACTTTGAAATGTACTTCAGTAAAAAGTACCCATAACTAGCAGCTGTTTTAAAGAGTACCTGACCTCCCTTTATATTAATAGAACAATAATGTCATTGTTAGCTAATGAATGTTTCCATGCTGAACAATGGCAACATGACAACGTTTCCATTGGTCCCTCTTCTTTAGAGAAGACCAGGAAATGATGGATACATGGATCGTGTTCAAATCAATAGGCACGCAATGACTCTAAAGAATAATGATCACGCCACCAAACACACATTCAGACTAAAGGAACCAGCTGTTTGGAAAATGAGAGAAGTAGAAAGTACAGGTATTTGGGTTCAACATGTAAGAAGTAGAAAGTACAGGTATTTGTGTTCAACATGTAAGAAGTAGAAAGTACAGGTATTTGAGTTCAACATGTAAGAAGTAGAAAGTACAGGTATTTGGGTTCAACATGTAAGAAGTAGAAAGTACAGGTATTTGAGTTCAACATGTAAGAAGTAGAAAGTACAGGTATTTGGGTTCAACATGTAAGAAGTAGAAAGTACAGGTATTTGAGTTCAACATGTAAGAAGTAGAAAGTACAGGTATTTGAGTTCAACATGTAAGAAGTAGAAAGTACAGGTATTTGAGTTCAACATGTAAGAAGTAGAAAGTACAGGTATTTGGGTTCAACATGTGAGAAGTAGAAAGTACAGGTATTTGGGTTCAACATGTAAGAAGTAGAAAGTACAGGTATTTGAGTTCAACATGTAAGAAGTAGAAAGTACAGGTATTTGAGTTCAACATGTAAGAAGTAGAAAGTACAGGTATTTGAGTTCAACATGTAAGAAGTAGAAAGTACAGGTATTTGGGTTCAACATGTAAGAAGTAGAAAGTACAGGTATTTGGGTTCAACATGTAAGAAGTAGAAAGTTCAGGTATTTGGGTTCAACATGTAAGAAGTAGAAAGTACAGGTATTTGTGTTCAACATGTAAGAAGTAGAAAGTACAGGTATTTGAGTTCATCATGTAAGAAGTAGAAAGTACAGGTATTTGTGTTCAACATGTAAGAAGTAGAAAGTACAGGTATTTGAGTTCAACATGTAAGAAGTAGAAAGTACAGGTATTTGTGTTCAACATGTAAGAAGTAGAAAGTACAGGTATTTGAGTTCAACATGTAAGAAGTAGAAAGTACAGGTATTTGTGTTCAACATGTGAGAAGTAGAAAGTACAGGTATTTGGGTTCAACATGTAAGAAGTAGAAAGTACAGGTATTTGTGTTCAACATGTGAGAAGTAGAAAGTACAGGTATTTGGGTTCAACATGTAAGAAGTAGAAAGTACAGGTATTTGAGTTCAACATGTAAGAAGTAGAAAGTACAGGTATTTGAGTTCAACATGTAAGAAGTAGAAAGTACAGGTATTTGAGTTCAACATGTAAGAAGTAGAAAGTACAGGTATTTGAGTTCAACATGTAAGAAGTAGAAAGTACAGGTATTTGAGTTCAACATGTAAGAAGTAGAAAGTACAGGTATTTGGGTTCAATATGTAAGAAGTAGAAAGTACAGGTATTTGGGTTCAAAATGTGAGAAGTAGAAAGTAGAGGTATTTGTGTTCAAAATGTAAGAAGTAGAAAGTACAGGTATTTGAGTTCAACATGTAAGAAGTAGAAAGTACAGGTATTTGTGTTCAACATGTAAGAAGTAGAAAGTACAGGTATTTGGGTTCAACATGTAAGAAGTAGAAAGTACAGGTATTTGGGTTCAACATGTAAGAAGTAGAAAGTTCAGGTATTTGGGTTCAACATGTAAGAAGTAGAAAGTACAGGTATTTGGGTTCAACATGTAAGAAGTAGAAAGTACAGGTATTTGGGTTCAACATGTAAGAAGTAGAAAGTACAGGTATTTGTGTTCAACATGTAAGAAGTAGAAAGTTCAGGTATTTGGGTTCAACATGTAGGAAGTAGAAAGTACAGGTATTTGAGTTCAACATGTAAGAAGTAGAAAGTACAGGTATTTGGGTTCAACATGTAAGAAGTAGAAAGTTCAGGTATTTGTGTTCAACATGTAAGAAGTAGAAAGTACAGGTATTTGGGTTCAACATGTAAGAAGTAGAAAGTTCAGGTATTTGGGTTCAACATGTAAGAAGTAGAAAGTACAGGTATTTGGGTTCAACATGTAAGAAGTAGAAAGTACAGGTATTTGAGTTCAACATGTAAGAAGTAGAAAGTACAGGTATTTGTGTTCAACATGTAAGAAGTCAAAGTAAAAAGTCGTCAGAAAAATAAGTAGTGGAGTAATGATACCATAAAAATGTACTGAAGTACAGTAACGAAGTATTTGTACTCCACTTCTTCCCTCCTCTGGACTATGGCAGCATTTGTGCTATTTATTGTAAAAATGTATCATAAGTCTAATTTAATTATATATGTCGCTGTAACTTTATTTTCTAAAAATTCACGCCTAGCTACTAAAGCTTATCAGAAAGAAGGGTGTCACCTTAACCCATTGTCAGGCAATTATCATATGGATCTTAGGTTTGTAATGACCATATGCAAGTTTCACCCGTCTGGCCAACATGTCTTAAGACTGTAATGTAAATGATGAGCTGAATGTAATCCCTCTCGTTTAGCCACCAATCTTCAATACCCTGTAATGTAACATTTAATTGGCTGAGGCCTTCCCCTTCCTGTGTCTCTTCCCTTTAGAAAGTCATTGCTTTTCTGTGTAACTTGTTTCAGATTTCTTTAGCACACATTGGTCAAAGTCAACTTTATTGTCAATCTTTCAGTTTGTGTGTACAGACAGAGATCGAAATACAGTTTCCCACAATCCCGAAATCAAAAATACAAATATATATGAAAATGTGTATACAAATATGTATATACCTATATATACACACACAATCAAAAGACATATTTATGAACTGTATTATTGTAATATGTAGAATGACCTTATATATAACCCATCTTTTATTTTATTTGTGTAATACCTGTGTGATTTCTATATGTTTTGTTTTTCATATTCTCATGTTGAAT
>JAPTMU010000242.1:122500-165000 GCA_028583405.1 Pogonophryne albipinna | reverse complement strand
CGAAAAAAAGGGGGAAATCGTGTTGGTGAACACGAAATGCCATGAGACTGGGTTGGGTGAGGACGGTCTCTGACAGAGACAGTTAGCTAGTTAAAAGGACGCAGAATGTGGTTTCTGTTTTTGACATTAGATTTGGTGTTTAGTGTTGGGCATGATCAACAAAAACAATCAATCAATGTTTATCTATATAGCCCAATACCACACATGTTACATCTGTCTCAGTGGACTTCACAGTGTGTACAGAATATCAGTATGCCAATACGACACCCTCTGTACTTAGACCCTCTGTCCTTAGACCCTCTGTCCATAGACCCTCTGTCCTTAGACCCTCACATCGTACAAGGAAAAACTTCCAGAAAAAAAAAAAAAACAACAACAACAAACAAAGATAATAAATGGACTATGGGCAAATCGAGAGAGGAGTCGATCTTGGTTTGAAATGTCGCTGTTATTTTTATTAGCTTAGCAGACCTAGCTGGCGTGGCGGCTGAAGCTAACATTAACTGCATTTGTGGAGCAAGGATTTCTGTGGTTATTAGCATGAGTTATCATCAGGAATGTGTATTAGTTAAGATGCTAGACCACGTACTAGCTTCCATCTGCTATACAGACAAATATGCTAACGACACAAATTGGTGCTGCTCTTGACCCTCATAAATCAACACAAAAACAAAGTTCCTCAAGGTGGCTTAGTAAGCTAGTTAAAAGGACACAGAATGTGGTTTCTGTTTTTTACATTAGCTTTTGTGTTTAGTTTTGGGTAGTTAAGATGCTAGACCACTGAAGGTAGTAACCTATCCACGACCAAGTTACATGTCTTTTACTAGCTTCTATCTGCTATACAGACAAAGATGCTAACGATAACATTTGATGGTGCTCTTGACCCTCATAAATCAACACAAAAACAAAGTTCCTCATGGTGGCTTTTATGAAGACATGATGTCATGTTTACAGTGTGTGAGGTTACGGTGAGGACGGTCTCTAACAGAGGGTTTCTGGGTGAAGGTGAACACTGCGGACTCCCAGCCAACCTTGTTGTGTTTTCATTGTTTAAACTCAGTAGTTAGCAGAGGGGCCGAGGACACACACATGCATGCATACAAATGACCGGGCAGGAATCTCATCTGGAACACACACACACACACACACACACACACACACACACACACACACACACACACACACACACAGACACTGTCACACACACACAGACACACACACAGACACACACACAGACACACAGACACACGCACACGCACACACAGACATTGTCACACACACACACACACACACACACACACACACACACACACACACACACACACACACACACACACACACACACACACACACACACACACACACACACACACACACACACACACACACACACACTGTCCTGCACAGGCCAGCATACAAACTAATTGGCCACCCCATTAGTAATTTATTAAGCTTGTCCTTGTAAATGTTATCAGGTATCCAGCATGGGAATGGATTTATTGATTCGCTCTGCATTCATCAGGCCAAGAAAACAGAGAGAGAGGGAGAGCAGGGGAGTAGGAGAGAGGAAAGGGAAGGAGAGGAAAGAGAGAGGAAAGGGAAGAAGAGAGAGAGGGAGGAGAGAGGAAAGGAGAGGAGAGAGAGGAAGGAGAGGGGAGAGAGAGAATACATTTATCGGGATGGACAGCATCTGGTTCCAAGCGGCTTTGTGAGAGATCAGTCTGAGTGTGTTGTGATTCCCCTCGGGTCGCCACTATATCCCGATTCATTCACACCGCTGCCTCTCCTCAGCTTATCAATGCGCGCATCCCGATCAATAATTCTCATAAAACACCAACTAGGCTTATATTAGGCTTAGACCTTCTCACGGCCGAAAGAAAAACTGCTGTCAAACTTCTTCTTAACCCCCCAGGAGCCAAAGATAAGCTTCGGGGCAAAACCGGCACCCACAGGGTCACGTACAGATGGAAGTGAATAGTAAGAACATTTCAATTTGAAAAAAACAGTAACTATGTACAATATGTATGAGGTTTTGACTTCATTACTGCATCACCTCTGGCTCACTAGTTTCCAGATTTGTTTCTGTTTTCACCGGGTATTGGCGAGTATCGACTGTAGAAATGTGTTGTTATTGTAATAGCATTAGTCCCATCACTTCTCTAACGCTCCACTTTGTTTGTGATCACTAGCGGTCCGTGGGGGAAGAAAAAAAACCTTACGATAGCTGTTTTCACTCGTTTCTCCTTTCATCAACAAAACTGAAAAGATGACTTCCCACAGGCCATGAGATGTTAAACACCTACACTTTTGAAAGAACATCCATAACATTCACCTGTTTGCAATGTATCAATATTCCAATTACTTAGACTATTCTGCACTATTTCTATTATATTCCATTTTATTTTCTTGCACTATTTTATCTGTTATATTGTGTTTCACTGTTGGAGGAGCCTGTGACCTAAGATTGTAATTGACATATCTACACTGTAGCTACGTACACATGACAATACAAGCCTTGAATCTTGAATTAAAAGCATAATGTCAACAGATTTCACCTTCAAACTTAATATTATTGCCTTCAACTAACCTAATACAGATATATGGAATCTGTTGACATTATGCTTTTAATTAAAGTCAACGCGAGTATCGACTGGCTGTAGAAATACGTTGTTATTGTAATAGCATTATTCCCATCACTTCTCTAACGCTCCACTTCACTTGTAATCACTAGTGGTCCGTGGGGAAAAACAAAACCTCATATCGCTGTTTTCACTCCTGTTCTTACACACCGAAAAACACACCTCTTACTCTTCTCCTTCTTCCTTTCTCCTTATACCTTTCCTTCTCAACCTCCCACTTAAATCCATTGTCTCTCCTGCTGCACTGGAAACACTGAAAAGTTGACTTTAAAGGTCCCATGTCATGGCCATTTCTACTGATGCCATTGTTGAGGTCTACTAGAATAGATTTAAATTGTGCAATGTTCCAAACTCACATTGGTTTCTCAAACAGCATCTCTGTATAGTGTGTGTATTCACTCTCTGTCCTACACGGCTTGTTGGAGCTCCTGCCCCCCCCCAGTGTGCTCTGATTGGCTGAGAGGCTCGTTGCTGCTGTGTGAGCTGCTGCAGGAGCAGACAGGCTTTCCGTGTCGGCGTCTTGGCGATACAGCGAGACACAGCGAAACACATCCTGAGCACACACACACTCACAGCCGAAGTAAAAACAATAAGTGGCTTGATATTGAGTAAGAAAAAGGTTTGTAACGCTGTGAGCATGGGTCTGCGGAGAGCATTTATCCGCCATCCCAACGTCGTAGCCTGAAAAACGTTTACCCATTTAAACAGTCGTGGTAGATACCTTGTTTGTTTTAAACATCATAAATACACAAACATCAATGAATACTTACAGGTTGTGTACCCGAACTCCCGCTGGTCCAAACAAAGTAGGAACAGCATCGTTCTTCAGAGCCCTACCTGTGTATCCTGCATGAATCGCTGAAAGGTTTGTGAAGCTTTGTTTCGTGAAAGGCTGGCAGAGGGTGTGGCCTCTGGGTGTCCCCACGAAAAAAAGAGAAATCTCCAACGAGGCGTTCTGGGGCAGCACAGACAGGTCTTCTCTGTGTTAGAGTTTTACTCGCTACAGGGTGTACTTTGAGGGTTTGTGACTGCAGACCGTTTACATGCAGAAAAACCTTCATAACTCACAAGGGGACGGGTGATAACCAGAAAAGCATGACATGGGACCTTTAATTAAAAGCATTATGTCAACAGATTCCACATAACTGTATTAGGTTAGTTGAAGGCAATGATTTGAACGTGAAATGTGTTGTTGTTTGTGACCACTAGGGGTCCGTGGGGAAAACAAAAACCTCATATCTCTGTTTTCACTCCTGTTCTTACACACCGAAAAAACTCAAGAGATGACTTTAATTAAAAGCATAATGTCAACAGATTTCAGTGTTTCCTGCACCCTTTAAGTTTATTTGTCTATTTGTATTATACTATTTTGTATGTTCTTTCCCACTATGACTACCATATGGTATTCCTGTCATGCTATGTTTTCTCTTTATTATTTCTTGTTCTATGTTGAACAAAATAAGCATAATTTCCACCCCGAAGAAGTCGCTTACACTTGTTTGCTTCTTCTCAATAACAGTATTGGAAACCAAGTTTCAGTGTTTCCAGTGCAGCAGGAGAGACAATGAGTTTAAGTGGGAGGTTGAGAAGGAAAGGTATAAGGAGAGAGGAAGAAGGAGACGAGTTGGAGTTCTTGTTCTTGTTGGCAACCAGGATAATTGTGGTGTGTTTCTATGTGCTTGAGTATATATATTCACTTTTGTGGGCGGATGGATGATTTTCCGCATGTGTGGGCAAAGAAGTGAAATCGACGTGACAGCGGGAAGGCTCGAATGTAAACACGGGTTTCTGAAATGCAATCCTTTCTAAGCAAAGGAAGGAAAAAAAGATGCGTCGCTCTGGAAGTTTGGAAGCAATCCTTTTGGAGTGAAGATGAGAGAAACTCTGCTTTAAGATCCCTTTCCCTTTAGGCTATATTTCCTTGACTAGTATTGTTCCAGGATTCCCCAGAAGCGGCTGTTTGATTGGCAGAGGAACCGCATGTCTGGGATTTCGTTTTTTAGAGATTCCTAATCCTCTGCATGGCTTCTTCTTCTGTCTCTGGACGTCTCAGGTTGGAAACATGTAGGTGGAGTGGTGTAAACACACACGCTGAGACATATGGACGGCAGCGATAAGGCCTGTGGATGCTTTTTAAGACCATTATTGTACGGATTCCAACCATTTAGCCTCAAGCGTTTGGCCACTCTGCTGTAAGCTCGAGACATATTCATGATATCCTTCAAGAAAGCATTTTACTATGTTTTTTAAAAGCATATTGGTTTCTCAGCACCGCCGTTTTTCCATAGTTCTCTTTTCAAAACCCTTGTTTAACGAGGTCTTAATTCATTGGAAGTAAACATGGAGGATCGAGGATTAACGTTTATCAAAGAGAGGAAGAATTTATTTTACAGATAAGTGTGGCTTTTCTTTTGGAACGAAAAAAGTACCTTGAACATAAAGTATGTTTCCACTTGTTGAGTTCAATTTAAAAAGAACCCATTTCAATACAAAATGTTGGAAATACTTGCTTTCATAAGATGAGTCTGCATAGAAAAAATTTATGATACAAAAATTCAAGGATCCATTTAATAACTGCATTCCTCCCAAGTCAATGTTGGAACCCACGAAAGAATTCCAATCATTTTCTTTGTGTGCCGTGAGACTACTTTCTTCAACCTACCAGTTAACTTCCAACTTGTTTCCTTGCACTTCTTTTTCTATTTCTTAAACAAGACGTACAAGACAAGCCTGCAGAAGGAAAGAGTGAGAAGATGGAGGGTGGAGGTGGGCGTATGGAGGGAAGAAGGGAGTAGAAAAAGGGGTAAAGGAAAGGAAAGGAGGGGAGGAAACAATCTGTGCTGGTTAACGCAAAATTGTTGACCCTGCAGATAGGCCACGGCTCCCTCCATCTGCCTGAAATAATCGCGCGCACACACACACACACACACACACACACACACACACACACACACACACACACACACACACACACACACACACACACACACACACACACACACACACACACACACACACACCTTAAAGGCACAAAAAAAAGCATTAATGATATTCCAACACAATCAGCCAGAATCCATCACTTCAGTTTCTGCAGGAGGCAAAGCGTGCCAGTATGTGTGTGTGTGTGTGTGTGTGTGTGTGTGTGTGTGTGTGTGTGTGTGTGTGTGTGTGTGTGTGTGTGTGTGTGTGTGTGGGTGTTGTGTGTGTGTGTGTGTGTGTGTGTGTGTGTGTGTGTGTGTGTGTGTGTGTGTGTGTGTGTGTGTGTGTGTGTGTGTGTGTGTGTGTGTGTGTGTGTGTGTGTTGTATGTGTTTCACTTTGAACATGGAAGGTGTTTGTGTGTGCCTGCAAGTGTCTCTGTATTACGTGGGTGTGTGTCATGTCTGGGGCACCATATGTTCCCCACAAATTTGTTTTCACCCCTAAAAAAAGCTAGCATATGAATATTAAGCAGCTTTAATTAAGACCCCCTTTACTCACTTGCATACTGTACACAGATGTACTCTCACACACACACACACACACACACACACACACACACACACACACACACACACACACACACAAACACACACACTTCCTGAGAGAGGTGGTGTGATTTCATAGCGTCACATTGCTAGTGAGAACACTTGAGAAACAAGTTAATTGACATTGACTATTCATATATACAGGGTGTGTTAGCTCGGCAGCGGGCAGATGGTGTTTGTAAGCCCCCATATTAGCAGCCAAAAATGCCTCAGTTTGGTTCTTTAGTGGCGGAGAAACCACATGATGTTTGCTCAGCATGGCTCTGAAGAGACGGAAAAAGCACCGCTCATTTCCAATCTATAACAGGTTGTTTGGTATTCAAATAAATCAGTAAATCAGGGTTAGGTTAAAGTGCCAGAAAGTGTGTGGACATCAGGGTTCAGATGCACGGCTAATACGACTCTAAGTAATTACCTTATAGTAGAGACCAGAGGTGCATCAATTGCAATCCCTATTTTCTTTAAGATGTCGAGGACAGTGTTCATGTTTTATGGAAAATGTAATTCGTATAGTATTTTTCATTATCAAACATTGAGTAACAAATAACTAATACTATAAAATATTCACCCAAACTGCACTTAGCTCGAGGACCTTCTTGTTCAAACCTTAAGACAGATCGCTTTACTCATAATTAAAGTGGTAATCCTCAAACTGTAGTGTTTCATTTATAACAATGAGATCTTTAATATTAACCGATGATTGCTTGGGATATTTCTTTTTTTGTCGGTGGCATGATCTGTCGTTTTTTATGATTTCCCGCCCTGAAGTTAGAGTCAAACCTTTTAACCTTGATCCCATTTTCTTTCCTCCTTCAGGGCCGGAGGGAGTTAGTGATTATCCCAGCAGCCACTCCATCACACAGCTATAGCACAGGTGACAACACATTCATTATCACTCAGACAGGCACTGGAGAGTTTCCACTCCACATCACCAGAGAGGACAAAAGTACACACAACCTTTACTCAAGTAGAAGTACAGATACTCGTGTTTAAAATACTCTGGTGAAAGTAGAAGTACTGACTAAACTTCTTTACTCAAGTCAAAGTACAGAGGCTTTGAAATGTACTTCAGTAGAAAGTACCCATAGCTAGCAGCTGTTTTAAAGAGTACCTGACCTCCCTTCATATTAATAGAACAATAATGTCATTGTTAGCTAATGAATGTTTCCATGCTGAACAACGGCAACATGACAACGTTTCCATTGGTCCCTCTTCTTTAGAGAAGACCAGGAAATGATGGATACACGGATCGTGTTCAAATCAATAGGCACGCAATGACTCTAAAGAATAATGATCACGCCACCAAACACACATTCAGACTAAAGGAACCAGCTGTTTGGGAAATGAGAGAAGTAGAAAGTACAAGTATTTGAGTTCAACATGTAAGAAGTAGAAAGTACAGGTATTTGAGTTCAACATGTAAGAAGTAGAAAGTACAGGTATTTGTATTCAACATGTAAGAAGTAGAAAGTACAGGTATTTGAGTTCAACATGTAAGAAGTAGAAAGTACAGGTATTTGAGTTCAACATGTAAGAAGTAGAAAGTACAGGTATTTGTGTTCAACATGTAAGAAGTAGAAAGTACAGGTATTTGGGTTCAACATGTAAGAAGTAGAAAGTACAGGTATTTGTGTTCAACATGTAAGAAGTAGAAAGTACAGGTATTTGGGTTCAACATGTAAGAAGTAGAAAGTACAGGTATTTGAGTTCAACATGTAAGAAGTAGAAAGTACAGGTATTTGAGTTCAACATGTAAGAAGTAGAAAGTACAGGTATTTGGGTTCAACATGTGAGAAGTAGAAAGTACAGGTATTTGTGTTCAACATGTAAGAAGTAGAAAGTACAGGTATTTGAGTTCAACATGTAAGAAGTAGAAAGTACAGGTATTTGTGTTCAACATGTAAGAAGTAGAAAGTACAGGTATTTGTGTTCAACATGTAAGAAGTAGAAAGTACAGGTATTTGTGTTCAACATGTAAGAAGTAGAAAGTACAGGTATTTGTGTTCAAAATGTAAGAAGTAGAAAGTACAGGTATTTGTGTTCAACATGTAAGAAGTAGAAAGTACAGGTATTTGTGTTCAACATGTAAGAAGTAGAAAGTACAGGTATTTGGGTTCAACATGTAAGAAGTAGAAAGTACAGGTATTTGAGTTCAACATGTAAGAAGTAGAAAGTACAGGTATTTGTGTTCAACATGTGAGAAGTAGAAAGTACAGGTATTTGGGTTCAACATGTAAGAAGTAGAAAGTACAGGTATTTGAGTTCAACATGTAAGAAGTAGAAAGTACAGGTATTTGTGTTCAACATGTAAGAAGTAGAAAGTACAGGTATTTGGGTTCAACATGTAAGAAATAGAAAGTACAGGTATTTGGGTTCAACATGTAAGAAGTAGAAAGAACAGGTATTTGAGTTCAACATGTGAGAAGTAGAAAGTACAGGTATTTGTGTTCAACATGTAAGAAGTAGAAAGTACAGGTATTTGAGTTCAACATGTAAGAAGTAGAAAGTACAGGTATTTGTGTTCAACATGTAAGAAGTAGAAAGTACAGGTATTTGTGTTCAACATGTAAGAAGTAGAAAGTACAGGTATTTGTGTTCAACATGTAAGAAGTAGAAAGTACAGGTATTTGTGTTCAAAATGTAAGAAGTAGAAAGTACAGGTATTTGTGTTCAACATGTAAGAAGTAGAAAGTACAGATATTTGTGTTCAACATGTAAGAAGTAGAAAGTACAGGTATTTGGGTTCAACATGTAAGAAGTAGAAAGTACAGGTATTTGTGTTCAAAATGTAAGAAGTAGAAAGTACAGGTATTTGTGTTCAACATGTAAGAAGTAGAAAGTACAGGTATTTGTGTTCAACATGTGAGAAGTAGAAAGTACAGGTATTAGTGTTCAACATGTAAGAAGTAGAAAGTACAGGTATTTGAGTTCAACATGTAAGAAGTAGAAAGTACAGGTATTTGTGTTCAAAATGTAAGAAGTAGAAAGTACAGGTATTTGTGTTCAACATGTAAGAAGTAGAAAGTACAGGTATTTGTGTTCAACATGTGAGAAGTAGAAAGTACAGGTATTTGTGTTCAACATGTAAGAAGTAGAAAGTATAGGTATTAGTGTTCAACATGTAAGAAGTAGAAAGTACAGGTATTTGAGTTCAACATGTAAGAAGTAGAAAGTACAGGTATTTGTGTTCAACATGTAAGAAGTAGAAAGTACAGGTATTTGTGTTCAACATGTAAGAAGTAGAAAGTACAGGTATTTGTGTTCAACATGTAAGAAGTAGAAAGTACAGGTATTTGTGTTCAAAATGTAAGAAGTAGAAAGTACAGGTATTTGTGTTCAACATGTGAGAAGTAGAAAGTACAGGTATTAGTGTTCAACATGTGAGAAGTAGAAAGTACAGGTATTTGGGTTCAACATGTAAGAAGTAGAAAGTACAGGTATTTGTGTTCAACATGTAAGAAGTAGAAAGTACAGGTATTTGTGTTCAACATGTGAGAAGTAGAAAGTACAGGTATCCACAACAAGGAGGACACGGTCTAAAAACCAGGATTAAAGGTCTCCTATTGTGCAAAAGTTACTTTGTGATGTCTTCTCTCCATCAAGATGTGTCCCCGGTGTCAGTAGACTCACAAAGTGTCAGAGAATAAAACCCTCTCTCTTTTCCTCCGTACCCAAATCTCTAAAAACGGGGAACAACGGAGCTGATCCAGATTTGCGTCCGATATGACATAATATCTGAAATGTGGACCCACGGGCCAATCAGAAACGTTGCTATCAGAAACAATGCGCAACGTGTTTTGGACGTAATATGGTCTGTGTTTACATTAGCATTGCTAACACTCAGAGCTAACCTGTACTGGAGAGCATGTGTGTGAAGAAGCAGGAAGTAAAAAGGAACTCACCTTGTGGTATAACCGGCAAGAGAGAAAGCCTTTGAGCTCCAGACTGTTTCAGAGAGAATCCTTGATGTGCTTTGGGACATAATATTATGTAGGTATTTTGAGCAAATACTTCATAGACATGTTTTTATATATCTGAGACCTATAATATGTGCCTAAAAATAGTATAATAGGAGACCTTTAAGGCCAACATGTGAACCAGGACCTACTGATCGAAGAACGAATCAGTCGGTCTACATTCCTGGCATGCGTTATCGTTGTAACTTTTAAAACTGTAATAGCTCAACATATGCTTGTTGTTCTGTCCCATTTCCCACCTGACCAATGGGGTGTTCTGCATGGTTCTCTCTTCCTAGTTGTCCTCTGGTTGCCCTAAAGGACTACTGCATACATTTGTAAATCCTCCACCCTTGACTGGTCTTATTTGCATTATTTTCTGCTCTGATGTATCCAATTACTACTTGCATGCAATGCTTCATCTAATTCAATATATGAACCAAAGCTGTGACACTTCTGGACTGACCTACGGATGCAAATCAGGGTTTCTGCTTTCTTTGGGGCAAAAAACAGCCACTTAAAAAGGCTCTGATAGTCGTTATTAATGCCTAACTGCTTATTAAGTGTGTGTTGATTCAGACCTCAGCCTCTGGGTTTAATGAATGGGAGAATTCAATGTATACATGTGATGTTGTAAAGGGCAAACTGTGGTAATGATGGCAGGACTCAGGAGAGGAGTATGATGGTTACTACCAGCCGTGAAAATGGCTGTTGGCACCTGAGAGGCTGTCACCATGGAGACGTGGCTTCTTTTTTTTTGGCTTTGTGGGGTGATAACAAGGTGGGGATGTGCAAAAAAAGGGAGGAGGAGGGGGAGGAAAGATGGGGTTGGCTGTGCAAAGAGGGAGGGAAAGAGGGGGAGGTAGACTGAAATGCTGCTTTCGAAGTATTTTACACTATTTGTATTTCTTCTTGCACTATTTTTATTGGTTTCATTGGTTTTATGTCCTATATATATTCATGTTTCACTGTGGAAGGAACCTGTGACATATCTACACTGTAGCTAATGTGCTAATGACAATAAATATCTTGAATCTTGAATTTTAAATCCCAGAGAGCCTCGGACAAAATAGGAAATACAGGACACACACAGGTTTGTATTGGTACACTTGTGGGGTCCTTCTATTCACACTAGCACAAAAGCATTTAACCACAAAATGACTCAATTCTGACCCAAAGGATTAATTAAATTAGTTTTTTTAACCTGGGCTGTATTCAGTTTTTTTATTTAATCGTCTAATATTAATTGTGTACCCCAATTCCTAGATTGCTAGAGGAGTTATACACACCTTCACAGCACGGTGGATTACATTCAGAGGCACTGACGTACAAAGCCTTGAAATGTAATTGAAAAGTTCACCTAGCAACAAGTTAATGCATGGTTACAAAAAATGATTTTACTATGATTCTACAATCTTCAGCGTCAACGAATCACACTCAGGATGAAGGAGGATGTCATGGGTTTGTGAACTAAAAACGGCATAAAGGGCGGAAGGACATTTTAAGCAGAACCATTATGATTTGATAAAACTAAGAAATAAAGACGCAGGTTGAAAGTAATACTTGCTAGTTACAATACAAAGACATATTTTTACATGAAGTTAATCCAATCTCTAAAAGCAGTGGCAAACTCACAAATAATTATCACCCCACGCATTTCCCTTCAGCTCATATGAGCATTTCGCACCTGCATATATATATATATGTATGTATGCATTATTATTTATAGTTATTTCGTCAATTTGCTAATGTAATGGTCTGCCTCTCAGGATCGAGTGAGAGTGCTTCTCTGCAGGGAGCGAAAGTGGGGGAAAGCATGAAAAGTGGCATATTCTCACATCTAACTCTGTGAATTAGGTGTTACTTTACGCAGAGTAAGAGGCAGAGGAAACAACCAAGATGCTTCTAGTGAGTTGTTGTGTTTAACAACGCTTTAAAGACATCAACAATTAACGTTGGTTTGGGTTTACAGTTGGAAGGTGTTTACATATCACCCAATCTTAATCAGGAGTTTTAAATGAGAGTAAAAAGTGGGCGTATAGTTTGTCAGGTCTTTCAATCGGGAGGTTTTTGGTTCGATCCCAGCCCCTAAAGTCAACGTGTCGATGTATTATTGGACCCGATTTCTAACCCTGAGTTGATCCCGATAGCCAATAACTGTGTGTGTGTGTGTGTGTGTGTGTGTGTGTGTGTGTGTGTGTGTGTGTGTGTGTGTGTGTGTGTGTGTGTGTGTGTGTGTGTGTGTGTGTGTGTGTGTGTGTGTGTGTGTGTGTGTGTGTGTGTGTGTGTCTCCATCTGCCTGAAATAATCGCACACACACACTTCAACGTGCATACACACACACACCTTCCAAAAGGGCACCAAAACAAGCATTAATGATATTCCAACACAATCAGCCAGAATCCATCACTTCAGTTTCTGTAGGAAGCAAAGCGTGCCAGTGTGTGTGTGTGTGTGTGTGTGTGTGTGTGTGTGTGTGTGTGTGTGTGTGTGTGTGTGTGTGTGTGTGTGTGTGTGTGTGTGTGTGTGTGTGTGTGTGTGTGTGTGTGTGTGTGTGTGTGTGTGTGTGTGTGCGTGAGTGCGAGCGAAAGCTATTACAAACAAATATCCTTATGTTGCCATGTTAGCAAAGCGCTACCTGGCTGTGTCTGCTCTGTCCCTAGAGAGGGTGTTCTCCACAGCAGGAGACATTGTTAGTGTCAGCAGATCTGCCCTTTCAGCAAGCAATGTGGACAAGTTCATCTTTCTTTAAAACAACATGAAAATACAATGACAAGCAAGTCCTAATGTCAAAGAGGCTTCTGAGGTACTAGTACAGTTCAAGTACAGATTATTTCAGTTCATCGAAATGCTGCACCTTAATGTTTGTTTTATTATATTTTGTATTTATTTGAGTGAATATTCACAGTTTAATAATAATAAAAAAATTAAAAAATATATTTTATGTTTTGAGATAATTTGTTCTGCTGTACCGAAAGCGAACCGAACCGAACCGTGACCTAAAAACCGAGGTACGTACCGAACCGAAATGTTTGTGAACCGTAACACTCCTACTTGAGCATGATGCACTTTGCTCTGTATGAATGATAACTTGTAAATGACTAAAGATCAAAGACTGGATAAAGCGCTATATAAATAAAGTCCATTTACCATTTCAAAAATATCCTAATATAGTATGTTGTACACATAGTTTATAAGACGTTATAAGAAAGGCTATAAGACATGAGTGTGTGTAATTGTTAGCATGTTTGGGAGTCTAACTTCTTCAAGTTTCAAAATACTCAAATAAGATTAGAAAAACTTAACTTAGGCCTAAGGCGAGACACCCCAGGTGAATAGGGTAATTTTTTTAACTTAAAGGTATCAGCTAGAAATTTCTCCAGTTAATTACTTACAATAAGGCAATTGTCGTTTGTATTACAAGTTTTCTGAAATAGCATGTTTAAATATGCAAATTATCCATTATCTCATTAAATATGCACATATTTTAACACATTTCAGGAATCGAAATCTGAACTTTGGATAAAGCCAGGATCAAAATTCTTGTTTCATTTTGTAGTCATATTAGTATCTAAGGCTTTTACAGAAGGGATTTTGGATATCTCTCTTTATCACTCCATAAATCAGAAAATACTGTCAACAGCCCTAAAATATCCATTTTCGCCATGTTTTTAGGTATAAAATGTTGTATAATTCAGGCTATGAATGATATATGAACAAACCCTTCTGTAAAAGCCTTCATAATATTGATAGGAATATAACTGGAAGGTTTGGTGTCTCTACGTGCTACTGAAGTTGAAATTTCGAACTCAGAGTAGGAGAAAAAACTCATTTTGAGAAAACGACCTTTAAAGATTGCAGTGAGGCGCTAGCTAAACCCTCCTGTTCTTTGGATGATAGCTTGCACATCGACGCACTCCGTGAAGGTATTTCATGTTCGGGTCATTTGTTTTTTGTGTAACCTTGCTTCGTGCAAGTGACAATTGTTGTCGTCTTCTCTGTGAACGTTTTTTTCGCCGTTCTTTTGCCATTTTGAGATTTCAATTTCGAGCGGAAAGCTAACCAGGAAGTGTTTTAGCACACCACGTGACGCATCTGAACGAATCACGTTGTCAGAAATTGACACCAGCCAATGAGATTTCGTTTCTTGGTTTAAGACCCCTTTGTGCTTTCACGATTGGTTGCTGATACAAAGGAAATGACCATATTTGGATCCGATGAGATTGTGCAGGAGAGACGGAGCTTTCCAACGATATCTCTGTTGACATGGTGCACACAGCGGCCGCGGTACTTTATGTTACGTTAGAATGCTAACTTTTGGTGAATTTAGGAGAAATCTACAGACACAAATAGACAAACTATAGTCAAATAAACACTTAAATGTGTATTTTGTACGTTTTCCTTCCAAAAGACTGAAAGAAAACATGTTATAGAATCAAAATAGCACAAAATCTCAAAATTGACCAGTACTTGAAAAACGATGATTTTGCCTGCCGTGTCTCGTCTTAACGGTTAAACTTCAATTTCACTTTCAAATGAGAGACCTGCTCTTTCCCACATTCACACCACAGTTCTCAGTATTCTGCTTTACCTTCTGGATAACTGGTTTGTGTCAAAGGGTTCCTAAGGTTTTGTGTGTATGTACATTACATATATATATACATATATACAGTGTTGGGTGTAACGCGTTACAAAAGTAACGGAGTTACAGTAATATATTACTTTTTGCTGTAACGAAGTAATGTAACGCATTACTAATGAAATGTGGGTAATATATTACCCGTTACAATGCTCAGTAACGCAGTTACAACACATTTTAACCCGAAATTAAATGGTGTTTTGTTTTTTAAGAATGTACTAACATAGCGAGACATTCCGACACCAGACAAATTGTGCGGGTAGATTAGTGAACCTGGTGTTTACCCTTCAGGCTTCGCGTCGGGATATTCGGGCAGTTGAATGTTATGCACCCTCTATTCAAAAAATAGAACGGAGCGAAAAATACAAACAACAAATTGTGTCAGGTGCACGTGACCTGCTCCGCTGCGCGTGCATCATTTCCAAAGTGCTTCCACAGCAGTGACACACATCTGTGGATAATCATTTATACGAGAATGCTTAAAGCAACCATCACTAAACGCCAGCAACACTGCATCTACTGCAGACAACAGGCCAGATGGGGACATCACGTTACCCTCCGTTGTGGACACTAGCTTACTCCCGCCTGACTCGCCGCCCTCAACCCCGGGAGCAGCAGTCTTCGTTGCCCGAAACTACGCAGCCCCTCTGCGGCCCGCAGGTGCCAGGATACCACGGCAAAACAGAGCCTGCCCAGGTATATCTAAACAAGTACCCGCCTGTACAGTGGGGTTAGGCGGTCATGTTGCAGCTCGTGGTATACAAATAGACAAGGGCTAGAATATTCATGTGAAATAGTGCCATATTCTGCCATGCCTGTAGAAATGTTGGGTCAAAAATAATGCATACAATAGCACAGATGCCTTCACCACGAATGGCTACAAAAAGATCTCATATCCCAAGCTTATCAACGAGCTAATGTTGCAGCTGAAATGTTCTCCAGGTCACAAAGTCAACCTCACATGATGATGTGATACCAGTTTTCAAGCACAGTAAATATTCTCTTCCCAGAGTATATGATGGGACCAAGGTGATGATGTAGTACATGGTTTTAATAATACTTTTGCTTTTCAATGTTTGCCATTTCAAACCATGAGCTGGTTCAAATAATATTTGCCTTGATTTACAATATGTTCTCATTTCTTTTATCAGTACAGCTTTGAAGCTTTTGTGCTTTTCTTTGCCATAGTCCACTTTGGACTATATGAAATATTTCAGGATTGCACTTTTAACTCAATTGAAATGTTCTCACTTGCTTGGTTTCAAAACATAACAAATACCATAATCTGTTCATTGGGGACCATCAATGCTATTTTTCATTGCTGTTGCCGGCCACTATTGCTCATGTTAACCTGCTACTGCTGCGCCCCCTGTAACCTCAGAGGCACCCCCTGTAATCTCAGAGGCACCCTGAGTCATTTTGTTCTGGAACCGGGCCTGTACATGGCCATATACTAAACAAACTACAGAGCCCATTCCGTGTCCTGTTAGTGTTCACTTCCTGTCTGCCTTCTTCTGGTGATTTATCTGACGTCCAGCGCTCCGTCTTTTAACCTCTTTTCCTTTCTCTTTCTTGATCCTCCTTAGCAACCTTCATTATAGTCCTTGACAGTGGTCTGTACTGTATTAACAACAGTGTCACATGTTAAGAAGTTACAATCAGAATCCAGTATTCAACTAAGCCGTGTAATACAAGTTGTTAGTAGCCTTAAGGGCCTACACAGTTGTTATGCTACCACATTGCCGTTCACTGGATGTATAATGAGCTGCACTAAACTACATTTTAGCATTTAAAATTCTTTTGCGGTTATTTTGGTGAAAGTAACTTAAAAAAGTAACTAAAGTAGTGTAACTCATTACATTTCAGAGACAGTAATTTTGTAATGTAACTTATTACTTTCAAAAGAGAGTAATAAGTCATATGTAATATATTACATATTGGAAGTAACTTGCCCAACACTGCATATATATATATATATATATATATATATACACGACCACTCAGACGCATGTGTTATTGAGTTGTTCATGCCCTAATGGTAAATGGACAATGGACTGTATTTATAGAGCTTTTCCAGTCTTTACAACCTTTCAAAGTGCACACACGCATTCATACAGAGGCATACATTCACACACACACACACACACACACCCAACGACACATCGACATGTTGACTGCAAGAGCTAGGGATCGAACCAGCAGCCATCTGCTTGGTGGAACTGAACCGTTCAGTTTAGTTTATTGTGTCGCGGACAGTCCCCATTGATCAACTGTCACACAAAACAGTAAATGGGGCAGCTTTAGCCAACATGACTAATTTCCAGCTGTTGTCCCCGACCAGATGATAGAAGACACCTTTTTAAAATCACAACACATCAACAGCATTAGTTATAAAGAAAGGAAGAAAGACATACATAACTCCCTCATCCAATCTTATCTCAAAATCAGGGTTTTAACCAGAAACCAGCCCTGCATGGGTTCACGTGGACAAAACATCCTCACTGCCAACATCTTTCCATCAAGGGCAGAACATTTGGTCTTCATGGTGATAGTATGTGAATGGATCTCACACACACACACACACACACACACACACACACACACACACACACACACACACACACACACACACACACACACACACACACACACAGGTCTCAATCCCCTCACAGACTGAAGGTAGATCCTATTTCAGTCTTTGTAATCAACTCGAGGCGGCAGAGTGACCAGCGAGCCTATGAACTGTCTATCACACACACACACACACACACACACACACACACACACACACACACACACACACACACACACACACACACACACACACACACACACACACACACACACACACACACACACACACACACACACACACACACTCCGGCAGCTAATCAAGAGGGTGTCTGGGACAGCGTTCATGAAAACTGGGCGACAGGAAGTTACAGCCATGTCACAGGAAATAGGATGTGTCTTTTGCAGTATCCCTCCGATTAGAGGCAGCAGATTGAGCTGTCCCTTCGCATTACACACACTCACACACACACACAGAAAACACATGTGCGCACACACACGTGGACACACACACATATAGGTGGAAGGGGCAGGAGTTAGAGTTACAACATGAGCCCAAACACACCAACAAAACACACATCAAACGCACAAACAAACATGTTGTGTGTTATTTTCCTCGGTGGAGGGGACTTCCTGTTCTCCATTTGTTTTAGAGCAATGAAGGAAAGGTCCGGAGATAGTGGGTGACTATTTCCTCCTGTTATGACTAACACTGGAGGACAACAATTGAGTGAAACGCACACACATTCACACACAGAATACTGTATTCACACACACACATTACTGCTGTGTTGATACTGTAGAGCGAGACAGAAGTTGACATGTCAAGCTGTGCGACATTTCTAAAGTGTGTCCCAATTATTTCAATCACCAGCTGCCTTTACATCACATTGCATTATTTAGATCACAAGTTGTTTTTATCTTCCTGTGCTTTACAGTTTGTGTACTAATGAAGCTTAGCGCAAGTTCAACCAGGAAGACCGTATTTCTCATTCATGTATACGTTATTACTCTCTCTCCTCTCAATAAGTGACAGGGGGCGTCACTCTTCAGTCTAACCAATCACTTCGCTCTATTTCCAAGAGCCTATCATAGCGTTCTGTCAAACCTTTTTAATCTGCTCTTTCCCCCTCTGACAGCTGTCATTTCAGGTGACTCGACACAACCCTCCTCCCCCCCCTTTTCTCCTCCCGTCCCTCTGAATCCAGGTTCAAGCTAAGCCCCTCCCCTTCAGACCGACCGCAACTATCCATTCACCACCACCAGTCTCTAGACCCCAGGGGGGTTTCATCGGATCGGTTCTACCCTCCAGAATGATACTTCCTGCACAACGGGGCCTAAATCGCCAAAATTACCATTACATTCATTTGTTCATCTGTGCAATAAATATGCATCACTCAAAACCGTCTCTCCTGATTGAACTGATTCAGTCTAAATGAAATACATATTGCATATTTAACAGCATAAGGCAATGTGAGATAAGAACAGTATACCTTCTGACTTTTTATCATTCTGTTTTAAACTCATCCAGTTTTTGCCATGAGACATCTGTCATTCCCGTTTTTATTTGTTTACTATGCTTTATGAACTACGTGGGTATATATGGCAATACTAATAAAAGTAATACTGTTAATTAAAATGCCAATAGCAGGATTCTCATTTTAGAAAAGCACGGAGTGCCAATCACATTCGGTAAAAATCCTCTGCAGCCAATTATTTATTATCATGAGCAAATTACCCATGGGCCAAAATGTTAATTTGTCAAACACTGTCTTTACTTGTGTCTCGTCTTGCTCATTTTAAAACCTATTCAACTTGTCTTTACCCAAGTAAGCACTGTCTGGATTCAATACGTGGACATTTGCATTAAATCCGGTCTTCTCACTGGCTTTGCAGGAAGTCATGCTTCATCTAAAATCTGCTTTTCAATGCACTAACTGAGGGGTGAATCAAGTCGAGTGAAACACATCTGAAGGCCCGGACACCAAAGAGCTGACACAGACGGACCCCGACTGTTGCGTCACCGCACGTCTCTGCGTTTTGGCCATGTGTCGAACTGGAACACACCGCAAAGATTTACGCCGACGGCCAAGAAGCACGTACGAACTGCAGATTTGCCTTCTTAATAGTTTGTTTGGGTCCCTCACTTCCGTTTCGCTTCTCATGCACTGATTCGCTAGCTGAACAGCCAATCAGAGTGATTTCTTTTGCTGACAGCCTTTGGCCGACTGCCCACCGATTCGACATGTTGAACCGGTGGGTTTTCGGCCAAAAAGGCGTCGGCACGGCTGAAAAGACACAACGGTGCGGGACACACCAATCTGAGTAGGGCGTGTCGACGCTCATCGTCGGCCTGACGCCCATCGACGGCCAAAATCGGCTTGGTGTGTCCGGGCCTTAACACACCAGCTTTAGTGGTCAGAATTACCCAGTTAAACTTGACTAGATTATAATCTATCAAAGTTATGTTTTGCAGGACAGGATGACGGATATTTGGTGCAATCACCTAGATCAAATAAGGTGTGCATGCATTAAGAGGCAGGAGCTTTTATCCAACGCAGATGCATATCAGTAATCCATATCCTTCACTGTTTCTCTCTGTGTTGAATGTTAATTGAATGTTAATTAGGCTTCGACTCAAAACTGCAGTGTCTCCAGCGTGAACAAAAGATGATCAGATCTCAAACGAATCATCGAGATTGAGTCGTTTCAACTGTTTCTATATGGATTTTGTGAGTCATTCAAAAGGATCTTGATCTCCTTCGACACTGGATTCAGAATTGATAAACAGCTATTGAACTGCAGCCCTAATCGCATCAAAGATGGCCGTCTCAGCTTCACAAATCTACAAACCATAATTCAGACTTAACCGACCTCCAACATAAACAGAAACGATATTAATCCACTTAGCGTTACATTTCATTTGCAGGAATTGCGTTAATCAGATTAGTCAAAGAGAGTTCTGCCACAGAATGACAGAGACAGGTCAGACCAGGGTTTCCAAAGTCAAATTCAAGCACTTTCAAGGTGCATTTCCAAGCAGATACAGCCGTGGTAAATTACATATTTATATAAACAAACTTATACTCAAATTATTGTTTCACTACCTCACATTAAATCAGATGTTCTTTATGCTATAACCAAATGTTACGTCACAGCATTCTGCAGAAGGATGACATATTTCTAAATGAGTGACCCATCAAACCTTGAAAAGACCACATTACATTTCCTGCATTTTCAAGGATTTCCAGCACCTGTATGAACCATGTAAGACGGAGGCACACTTTAAAGGTCACCTATTATGCAAAATCCACTTCCTCACGTCTCTTCTACATCAACATGTGTCCCCTCTTCTTCATGTCTCTTCTACATCAACATGTGTCCCCTCTTCTCCATGTCTCTTCTACATCAACATGTGTCCCCTCTTCTTCATGTCTCTTCTACATCAACATGTGTCCCCTCTTCTTCATGTCTCTTCTACATCAACATGTGTCCCCTCTTCTCCATGTCTCTTCTACATCAACATGTGTCCCCTCTTCTTCATGTCTCGTCTACATCAACATGTGTCCCCTCTTCTTCATGTCTCTTCTACATCAACATGTGTCCCCTCTTCTTCATGTCTCTTCTACATCAACATGTGTCCTCTCTTCTTCATGTCTCTTCTACATCAACATGTGTCCCCTCTTCTTCATGTCTCTTCTACATCAACATGTGTCCCCTCTTCTTCATGTCTCTTCTACATCAACATGTGTCCCCTCTTCTTCATGTCTCTTTTACATCAACATGTGTCCCCTCTTCTTCATGTCTCTTCTCCATCAACATGTGTCCCCTCTTCTTCATGTCTCTTCTACATCAACATGTGTACCCTCTTTTTCATGTCTCTTCTACATCAACATGTGTCCCCTCTTCTTCATGTCTCTTCTACATCAACATGTGTCCCCTCTTCTTCATGTCTCTTCTACATCAATATGTGTCCCCTCTTCCTCATGTCTCTTCTACATCAACATGTGTCCCCTCTTCTCCATGTCTCTTCTACATCAACATGTGTCCCCTCTGTGGAAAGAGACTCTGAAAGTTTCAGGAACAAAGATTCTCTCTCTTTTTGATCCATTTCTATAAAAACCTGTCTGAAAATGAGCTGATCAGATTTTGGCCACTTTATGATGTCACAACGATGTTTGTTATGAATCTCCTCCTAGAGCTCCATTGAGTTCTTTGTAACCAAATCTCTCTCATACCTCATTCACACCAACGGTGTTTCAGGGCCGGTTCGGCGCTGGAGCTTGAAAAGCACCGGGTTTTCCTGTTCACACCGCAGCGGAGCAGCCTCTTAGCTCCGGAATCCGGTTCGTTTCAAGCACCGAAAAATTGTCCGGCCAGAGCAAAAGCACCGCATACGTCACGCTTACTTCGAGGCGGGGGCAGGGGCGGGATCAACTCCTGAACAACAACAAAAAGCCCGCGTTTTATCCAGTTTGTACACAACGATGGAGAAACTTAACAAGCAGCAGTGGTCCACTGAAGAGACCAGCTACTTACTGGGAATCTGGTCTTCCGAAGACGTAAGATTGAAGCTGGAGTACAATCGGCCATTGTTGTTGTTGTTGTCGATGTGAGGGGTTTCCGCGCAGTTTGGCTTTATGAAGCAGGCACGCAAACGGTTACGTCATGACGTAAACGATGACGCAATGACGCAGCACCAGTCGGACTCTGGGCAGTGTGAACAGAGCCGGAGCTAAACCGAAGAACCGGTTCTGAACCTGAAAAGCTCTAGCACGGAGCTTGAACCGGAGTTGCGTTGGTGTGAATGAGGTGTCAGTGGCAGCCACGAAGCTCTGGAACTCCCTCTCCCAAGACCTCGGTGAGTCTGAGTCCCTCACCTTGTTCCAGTCCCGCCTCAAAACCCATCTCTTCAACTCTGTCTATCCATAATAAAAAGCATATCTATGTATAAAAAAAATATTCAAACAATTATTTGACTCTGTATTTGGTCCGATCTGGACTTTAATCAGCGGCCCTTTGGTTCCCAAGCCAAGTCTCAAGAGACTCAACTACTAAAAAGGACAGAAATCATCTTGGTTTGAGTTATCTAGCTAGCACGGAGTTTGAACCGGAGTTGCGTTGGTGTGAATGAGGTAACTGAGGGGCGTGGGGAGGGGCTCCTTATTTTCATCTAAAGTAACAGACAGAGAATCAGCACTTTGGAAACAGGGCTGAAACAGAGGGGATTATGGGTAATGCTGCAATGATCTGTTTGGTGTTTCAGCCAATCAGAGACAGGCTCTGTATATATCTGAGACCTGTGATATATTGATGAAAAACAGTATGATAGGGGACCTTTAAATGGGGGTCAAGATCAGATGAGGGTGAAAGGTAGAAATCTCTGGCTCTGAAAAGGGGAAGGTTGCAGGAATGTCAAGGTAACGAAAGGGGGAGAAAGGCAGGAAGACGAGGAGAAAGAGGTTAAACGTTGAAGAGAAATAAAGAAAGCGTTGGTGTGTGTCTGCTTGTTGATATCACGTCAGAGCTTTACCTTATCTTCCTCTTTTAGATTCACTGCAGACCCTTCCCCGCGAGACCCCGACCGACTCTCAATCATTACAAGATGTTTTCAAGGAAAAAGTGTGAGAAAGAGACTCTGGGAACAACGACAAGCAAAGAGAGAGCATGATGGAATATGATCAGAGGTGGGAAGTAGTGGAGTCCAAATACTTCGTTAAGTACATGTTTCTGGTATCAGTACTTTACTCCACTACTTATTTTTCTGACGACTTTTTACTTTGACTTCTTACATGTTGAACACAAAGACCTGTACTTTCTACTTCTTACATGTTGAACACAAATACCTGTACTTTCTACTTCTTACATGTTGAACTCTAATACCTGTACTTTCTACTTCTTACATTTTGAACACAAATACCTGTACTTTCTACTTCTTACATGTTGAACACTAATACCTATACTTTCTACTTCTTACATGTTGAACACAAATACCTATACTTTCTACTTCTTACATGTTGAACACAAATACCTGTACTTTCTACTTCTTACATGTTGAACTCTAATACCTGTACTTTCTACTTCTTACATTTTGAACACAAATACCTGTACTTTCTACTTCTTACATGTTGAACACAAATACCTGTACTTTCTACTTCTTACATGTTGAACACAAATACCTGTACTTTCTACTTCTTACATGTTGAACTCTAATACCTGTACTTTCTACTTCTTACATTTTGAACACAAATACCTGTACTTTCTACTTCTTACATGTTGAACTCTAATACCTGTACTTTCTACTTCTCTCATGTTGAACACAAATACCTGTACTTTCTACTTCTTACATGTTGAACACTAATACCTATACTTTCTACTTCTTACATGTTGAACACAAATACCTATACTTTCTACTTCTTACATGTTGAACACAAATACCTGTACTTTCTACTTCTTACATGTTGAACTCTAATACCTGTACTTTCTACTTCTTACATTTTGAACACAAATACCTGTACTTTCTACTTCTTACATGTTGAACACAAATACCTGTACTTTCTACTTCTTACATGTTGAACACAAATACCTGTACTTTCTACTTCTTACATGTTGAACTCAAATACCTGTACTTTCTACTTCTTACATGTTGAACACAAATACCTGTACTTTCTACTTCTTACATGTTGAACACAAATACCTGTACTTTCTACTTCTTACATGTTGAACACAAATACCTGTACTTTCTACTTCTTACATGTTGAACACAAATACCTGTACTTTCTACTTCTTACATGTTGAACACAAATACCTGTACTTTCTACTTCTTACATGTTGAACACAAATACCTGTACTTTCTACTTCTTACATGTTGAACACAAATACCTGTACTTTCTACTTCTTACATGTTGAACCCAAATACCTGTACTTTCTACTTCTTACATGCTGAACCCAAATACCTGTACTTTCTACTTCTTACATGTTGAACTCAAATACCTGTACTTTCTACTTCTTACATGTTGAACACAAATACCTGTACTTTCTACTTCTTACATGTTGAACTCAAATACCTGTACTTTCTACTTCTTACATGTTGAACACAAATACCTGTACTTTCTACTTCTTACATGTTGAACTCAAATACCTGTACTTTCTACTTCTTACATGTTGAACCCAAATACCTGTACTTTCTACTTCTTACATGTTGAACCCAAATACCTGTACTTTCTACTTCTTACATGTTGAACACAAATACCTGTACTTTCTACTTCTTACATGTTGAACTCAAATACCTGTACTTTCTACTTCTTACATGTTGAACACAAATACCTGTACTTTCTACTTCTTACATGTTGAACCCAAATACCTGTACTTTCTACTTCTTACATGCTGAACCCAAATACCTGTACTTTCTACTTCTTACATGTTGAACTCAAATACCTGTACTTTCTACTTCTTACATGTTGAACACAAATACCTGTACTTTCTACTTCTTACATGTTGAACTCAAATACCTGTACTTTCTACTTCTTACATGTTGAACACAAATACCTGTACTTTCTACTTCTTACATGTTGAACACAAATACCTGTACTTTCTACTTCTTACATGTTGAACACAAATACCTGTACTTTCTACTTCTTACATGTTGAACCCAAATACCTGTACTTTCTACTTCTTACATGTTGAACTCAAATACCTGTACTTTCTACTTCTTACATGTTGAACACAAATACCTGTACTTTCTACTTCTTACATGTTGAACCCAAATACCTGTACTTTCTACTTCTTACATGTTGAACACAAATACCTGTACTTTCTACTTCTTACATGTTGAACTCAAATACCTGTACTTTCTACTTCTTACATGTTGAACACAAATACCTGTACTTTCTACTTCTTACATGCTGAACCCAAATACCTGTACTTTCTACTTCTTACATGTTGAACTCAAATACCTGTACTTTCTACTTCTTACATGTTGAACACAAATACCTGTACTTTCTACTTCTTACATGTTGAACACAAATACCTGTACTTTCTACTTCTTACATGCTGAACCCAAATACCTGTACTTTCTACTTCTTACATGTTGAACTCAAATACCTGTACTTTCTACTTCTTACATGTTGAACACAAATACCTGTACTTTCTACTTCTTACATGTTGAACTCAAATACCTGTACTTTCTACTTCTTACATGCTGAACCCAAATACCTGTACTTTCTACTTCTTACATGTTGAACTCAAATACCTGTACTTTCTACTTCTTACATGTTGAACACAAATACCTGTACTTTCTACTTCTTACATGTTGAACACAAATACCTGTACTTTCTACTTCTTACATGTTGAACTCAAATACCTGTACTTTCTACTTCTTACATGTTGAACACAAATACCTGTACTTTCTACTTCTTACATGTTGAACTCAAATACCTGTACTTTCTACTTCTTACATGTTGAACACAAATACCTGTACTTTCTACTTCTTACATGTTGAACACAAATACCTGTACTTTCTACTTCTTACATGTTGAACTCAAATACCTGTACTTTCTACTTCTCTCATGTTGAACTCAAATACCTGTACTTTCTACTTCTTACATGTTGAACTCAAATACCTGTACTTTCTACTTCTTACATGTTGAACTCAAATACCTGAACTTTCTACTTCTCTTATTTTCCAAACAGCTGGTTCCTTTAGTCTGAATGTGTGTTTGGTGGCGTGATCATTATTCTTTAGAGTCATTGCGTGCCTATTGATTTGAACACGATCTGTGTATCCATCATTTCCTGGTCTTCTCTAAAGAAGAGGGACCAATGGAAACGTTGTCATGTTGCCGTTGTTCAGCATGGAAACATTCATTAGCTAACAATGACATTATTGTTCTATTGATATAAAGGGAGGTCAGGTACTCTTTAAAACAGCTGCTAGTTATGGGTACTTTTTACTGAAGTACATTTCAAAGTTCTTTACTTTGACTTGAGTAAAGATGTTTAGTCAGTACTTCTACTTTCACCAGAGTATTTTTAAACACGAGTATCTGTACTTCTACTTGAGTAAAGTGTGTGTGTACTTTTGCCATCTCTGAGTATGATCTGATTTACGGTGGAGTTTCGAGGAAAGGAAAGGAATGCCTCCTCCACCTGTGGCTGGAGTCAATAACAGATCAAGTTGCTTGGACTCTTGGCGGTTTCTCGTAGCAGATGCTGGCGTTTCGAGCATGTCAACAACACACACACAAGCACAATGTAGTTTGTTTTTATTTGTTTGGAGAGGCCTCGTGTTACCCGAACGATAAATGGTTTTCCAATGAAGCAGTCCAAGGTTCTTTTTAGATATTAGAAGCTACTAGTTCATGTGAAGTCATGTGAAGTAAGTATATCAGCATCTTTGTCGTATGTGTATGGGACAGCCCATCCTTAAGGTGCGGAAAGATGGAGAAACAACTCGGTTTCAGTAGTTGAAGAAGTCTGGTGCGAGAGGTTCAGTTTTCTATCCTATAATCAACATTTGTGTTAATTTTGATGAACTGCCAACCAGTGTCAGTCTGTAAAAGAGTTTTCGCCCATTTCAGAATGATGTATTTGAAATGATTGGATAATTACTAATGCTTCAATCATGTGTCTATCTGGTGAAAGTGGAGGACAGTACAATATGGGCTCTAAAATGTATTAAAAAAAAGTATTACTTTACCTCACAATTGTTCTTGAGTACAATACTTGAGAACATGTTCCTCATTAGATTCCAACACTAGTTTTTAATATATTTGAACAACACGATACATTAACTTATAACTCAGTTCTAAGTCGGAGGAACCCCACGATGCCCTTATATAATTAGCATGGTGTTATGTTGCCGTGTGATAATGAAGAGTTTGTTACACGGTTGGAGAAACACCGAAGAGGTGAGAGGGCTTTTCATTAGGTTTTGGTTAAAGGGATTTCTGGCCATGATGGCAGCTGTTAATAAATACTCAAGAGGCCGATAGTGTAAACCTAAACATGTGAATTAACTAGAGGTTAAACTCACTGTCAGAGGGTCAACAAGGTCATTGGTTTAGTTCTCTTTAAAGTAGAGACACTACATACTGATATACACCTGAACAGCAGCAGGAGAGGACTCTTTAAAGTAGAGACACTACATACTGATATACACCTGAACATCAGCAGGAGAGGACTCTTGAAAGTAGAGACACTACATACTGATATACACCTGAACATCAGCAGGAGAGGACTCTTGAAAGTAGAGACACTACATACTGATATACACCTGAACATCAGCAGGAGAGGACTCTTTAAAGTAGAGACACTACATACTGATATACACCTGAACATCAGCAGGAGAGGACTCTTTAAAGTAGAGACACTACATACTGATATACACCTGAACATCAGCAGGAGAGGACTCTTTAAAGTAGAGACACTACATACTGATATACACCTGAACAGCAGCAGAAGAGGACTCTTTAAAGTAGAGACACTACATACTGATATACACCTGAACAGCAGCAGGAGAGGACTCTTTAAAGTAGAGACACTACATACTGATATACACCTGAACATCAGCAGGAGAGGACTCTTGAAAGTAGAGACACTACATACTGATATACACCTGAACATCAGCAGGAGAGGACTCTTTAAAGTAGAGACACTACATACTGATATACACCTGAACAGCAGCAGAAGAGGACTCTTTAAAGTAGAGACACTACATACTGATATACACCTGAACAGCAGCAGGAGAGGACTCTTTAAAGTAGAGACACTACATACTGATATACACCTGAACATCAGCAGGAGAGGACTCTTTAAAGTAGAGACACTACATACTGATATACACCTGAACACCAGCAGGAGAGGACTCTTTAAAGTAGAGACACTACATACTGATATACACCTGAAAATCAGCAGGAGAGGACTCTTTAAAGTAGAGACTCTACATACTGATATACACCTGAACATCAGCAGGAGAGGACTCTTTAAAGTAGAGACACTACATACTGATATACACCTGAACATCAGCAGGAGAGGACTCTTTAAAGTAGAGACACTACATACTGATATACACCTGAACACCAGCAGGAGAGGACTCTTTAAAGTAGAGACACTACATACTGATATACACCTGAAAATCAGCAGGAGAGGACTCTTTAAAGTAGAGACTCTACATACTGATATACACCTGAACATCAGCAGGAGAGGACTCTTTAAAGTAGAGACACTACATACTGATATACACCTGAAAATCAGCAGGAGAGGACTCTTTAAAGTAGAGACACTACATACTGATATACACCTGAACACCAGCAGGAGAGGACTCTTTAAAGTAGAGACACTACATACTGATATACACCTGAAAATCAGCAGGAGAGGACTCTTTAAAGTAGAGACTCTACATACTGATATACACCTGAACATCAGCAGGAGAGGACTCTTTAAAGTAGAGACACTACATACTGATATACACCTGAACATCAGCAGGAGAGGACTCTTTAAAGTAGAGACACTACATACTGATATACACCTGAACATCAGCAGGAGAGGACTCTTTAAAGTAGAGACACTACACACTGATATACACCTGAACATCAGCAGGAGAGGACTCTTTAAAGTCGAGACACTACATACTGATATACATCATTTGGCTTCATTTGAAGTACAAGTCATCGTCTCATGTTTAAAAAAAGGTCCACCAGACTCAACTCGGAAGTTTTAAAAAGGTCAAAAACCAGTCTGTCCAAAACAGACAGCCAATCAGAGTTCCCTCTCCTCTCAGCGGACACTGACAGATTGTTAGATACATACAAATCTGGAGGAAAACCTGCCGCAGTCTGCAGGAGAAATACATTTTTTGGGAGGAAATTGTTTTCCCAGAAGGAGAGAAAACAACTCAAATATAAAGCCAGCGCTACGCAAGGATGGCTTCAAAACAACATTGTTAAATCCTAGAGACAAAACCAAGATACACTCGAAAGAGAGAGGAGCTTTGCAGAGAAAAAGGAGATCATTTCAGTGTCCAGATGTACACAGTGGAGACATGTTAGTAGTTATTTAAATGTTTCTTCCCCACCGTAACTTAAGACGTTATGGACTCAAATAAACTCAGATTTGATTTGGAATAAGCTAAGAAACAGTATATTAAGTAGGTCAAATTGGACAGGCTACATCACTAAAATGCTTCTTACACCTCAATGCATCTGTAATATTAATCCAATTATATCATATATTCAATATACTGTAATGGTGTACTTTTATGTCGGTGTATTTTTACTTCGACACATGTTGAATTGAAATGCTAATACCTTCTCTACGACTGTCTGTACAGTGCTTTTGTAGATATGCAGATAAACAACTTCTAAATGATTCCATCTATTCTATTTTTTGTCTCGGCAGTGTTGTGACTGCAGATCGTCTTTTACTTCATTATACCTGCATGTTGTTATCGTCCCAATAAAGCATCAAAAGCTGCTTCTGGTGTTCAAAACCCCCCGAGACATAAAACAGCTACAGTATGTAAATACACAGGGAAACATGTGCCGAGATATTCACACAAATAAATACACAAAGACACAATCAAAGACACGCAGCACATGCAGGCGCTCATAATGTATATGAATGAGTACGCACACAGACGTTAGTGTTGATGCTCAATGAGGAGAAAAGTGCTGAGAGAGCAGAGACTTGACCCCTGTCTGTGGCCCATAACGACTGTGTGTGTGTGTGTGTGTGTGTGTGTGTGTGTGTGTGTGTGTGTGTGTGTGTGTGTGTGTGTGTGTGTGTGTGTGTGTGTGTGTGTGTGTGTGTGCGTGTGTGTGAGTGTGTGCGTGCGTGAGTGTGTGCGTGTGTGTGAGAGTGTGTGCGTGTGTGTGTGTGTGTGTGTGTGTGTGTGTGTGTGTGTGTGTGTGTGTGTGTGTGTGTGTGTGTGTGAGTGCGTGCATGTGTGTGTGTGTGTGTGTGTGTGGAGGTGTGTGTGTGTGTGTGCATGTGTGTGTGTGTGTGTGTGTGTGTGTGTGTGTGTGTGTAGGTGTGTGTGTGTAAGTAGATGTGTGTGTAGGTGTGTGTGTGTGTGTGTGTGGAGGTGTGTTTGCGTGCGTGTGTGTAGATGTGTGTGTAGGTGTGTGTGTAGGTGTGTGTGCGTGTGTGGAGATGTGTGTGCGTGCGTGTGTGTGTGTAGGTGTGTGTGTGTGTGTGTAGGTGTGTGTGTGTGTGTGTAGGTGTGTGTGTGTGTAGATGTGTGTGTAGGTGTGTGTGTAGGTGTGTGTGTGCGCATGTGTGTAGGTGTGTGTGCGTGCTTGTGCGTGCGTGTGTGTGTGTGCGTGAGTGCGTGCGTGTGTCTGTGTGTGTGCGTGAGTGTGTGTAGGTGTGTGTGTATAGGTGTGTGTGTAGGCGTGTGTGTATATGTGTGTGTAGGTGTGTGTGTGTGTGTGTGTAGGTGTGTGTGTGTAGTTGTGTGCGTGTGTGTAGGTGTGTGTGTGTGCATGTAGGTGTGTGTGTGTGCGTGCATGAGTGTGTGTGTGTGTGTGCATGCATGAGTGTGTGTGAGTGTGCGTGAGTGTGTGCGTGCGTGAGTGTGTGTGTGCGTGTGTGTGTGAGAGTGTGTGTGTGTGGAGGTGTGTGTGCGTGCGTGAGTGTGTGTGTGCGTGTGTGTTTGTAGGTGTGTGTGCGTGTGTGGAGGTGTGTGTGTAGGTGTGTGTGTAGGTGTGTGTGGAGGTGTGTGTGCGTGCGTGCGTGTGTGTGTGTGTAGGTGTGTGTAGGTGTGTGTGTAGGTGTGTGTGTAGATGTGTGTGTAGGTGTGTGTGTGTGGAGGTGGAGGTGTGTGTGTGTGTGTGTAGATGTGTGTGGAGGTGTGTGTGGAGGTGTGTGTGCGTGTGTGTGTGTAGATGTGTGTGTAGGTGTGTAGGTGTGTGTGTGTGTGTGTGAAGGTGTGTGCGTGCGTGCGTGCGTGCGTGTGTGTGTGTAGGTGTGTGTAGGTGTGTGTGTGTAGGTGTGTGTGTAGGTGTGTGTGTGTGTGTGGAGGTGTGTGTGCGTGCGTGCGTGTGTGTAGATGTGTGTGTAGGTGTGTGTGTAGGTGTGTGTGCGTGTGTGGAGATGTGTGTGCGTGCGTGTGTGTGTGTGTGTAGGTGTGTGTAGGTGTGTGTGTAGGTGTGTGTGTAGGTGTGTGTGTGTAGGTGTGTGTGTGTGTGTAGATGTGTGTGTAGGTGTGTGTGTGTGTGTAGGTGTGTGTGTGTGCGCGTGTGTGTAGGTGTGTGTGCGTGCTTGTGCGTGCGTGTGTGTGCGTGAGTGCGTGCGTGTGTCTGTGTGTGTGCGTGAGTTTGTGTAGGTGTGTGTGTATAGGTGTGTGTGTAGGCGTGTGTGTATATGTGTGTGTAGGTGTGTGTGTGTGTAGGTGTGTGTGTGTAGGTGTGTGCGTGTGTGTAGGTGTGTGTGTGCATGTAGGTGTGTGTGTGTGCGTGCGTGAGTGTGTGTGTGCGTGTAGGTGTGTGTGTGCATGCATGAGTGTGTGTGAGTGTGCGTGAGTGTGTGCGAGTGTGTGCGTGTGTGTGTGAGAGTGTGTGCGTGAGTGTGTGTGTGTGTGCATGTGTGGAGGTGGGTGTGTTTGTGCGTGTGTGAGTGTGTGTGTGCGTGTGTGTTTGTAGGTGTGTGTGCGTGTGTGGAGGTGTGTGTGTAGTTGTGTGTGTAGGTGTGTGTGTAGGTGTGTGTGTGTGGAGGTGTGTGTGCGTGCGTGCGTGTGTGTAGGTGTGTGTGTAGGTGTGTGCGTGTGTGTAGATGTGTGTGTAGGTGTGTGTGTGTGTGTGGAGGTGTGTGTGCATGCGTACGTGTGTGTAGATGTGTGTGGAGGTGTGTGTGTAGGTGTGTGTGGAGGTGTGTGTGCGTGCGTGTGTGTAGATGTGTGTGTAGGTGTGTGTGTAGGTGTGTGTGTGTGGAGGTGTGTGTGCGTGCGTGTGTGTAGGTGTGTGTAGGTGTGTGTGTAGGTGTGTGCGTGTGTGTAGATGTGTGTGTAGGTGTGTGTGTGTGTGTGGAGGTGTGTGTGCGTGCGTGCGTGTGTGTAGATGTGTGTGCGTGTGTGGAGATGTGTGTGCGTGCGTGTGTAGGTGTGTAGGTGTGTAGGTGTGTGTGTAGGTGTGTGCGTGTGTGTAGATGTGTGTGTAGGTGTGTGTGTGTGTGTAGGTGTGTGTGTGTGTGTGTGTGTGTGTGTGTGTGTGTGTGTGTGTGTGTGTGTGTGTGTGTGTGTGTGTGTGTGTGTAGGTGTGTGCGTGTGTGTAGGTGTGTGTGCGTGCTTGTGTGTGCGTGAGTGCGTGCGTGTGTCTGTGTGCGTGCATGTGTGTGCGTGTAGGTGTGTGTGTGTGTGTGTGCGTGCATGAGTGTGTGTGTGCGTGCGTGTGTGTGCGTGTAGGTGTGTGTGTGCGTGCATGAGTGTGTGTGTGCGTGAGTGCATGCATGAGAGCATGCGTGTGTGTGTGTGTGTGTGTGTGTGTGTGTGTGTGTGTGTGTGTGTGTGTGTGTGTGTGTGTGTGTGTGTGTGTGTGTGTGTGTGTGTGTGTGTGTGTGTGTGTGTGTGTGTGTGTGTGTGTGTGTGTGTGTGTGTGTGTGTTTTCACAGTTTAATCCCCATCGGCCCACAGTGAGAGCGAGTGAGGAAGCAGCAGAGGTATAAAGTAACTAAGTACATTTGCTCAAGGTTTCTGTTGGATGCAGACTCAGCATGCTCACTCAGGAGGAGTGAGGCAGAGTGCATCCAGCCTTCATCCTCCAGGGGTCTGCTGAGTGGATCCAGACTGAGCTGCTGCAGAGCACCAGTGGAAACTCTCTCTCTGAAACACAGTGTCTCTCACCCCGATTGCCCTCACCCTCCCTTCTTCTATAGCTCCAACTCCCTCTTCGTCCCCTCGGTTCACCCCACACACTGCCCTCCTCGTGTACAGTCTGATGTTAGACGATGCAGAGGAAGGAAGGAATGAAAAAGGGGGGAGGGAGAGGAAAGGAAGAAGAGGAGGAAGTAAGGTAACGGGGGTGATTTAAGGGGATGAATGAAGCAGCCAGGAGGGAGGAGGAGAGAAGATGAGGTTATTTGAGGTGGGGAGAAGGGAAGAGGAAAGGGAGGGAGAGAAGTGAAGCAGGGACAGTGGAGTTCAAATCAGTCCGAGAGAAATGAAAATAGAAAACACGATTGCAGACAGAGATAGAGATACGCTGTGTGGTCAGAGGAGACATGCAAAATGAGAAAATGTCACTTTTTTTGCATCGAGTTTAGATGCTTTCTTGATAAGTTAAAGAATAATAAAAAGAGAGGAGAAACAGACTGCAGTTTGTAAACAGAGACCGAGCTGAAGGGAATCATCTGAAATGGGTGTTACTAACTTATGGAGAGGTGACCCGAGGATACGTTTCTATCCACGTGCCTCACCCATCTGCTGCTAAGGGGCGGGACATCTCTAAGAGGAGGAGAGGCACCACATACTGATATGCACCAGAACATCAGCAGGAGAGGACTCTTTAAAGTAGAGACAATACATACTGATATACACCTGAACATCAGCAGGAGAGGACTCTTTAAAGTAGAGACACTACATACTGATATACACCTGAACATCAGCAGGAGAGGACTCTTTAAAGTAGAGACACTACATACTGATATACACCTGAACATCAGCAGGAGAGGACTCTTTAAAGTAGAGACACTACATACTGATATACACCTGAACATCAGCAGGAGAGGACTCTTTAAAGTAGAGACACCACATACTGATATACACCTGAACATCAGCAGGAGAGGACTCTTTAAAGTAGAGACACTACATACTGATATACACCTGAACATCAGCAGGAGAGGACTCTTTAAAGTAGAGACACTACATACTGATATACACCTGAACATCAGCAGGAGAGGACTCTTTAAAGTAGAGACACTACATACTGATATACACCTGAACATCAGCAGGAGAGGACTCTTTAAAGTAGAGACACTACATACTGATATACACCTGAACATCAGCAGGAGAGGACTCTTTAAAGTAGAGACACTACATACTGATATACACCTGAACATCAGCAGGAGAGGACTCTTTAAAGTAGAGACACCACATACTGATATACACCTGAACATCAGCAGGAGAGGACTCTTTAAAGTAGAGACACTACATACTGATATACACCTGAACATCAGCAGGAGAGGACTCTTTAAAGTAGAGACACTACATACTGATATACACCTGAACATCAGCAGGAGAGGACTCTTTAAAGTAGAGACACTACATACTGATATACACCTGAACATCAGCAGGAGAGGACTCTTTAAAGTAGAGACACTACATACTGATATACACCTGAACATCAGCAGGAGAGGACTCTTTAAAGTAGAGACACTACATACTGATATGAACCGGAACATCAGCAGGAGAGGACTCTTTAAAGTAGAGACACTACAGACTGATATGAACTGGAACATCAGCAGGAGAGGACTCTTTAAAGTAGAGACACTACATACTGATATGAACCGGAACATCAGCAGGAGAGGACTCTTTAAAGTAGAGACACTACATACTGATATGAACCGGAACATCAGCAGGAGAGGACTCTTTAAAGTAGAGACACTACATACTGATATGAACCGGAACATCAGCAGGAGAGGACTCTTTAACAATATCAAAGAAATGCAAAATGAGAACATTTAGTTGCTTTCGTTCAACTTTTGATTGAATGGGAAATGAAAGCAGAGCAGATCACAGAGTGCAGTTAGTAAACAGAAACAGAGCTGCAGGACTGATCTGAAGTGGGATGTGACTAAGTTATGGAGAGGTGACCCGAGGACAGTGTATATCCACGTGCTGGCTCATCTGCTGCAGAGCGAGCTGCTGTATGACTCACTGCAGTATGGATGAGGGGCGGAGCTTCTTCTTCACATGGTTCACCTCACAGCACCCCTTCATCCTGGGAACGCATGACACAGCTAACCTGATTACAAACAACAACAAAGTGACTTTATTCAGACTGATTTGGGGGTTGTTTGTGTTGGATGATCTGAAACGTTGGGCTGTGTGGGAGTTGTTTCAAAACAGCTTTTATCTTTCATCGCTCAGATCATTTTATTAATCCTTCATATTCTTTCATTCTTTATGCTTCTTAGGTAACATTAAGCTGTCGTTGGCTCTTTTCATTAAATAATGTACATTTCCCCCTCTATGGGGCGAGTAAAGGTATTCTGATTCTGATACTCAAGTACAAGATCTGAGTACTTCTGCTTTTACTCAAGTATAAGATCTGAGTACTTCTGCTTTTACTCAAGTACAAGATCTGAGTACTTCTGCTTTTACTCAAGTATAAGATCTGAGTACTTCTACTTTTACTCAAGTATAAGATCTGAGTACTTCTACTTTTACTCAAGTATAAGATCTGAGTACTTCTACTTTTACTCAAGTATAAGATCTGAGTACTTCTACTTTTACTACCAGATCTGACTACTTCTACTTTTACTCAAGTATAAGATCTGAGTACTTCTACTTTTACTCAAGTATAAGATCTGAGTACTTCTACTTTTACTCAAGTATAAGATCTGAGTACTTCTACTTTTACTACCAGATCTGACTACTTCTACTTTTACTCAAGTATAAGATCTGAGTACTTCTACTTTTACTCAAGTATAAGATCTGAGTACTTCTACTTTTACTCAAGTATAAGATCTGAGTACTTCTGCTTTTACTCAAGTATAAGATCTGAATACTTCTATTTTTACTCAAGTATAAAATCTGAGTACTTCTACTTTTACTCAAGTACAAGATCTGAGTACTTCTGCTTTTACTCAAGTACAAGATCTGAGTACTTCTACTTTTACTACCAGATCTGACTACTTCTACTTTTATTCAAGTATAAGATCTGAGTACTTCTACTTTTACTCAAGTACAAGATCTGAGTACTTCTACTTTTACTCAAGTACAAGATCTGAGTACTTCTGCTTTTACTCAAGTACAAGATCTGAGTACTTCTACTTTTACTCAAGTATAAGATCTGACTACTTCTACTTTTATTCAAGTATAAGATCTGAGTACTTCTGCTTTTACTCAAGTACAAGATCTGAGTACTTCTACTTTTACTCAACTACAAGATCTGAGTACTTCTACTTGTACTGCTTAGTAATGATTTATAAAGTGTTCACAACCTAATTAATAAATGAATTACAAACTATTCGTAAACCCGTTATAAGGGTGGTCTTATTGTAAAGTGGAACCCAATAGTCTTGTATTCTTGTGCATCTCATGAGGCTTTCCGACTTCTATATTCATTCTATTTCCACTTTCTGTCTCCTCTGGTTTTGTGTCCCTAAAAGCATTTTACAATTGGAGCGCTGCACATTAAACTGGGCTCTGGTTTCAGACAGAGGGTGAAAAGAGGTGCTGCAGCACACATTAAAGCATGAAGACATGTCACAGTAGAGGCAAAAAATACACAAATGAACCTGAAAATGTGCTTTAAAGAGCCATTTAAACACTAAGCTACGAACATCAGTAGCGTAATGAAATATCAAATTAAAGTTTACTTGAATTCTTAAAACATGAAATATGCCACGTGTAAATATGCCGGATTTAGCTTTGAGCTACATTCCATCACATAAAACATTAAGAAAATGAAAATTGCCAACATAGCAGTACAAATACATAAAATGCAAGAAAAGTACAAGAGTAAGAGTAGAATACATTACATGTCACTTGTTAGACGCTTTTATCCAAAGCGACTCACATACTCAACACTGTGGGCAATCCCCACAGGAGCAGTTTGGGGGGAAGTGTCTCAGGGACCAGGGGCGCCGTAAGGGGGTGAAAAGTTAGGACGATTCTAAGGGCCCGTGACTGACAGGGGCCCAAACTATTTTAGAACATTAAGAAAAAAATGTTTAAGTAACCAATGTGATATATTTTCATGGGGCCCAAAATCCCTGGCGGCGCGCCTGTCAGGGAAACAACGACATGCTGACTGCAGTGGGGTTTGAACTTGTTTGAACCCTGATCCGAACACCAACGCACAACCCACTGCGCCACACGCCTCCTCCCAGTACCCAAGTATTTAGGACATGGCAATACAAAATAGCAGCATAAAGTGCAAGAGAAGATACCCCTGTATTAAAGTGCATTTAGCACGTCTGTTTGTTTCTCAAACATTGTTTGTTGTGACTTTTTAAATATGGGTTCTGCGGAAGGAAACTCACTCTTACATCTGTTGGAGCCATTAAACTAGCAACATGTGGTGTTTCAAAGCTATTTGCTCAAATGCGTGCAAGGTGTCCTATCAAACTGCAGATGACAACAAACACAAAGTGACACATTCCCACTTTTATCTGCAGAAGGGAAGCTGACAGACGAACTGCAGCAGCTTCATGTTTCCTTGTTGTTAGCATGGCAACCCAAATGCTTTTGATGAGCACATGTTTTTGTTTCTGTGCAGGTGGTGCCAAACCAAACTCACTGTGTTGACAAAACTCAGGATTTTACACACCGCAGCTGACTGTTTCCACTAAATATTTCCAGCATGATAACTCCCCAATAAGCTGTCGTTCAGCAGGATGTGTTCTCCAGTCTTTGTAATAATCTGTCTTCACATATCCTGACTTCAGCTCAACACTTCAAACAAATACAGAATGAAAACAAGCGTGTGCATTTCCCCAAATGTTTTCCCTTGTATAAATATTTTTGCCGATTCAGGTTTACATAATGTAGGGACTTTTTCAGTGTTTGCTCATGCCGGCTTGTACACAAGTGTTTTCCATGAGGTTTTCGGCATGTGCCTCCCATCAAGGAAAGGTGAAAAACGTCTGCAAAAGTGATCAACACCCCTTTTTCACACTCAAACCTTGCATTTGACACATCATAATGAACACAATGAACTCACGTATGACCGCTCACACCTCACTGTCCCCACGGGTTAATCACCGGTTGTATCATTAACAGATGACCAGCATCTACTAGGTGTTGAACCACAGATGTACGCCAGGCATCACCTCATACAGTAGTTCGTCTCTCTTCATGTCCTCAAAGGGGGTCTCCCTGCAACGTTTTTGATGCAGATTCAACATGACGGTGCAGGCAAAGTGGTCTAACAATATCCGATTCCTTTTCTTTATTTAGCCTCCTTATGAAATGTTGATGCAACAACTCACATTCCATGTTAAGTGAGCAGTATGGAGTGGGAGGGCTGTGATTTGGCCTGAAGCGTTGAGTGGCTTTACTGAAAGTCATCAGTGTTCTGGCTCAAAGAAATCTCTGCATCCCACAATAACGCGAATGCTTCAGGACCGTAGTTCAACTGAAGGGCAGCATGTTGTGGAGTTCTCTGTTAACTTTAAGGTAATAAGAAAACAAATGGTTTTAAAGAAAGAACCAATGAGGCAGAGAAAGGAAAGAAAAACAAATCAGGTTTAAAATGTTGAATGTCCCGTTGCATGAGAGACTTCTAAAAGACCATTTCAAGAGTTTATTTGTTGTCCACATTTCACAATGTTCAGAGACCAGAAATCTCTGCATCCCACAATAACGGCAAATGCTCGAGGACCGTAGTTCAACTGAAGGGCAGCATGTTGTGGAGTTCTCTGTCAACTTTAACCAAAGCCAAAACCAAAGACCTTCCCTTTGCAGCACACAGCAGTCACTCCACCACAAACGGGTGCTTTAGAGATGGGAGAGGCAGATTGTGTGACTTCTCAAGAAGGTTGTTGTGGACACGTCAGCATTTCCAAGACACTTCTGAACAATGGCTCTGTGGGAAAGATGAGGGCCTGCCGTTCTTTTTATTTGGTGTTTCATGTGTTCCCGTTAAAGTCTGTTCTTCCTAAAGTTAGCCATCTGAACTGCAGAGTGGACACAGAGTGTGTTTTTGCAGGGTGTTGCTCAGTGATAAAAGCTTCAAAATGAACATATTGGACAGCCACACAAAGCATTATCGTGCTTTTGGGGACTCGAGCTGAAGAATTTTAGGAATCCTTAGTTTATTCCATCGTTAATCACTTGAAACATTTCATATCACTGACCACATATGCCAAAGATAACTATTGAAAACTGTACCTCTTAACAGAAAACAGATCTGATCATTTCTGTATGTTTTTTTTAAACCAAAATGGGCTTTGAGTGTCGATATCAAGACCAGGTACCAGTCAAATACATCCCATTCCCATCAGCATTGGCTTTACTGTGTGCTTACGAGTTAGCAACGTAGCATCCTAACCAAAAATATTCTCATGTTGTTGTTTATTTGGAAGCAATACCTTCTTGCAACATGTTGAAACGCTAAGTTAAAGTATTGAGACCTCCACTCACTAAACAACAACATCGTACTGTCATTACAAGCATGTTAGCATGTTGATGTTAGCATTTAGCTTCACAGAGCTGCCAGCACGGCGGTAAACTCTTTAATTTAATAATTGAAATAAGATGTTTGTAAAGAAATAAAGCCTAGAATCTGTTCATCTGCCTCTCTCATGTCCTCCAGTAAATCAACAAGCTTTTCAACAGACTATTTCTAAAAGTCAATCCTTCTTTCTCTTCTCCAATTTCTCACAAAAAACACATTTTCTAGGCACTGCACTAGATAGATACTCTATTTATAATAAATTGGGTGTCTACAACTCACTGCAAACACCCAACATTGAATGACATTAGAAAATAAGAACAAACACAACTCAAAATTATTCTGTATCACGAATAGCATTTCAAATGTCCCCCCAAACAAACCCTCATCCCACAGTTCACAATTAAATCCAAAAAGGTCCACTTTGAGTTTTCTATGACAAAAATATGCAATGGTTCATAAATCACAGTTCTCTTGTTCAAAGGAAAGCTCAAAAGTAGATCTTCGTTTAGGAAACAAACAAAACATGTAAAAGCAGCAATGGGTTCAGGCATTTAAAATATAAAATATATAATTAAAAGGTAAAGTAAAAAACATAATAAAATCAGAATAAATACACCATGTTCCTCTATGTGTGTGTGGGCGTCTCCGACACACACCCTTTTAATATTCACACACTCTGCAGTGAGCCCCCCCATTATGCCTGTCTGTCTGTCTGGAATACGGGCTGTTTCCACGGCGACTCGTCTCCATGACAACAGCCATCCCATTCGCATCCTCATTTTTATGTTGAGTTCTCCATAATCCAACCCCCCATCCCCCGCCCAATTCCCAAATCCAGTCTGTCATCTCACCCCATTTACACCCCACAAGGCCTTCATCATCTTCCCTGTCTCTCTCTCTCTCTCTTTCACACTCCCTCCCTCCCTCCCTTCTTTTTACCCCCTTTTTATGTCTCTCTTTCAATCCTCTGGAGAGAAAAAGTGAGGAAGATATAGAGGGGAACGGTTCCTCGCTTTCTCAAAAAGTAATGAGAGTAGCCTCGAGCGACCAGAGGGGGCCAGAAGATGGGAATTAGGAAGAGGGGAGAGGATGGATGGATGGATGGAAAGATAATAGTAATACTTTAATTTTTATAGCATTTTTCCTGGTAGACACTGGAAAGATGGAGGTAGGGATGAATGGACGGATGAATGGGTGGATGGACGGGTGGATGGATGGAGGTATGGATGGATGGATGGATGGACGGATGGGTGGATGGACGGATGGATGGATGGACAGATGGATGGATGGATGAATGGAAAGATGGAGGTAGGGATGGATGGATGGATGAATGGGTGGATGGAGGTATGGATGGATGGATGGATGGATGGATGGATGGAGGTATGGATGGGTGGATGGATGGATGGAGGTATGGATGGGTGGATGGATGGATGGATGGATGGATGGACGGATGGATGGATGGATGAATGGACGGATGGAGGTATGGATGGATGGATGGATGGATGGAGGGAGGGAGGTATGGATGGATGGATGGAGGTATGGATGGATAGAGGTATGGATGGATGGAGGTATGGATGGAGGGAGGGAGGTATGGATGGATGGATGGAGGTATGGATGGATGGATGGAGGTATGGATGGATGGAGGTATGGATGGATGGATGGATGGAGGTATGGATGGGTGGATGGATGGATGGATGGATGGACGGATGGATGGATGGATGAATGGACGGATGGAGGTATGGATGGATGGATGGATGGAGGTATGGATGGGTGGATGGATGGATGGAGGTATGGATGGGTGGATGGATGGATGGATGGATGGACGGATGGATGGATGGATGAATGGACGGATGGAGGTATGGATGGATGGATGGATGGATGGAGGGAGGGAGGGAGGTATGGATGGATGGATGGAGGTATGGATGGATGGAGGTATGGATGGATGGAGGTATGGATGGAGGGAGGGAGGTATGGATGGATGGATGGAGGTATGGATGGATGGATGGAGGTATGGATGGATGGAGGTATGGATGGATGGATGGATGGATGGAGGTATGGATGGATGGATGGATGGAGGTATGGATGGATGGATGGAGGTATGGATGGATGGAGGTAGGTATGGATGGATGGATGGAGGTATGGATGGATGGAGGTATGGACGGCCGGCCGGAGGTATGGATGGATGGATGGAGGTAGGGATGGATGGACAGATGGATGGATGGATGGACGGACGGACGGACGGGTGGATGGATTTATGGATGGATGGAAAGATAATAATAATAATAATTCTACCTCATACGGTTTTTATAGAACACATATTTAATTCTAGTTTTGTAATTATCAACCGTACTGATAAACACAATAACTTATTTATTGACTTGTTTACATTTTGTTACTGCCTTGACCGTATTGTTCTTGTATTTGTATGGTAATGTTGTATTGTTTTGTAAGCGTACTGTTCTATGTATCATACAGTAGGTCCAATTTTTAGTCACTTTATATAGATACATTTTGTTTAGCTTGTATTGTCAAATGATACTTACACTGTCTGTTATGTGTGATTGCACCATCGGGAATGCCTGGCATTTCGCTGTACTCTGTGTAGTGACAATTAAGGAATCTAATCTAATAATAATACATTTAATTTTTACAGCGCTTTTCCTGGTGCTCAAATACGCTGGATGGATGGAAAGATGGATGGATTTGTAATCCTAATGAGACCCATCCTGGTTAAATAAAGGAAAAATAAAATAAAAATAAAACACCGGGGTAACGGTGACCCTGTTCCCTCTCCCCCCGAACAGACAGGAAAAAGGTGGGTTTTGTGCCAGAAAAC